>CM040244.1:67102777-67702777 GCA_022545495.1 Chrysanthemum lavandulifolium | reverse complement strand
AAACCAAATCCTCAAGTTTCCAAGCATATAAAATTGATAATTACATTATGAGTGTTGTTGAATATCATCGTCAAGAGGAATTAGATGCGTAAGACGAGAGTCGATCAAAATTAGAAAAGTTTTACAACAAACCTTTAATTATTCACAAGCGATCACTTTCGTCCCACCAAAGGATTCTTCTAACACACCAAGGATTATCACAAGAACGTCTCGAGTCTTCTAATGTTAATCCCAAACCAAATTATGCACAAATTTATGGTCCTTTACCTTCCATCGTTGAAGTAAATTCAAAACCGAAAATCGTCAAATTCTTAGATATTTTGACCTTTTCATGGTCGACCTCAAACTTTTAGAACATGAGATTGAATTTCATTCGAGATAGAAGTTGAACATTTTCAATCGCCTCTACCGCGAGAACAAAGAGACATTTTCGAAAAGACTTTACCCAATATTAAAAATTTGAAAAAGCATGCATTATATTGGGAACGGATTTTCATAAGGAACTTGGATCGATGAAAGTCGTTTTGAGAAAATGTAAACATCTATTTCTAACACCAAACGAAAAGAAAATGTTACGAAAAGATGTTGATCGACTCTTGGAAGATGTTATCTGTGTTGATGTCTATAATGATGTGTTATTGTATTCTCTCGCCATATGCTTCGATTATATCTCTGCCGACATCGTTGATTCTCGTTGTAATTGTTGAGAATATCGATAATGTGCTTCAAATCGAGTCTTTAAAAGTCGAAAATGAACGATCGTTAAACGAACTTTCAAATTCAAAACGCCGCCTTCAATGGTGTCAAAAGATTGTCAAAATCCGAACTTGCTTTGCAAAACAAAATCCATCAGTTGAAATCAAAACCATTTGATTTTAAAGTTGAGCAACTGGATGATCAAAACGTGTCTTTCAAGTGTCAAATCTCAAAATATGAACAAGAACTTTCAAAATTTAAACAGGAATATGGTGTCATATTTGATTTACTCAAAAAGACTCGTGATGAAGCATCTAACGAACTTGATCATTATCTTGCACACACTAGAGAAGTCATGAATTTTCCCGCAACCTTCGCTCTAAAAATCAAGAATTGGTGCACACTATATTTAAGTTAAGAGAAATGTTACGAAAGTATGAACAACTTCCGCCTACCATGATTAAGAGAATAGCACCGTAACACTTAGTAATCATGACCCTAGAATGCCTACCGCCAAATCACAAGATACTAATGTGCTTCCTCTCATCGAAACAGAATAATTGCTTCTTTTCCTAATGTCCGCACTTTAAAGCCTAGGAGCAATACAAGGAAGAATAGGAAGTTGCGACCTAAGAAAAGATCAATAAGGAATGTCAAGTAGAAGAACACCCTAGGATTTTGAATAAGACTCACGTTGCACCTACTTTAGATATTGCGTCGACAAATGTAATAGAAAAAGTTATGTAACGAATGCTAAACCTTTAAGTACTTTTGATATTCATCGATGCATCTTGTGTTATTTGTCGAAAAGTATGAATTCGATTGTCATGACAAATGTGTTGCTAAAGCTATCATTTCTCGATTAAGGAATCCTAACACTGGAATACCTCTAGGCCCACTAATCTTTCTAAGTCTCGTGCTTGGTAGACCGCCTCTTTAGATTCCAAGAAACGCATTGATATCCCTCGTAGCTCCAAGATCACCTCCAAAGACCAAGTACCACCTAGTGCTTTCATTAAGACTAAGGCAAATACTAGTTGGAGATGGCAAAATGGTTACATACTACACTAGGATTTAAATGGATGCCTAAACCGATTGATGTATGTATGTCTACTATAATCGCTTTGAACCTCTAACACTTCGGGTTCCACATCTACTTCTATTCCATCCGTGTCGTCTATGTGTAATGAAGGTGATATGATCATTCTTTGATTGTTGATAGCGGATGTTCCCGACACATGACAGAAATCTTAAACTCATTATCAAACTTTATTGCAAAGTTCATAGGCACCGCCGATTCGGAATGATCACTTGCAGCTATCATGGGCTACGGAGATTATATCAATGGCAATATTGAAATTAGGTGGTTTATTATGTGGAAGGCCTCGGTCACAATCTCTTTTCATCGGTTAATTCGTGATGGAGATTTGGAAGTTGCTTTTAGGGAGAAAACTTGTTTCATTCGTGATCTACAAGGAAATGATCTTATGTCCGCTCTCGCAATTCTAGTCTATACACAATCTCAATGCAAGACATGGTTGCTTCATCTCCCATATGTCTACTCTCAAAGGCTACATCTACAAAATCTTGGCTATGGCACCGCTGCTCTCACATCTAAACTTTCAAACCATCACCAACCTTGCTCGACAAAAACTTGTTGAAGGTCTCCACGATTCCGGTATTCTAAAGATCACCTTTGCTCACCAGAACAAGGTAAAAGCACTCGTGCTCATTTTCCTTCAAAGATGGAACACAGCTCTCAACATGTGCTTCATCTTCTTCACATAGATTTGTGTGGCCCGATGCGCGTGTAAACGATCAATGGCAAATGCTACATCTTAGTAATTGTTGATGACTATTCACGTTGGACTTGGGTCTACTTTCTTCAAGCAAAGACCAAGCTCCACAGATGATCATCACCTTTCTCACGAAAATTCAAAATCACTTCGAACACCGTCCGCCAAATCGTAATGCATAAAGGAACTGAATTTGTAGAACCAAACTCTTCGAGAATTTTATGAGAAAATGGGAATAGAGCATCAAACATCTATTGCACGACACCGTAACAAAACGGAATTGTTGAAAGACGAAACCGAACGTTAGTGGAAGCTGCAAGAACAATGTTAATTAATGCTAAACTTCCAGACACTTATGGGCAAAAGTTGTATCAACCGCATGCTATACTCAAAACCGTTATATGATCACAAACGCCATAACAAAACACCTTTCGAGCTTATCCACAACAAAAAACCGAATCTCAAACACTTTCATGTATTTGGATCTCTTTGCTACCCAAATAATGATCGTGAAGACTTTGGAAAGCTCAAAGCCAAAGTCGACATTGAGTATTTATTGATACCGTGAGAATTCAAAAGGTTTCGATCCGAATCATCGTACAAAGCGGGTTATGGAAACGATTCATGCTAATTTTGATGAACTTAGAGAAATGGCTTCGAGTATAACAACTTGGAACCTTGTCATAACCGCTTAAACTTCCTCATACCCCATCATCACCGAACAAAGCCCCCACTTACACGCCAACAAATGGAAAGACTATTTGCTCCTCCGCTTAGTGACGATATTGATGAACGTGCTCGTGTGTATCCATTGCTTCACCGCTCAACCCGATAATACTATTATACCGATACACTGCTACAACAACTATCATTGAAGCACCACCATTGACTCTACAACAACAGCTTGAACAAACCGATTCCAACGACGTTGAACCACCATGCGATGCTCTTAATGAAGTACCCCACCCACTGATTTTGATCCAAATGCGTTTTTAACCCGCTTGCCAATAAAATCTGCGCACTTGATGTCGCGGAATCATCAACAAACCATTTGAATCCTCGAAATCTGCACAATGTATACCAACATCAACCTCTACTCATCGATAGACAAAAGACCATCCATTGGAAAATATTATTGGCAACCCGAATCAACCAACCGTTACGAGACAACGTCTTCACACGATGGTGAACATTGCATTTATGCACTCACCGTCTCGCTAATCTGAGCCTAAAACATCAAAGACGCAATGACAAAAGACACCGGATTGAATCCATGCAAGAAGAACTCAACCAATTCAAACGTCTTGAAGTATAGGAACTGTTGAAAGACCAACAGGGTCTACGCCATTGGTCTAAAATGGATTTGGAAAACAAATTGATGTCAAGGAACGAATCGAAAAAAGTCACGCCTCGGTGGCTAAGGGTTATCGATGGAAGAGGGTATTGGCTTTGAAGAATCATTTGCTCCGCTTGCTCGCCTTGAGGTCGTTCGATATTTCTCGCGTCGGCTCATATGAATATAACGGTCTTCGATGGACGCCAAAACCGCTCGAATGGGCAACTTAAAGAAACGGTTTATGTCACCAACCGAAGGATTCGTTGATCCCGAGTTCCCGAACCATGTCTACAAACTAAACAAAGCTCTTTATGGTCTCAAACAAGCTCCTCGGGCGTGGTACGATAAGTTATCATCCTTCCTCATTGCCAATAAATTCACCAAAGGTTCGGTCGATCCTACACTTTTCATACAATATCACGGGCTCACATCTTAATCGCTCAAATCTATGTGGATGATATCATTTTGGGTCAACACATTTAAAATACTCAAATGCTTTTGCAAAATTAATGACAGAACATTTTGAAATGTCAATGATGGGTGAACTCACATTCTTTCTAGGAATGCAAGTTCATCAATCACCCCGTGGTATTTTCTTAAGTCATCCAAATATGCCTTTGAATTGTTAAACAAATTTGGAATGCAAACTGTGACACCTATGCCACACCAATGGCTCATACCAAGAAGCTAGACGCCGATCTACATGAGAAATTGGTGGACCCTACCAAATACCGTAGTATTATTGGGTCTCTCATGTATCTAACAACTAGCGTGCCCGATATTGTTTTTGTCAGATACCTTTGCTCCCGCTATCACCAAGACCCACCAAACCCACCTCTCTAAGGCTAAAAGAATCCTCCGATATATCAAGGGTACCATTAATTTGGGGATCTAGTATCCGAAGGATTCTCGGTTTTGAACTAATAGCATTTTCGAGATGTCGATCACGCAGATGCTTAGATTCACGTAAAAGTACTTCAGAGCATTAAAATTTCTTGGTGATAAACCGTGTCATGGCAATCAAGAAGCGAGGATTGTACATCGCCCTCAACCGAAGCGTAATATGTAGCCATGTCGTGTTGTGCTCAAGTCATTTGGATGAGAACACAACTCAAAGACTATGGTTACGTATTTGATGTAATCCCGATGTATTGCGACAATCGGAGTGCTATTGCGATCTCGCAACTCGGCTCAACACTCAAAGTCAAAGCACATCGATCTTCGATATCATTTCATCAAGGACCACGTGGAACAGTGGTACAATTGAATTATACTTTGTGGGTACAAAATACCAATTGGCGATCTTCTCACCAAAGCCTTAGCTCCCGCTAGGTTTAATGAGTTGGTCCACCGGATTGGTATGCGGTGTTTGACTCAAGAGGAACCGGATGAACTCTTAAAACATTCTTAAAAACCACCAAACACCAAAACCTCTTTTGTAAATATTTTTCAAAACAAAATATAAAAATATAAAATCGATAAAACAACAAAAATATTCTTCTATCTATATTTCTTCAAACATGGCAAGTATATTTTTCCGTCAACACTCAAATCTTTCAAAATTCAGATTTTTCCGATCAAGTGTTGAGGGGAGAAAATAAATTGAATCGCTTCAAAATAACCGTACTTGCATGTTACCTAATCCCTGTTGATTCTTTAATAATGGTGGTCACATTTCGTTTCATCGACACCCTGACTAAAATTTATAACCTTTCATTATTTTCTTAAGTCGAGGGGAGTGTCGTCAAAGTTATTTTCAAGATATCCATCGCTTGATAACCAAAATGGAAGTTAAAAGGCATTGGATGAAAATGGAAAAGGTGGAGGACTAAACCGTCAAAATCAAAGTTATTTCTAATAAAACATCCCACCTAACTTTAAAACTTCACATTTATTACTCACACCAAACCAATCCTACGCCTAAAATTAAAACCGCAAACCGAGTTCTTGATCATCAACTGTAAGTGGTTTCATGATCTTTACGTATTTACAAACAATGATTTTGAATTTTTTACAAATCCAACGGTTAAAACGTGAGATATGAGTGATTTTGTGTTCTACGCATAAGCGTATGAACACATAATCAAGATTGTGTGTTTGTGGTTAAAAGGATAGTGTTAAAACGTTTATTTAACATCATTAAAACTATTTTGATCATCAAAACACACCCAGATACACGAATTGGGTGATTTTGTAAATTAGGGTTTATGCGTGGTTTTGGGTGTTTTCATATGTGAACGTTTTTGGTAATAAAGATTGTTGTAAGAGGTTGTTTTCATGTTGAATTGATCATATATAAGCCCATAAATTATCCAGAAACACTAATGATTCATTAATTGAAAACTAGGGTTTATGTTCATACGGTTTGGGTATTTTTGATTCTTGACATATTTGGTGTTAAAACTTGGATAAGACAACTTAATAGGCATCTTATACTTACCAGAAAAACTTTGGTGCAATTCCTATGGCAAAATATCTTACGCGTAATCTTTGAACTTTAGGGTTTAGGTCTACGCATAAGTATGTTTACGCCTAAACTGTTTGATGAGTATTCATGCCATGTTCTGTTATAGAATGAAAGTATGTGTTAATATTGATGCTACGATAAATTCATTTCGTGTGTGTACAAGTGAAAATTCGTAATCAAGGTTATTTGCAATCCACGATAAGGATCACCTTACGCGTAGAAGGTTATGCGAAGAGTAATCTTACGCGTAGTCTTACGCCGTAAGGTTCTACATAAGGGATTACGCGATCCCGTGAAGGATATGCGTGTGAAGGACCTCACGCATAAGGTCTACTTCACGAGTAAGCCTTACGCGTAAGGTTTTATATGCGCCACGCGTAAGCTCTCACGCATAAGGTCCCCTTTCCCACGCTGTAATATTTTTACGCCAGAAGTCGTGGTCCCACGATAAGCTTGCGCCTTTACGCGATAACTTCGCTTACGCATAAGCTACCATTTCTACGCCTAAGCCTTGATTAAACCTTTATTATGAATTGTTACGCTGCAAACTTGTAAATAAATAAATCATAACGTCACGAAACCAATAATGTCACTAATAAGTTTAAACGCTTAATATGTTGTGAAAAATAAGTGATAACATGAACTTTAAAGCTTAAAGTTAACTAACTTACGAAACTTATCACGACGCCATTGGACTATTGGACAAACAAGGACATTGGACTCAGAATAATCATTAACATATCACACCAATATTTAGACAATACAACCATCTATTGACTAACATAATGTCTTCGATATGTTAGTTCTTTGGCTAAATGTATTTCAGATCTAGACATGGATGCTCAAATGAATGTGGATGCACCAAATATTCTCACCGCTGCCGATATCTTCCCTATGGCTATCCGATGAAGATTGGAAAGAACAACCTTCGCTTTGACTTTGACACTCTCACCGCCGTAGTCTTCTTGCTTAATTGTCGTGGACATTCTCAAGAATCATCCTTATCGAATATGCTCTCCAATTCGCCATCGCGCTTGAGATCTACATTCATCGCTTTGGAACACAATGAAAAGATCAGGACGTAATGTCGTGATGATGACTCTCAACCACAAACAAGTCACCATCACACCGCAAACTTAAGGACCGTTTCTCCTCATTCCCGACATCGAGCCAATCAATACGCTGTCGCACCAACCAAGAGACTGTTCTACAATTCATGATCGACATTGGTTATGACGAAGCTACGGGAGTAATCTCTAAGCATTCATACGTGGATCTTAAGAATATTCCTCAACCCCGAGAACTCTCTACATCATCATCACCAAACTGCTTTCCTCGTCGTGACAAGTGGCTATGAGCATCCCAAGCTCGTGGAACTGCAGATCTTTTGGCGTTGATCAACATGAAGCACATCTAAATTGAAGCTCATATGGGACGACATGATGTCATTCCTCAAAAATCTTGGCTCAAAGATTCCTTATATCGATATACAAAACTGTTGATCCAAAGAGATCTTGGACTCAATCCTAATATCCCCAAGAGACTCAATGACCCCAACAATCACGACATGTTGTCTCGAACTCTACCCTAACCGCCGATTCAAGGAATCAACAACGAAGAAACAGGTCTTCAGTGTTGCGGATCACCTTCCGTCTAATGAAATCAAAAGCTCTACACATACAAAAGGTATCTCGTGGCGCTGAAGAAAACAAAGTCGGTTTTCTCGATGACAAGTCTTCCGCACCCCACAAGGAAAACCGTAAGAGGAAGTGCAGAAGTGCCGCAAGCATCGAGAGTAAAAGGAAGTTCCCAAGAGGAAACCTCCACACAAAAGGAAAGTTCCATCTAAGGAAGTCGTTCTATTCCCATTCCCAAGTCTCGAACCGCAAAGAAAGCTAGTGGATGAAAGCTCGATGAAACCGAATCGACGATGCGGTTTTCTACTCAAATCGCAACCGATGTTACTCCATCAAGAGCTAAACCTCCCACCCACCAACCGACAAAGGAAAAGGAAAACCCCAAAGATTGAGCATGATAAGGAGAGCTCAAGAAGAACCAATTGATGAGCAAAAGACTATGAAAAGAAGTTGAAGAACCTCGACTCAAACATCTTGCCGATGAATTCGTTAAAGATCAAACTCGTGGCCCGGAGGTTCAAGTGGTGGTACTCAAGCCACACCAGCTCTTGATGCGTTAATCAACCCAATAAGGGAACCGGTACTACCATCACCCACGAACAACAACAACGGCAGATTGAGGATTCCATCAACTTTGATATTAAGGAACCGAAACCGCAAAGACGAGAAAACACTGACCGATGATTCTAAGGTTGATGATAAGGCTAAGTCCGAAATGAAGAATAAATGGCCGATGATCATTTTCTTCTAGACAGTCCCGCACATTCTAAGGAGGAAACTTCAACCAATCAAGGACCCCGAGTCTCCTCATGTCTCTTCATCATCGATTCGCCTTCTCACTCTTCACCACCACCATCCAAAAGATCAACCAGATCCACATCCAAATCGGAAGAAGAAGCCTAAGGACTCTTGGATCTCTCATGCTAAGACTCGAATCGTTAAAGTCGCAAAGGTGTTAGAAAGAAAGACGCGCTTTACGTAAAGTCAATTTTCTCACGATCGTGTACAATATCTTCATGACGAGAATGACAAGATGAAAGACGAAAGGGAATACATCCAGAAGTTCATGCAACGTGATCCTCAAGGGGAAATGAACGAGATGATCAAAGGTTACACTCATAAATACCTTCTTGACATCGTTCCTGGAGTTACAAAGGAGATGTTTACCAAACAACTCTATCCGAATCTATTGCATCTGGCCAAGCAAACTATGAGATCAACACCAATGCATGTAAACATCAACCCACTTGATCCCATAATATTCTCGATGTCGAATTGGTTTCCGTGCTCGTAGCTCAAATGTCTAAACGATCCGCAACATTTGCCTCTTACGAAGGAAAATTGTTTGAAGCATTGCCGAATACCAAATTAAATCAAGATGCGTAGAAGAAGTCGAAGGCCCAAGCATCCAAGAGACGATGAAGATAAGGATAAAGATAAAGAGCCTAAACGCCCGAAGAAGTCTGGTGAATCATCCTCCATGCAACCTCCACCCCAAAGGACTCCAGCTCTACAAAGATCTCATCCTCGCTCTTCTACTGACAAACCTCAGGATTATGAGTTACCACCCCAGACTCAGAAAACCGGTGATCATTTTGAGTATACGGGTGGTGACAATGAGGAAGTCCGTGAGCCCCAACAACAACCCACCTCTCCCGACAAAGTTAAGAAACCAGAATCCTCATCTAGGCCTAAGAAAAAGAAGAAGAAGGCGCCAAGGTCGACGTCAGATCATGGCTAGACGAGGATGACACCGATGAATACGACGGTTTTCTACACTTGTTAATTCTACTCCCTATCCATCCAAGGTCAAGATCCGAAGACGGTAGTACATTGGAGCATGCAAAGTTACCGCAAGAAAATTCCAAGTGAAGAAGATGACGAAATCGAGTTGAAACGAATCAAGAATGAAGCTTTTCAACCGCTAAATGACAACTTGAAAATGCCATCGAGGTTGAGTATCACCTTGAAAACATAGCACGAGCCATGTCTAACAACATTGATTGGCTCAACCTCAAGCAAACATTGACTTTACCGTAAGAGATAACGCCCATACTACATCGATTGGTCTAAACCTCTACCAACAATTGGCCAACCGGATCGCCCTAAGATTCCATTTCGCTACTTTTTCAACAAAGATTTGGAATTCCTTCTACACGGTGGCGATGGTTCAAGGAAATACGCTACATCACTTACACTTTCGCTCCCTGACACCATATACTCCAACCGCATAGCCATCAAGAAAAGGCTACTCACTTGTTTTCTAACAGTGTGGAACAGTATGACGTCGATGCAATGTACGGGATTCACCATTGGCCAGAACGCCGACGAATCTACTACAAGAGCTGCCAGGTCTGAAAGTCTCTACATGTAGTGTATAGTACTAAAGGGATCATTGCTATTAAGCATGTTGATCTCTCGTCTAAATGGGACTACACTTTCCTAAAGAATATCCTGGTCAAAAGACAAGACGAAAAAGATTATGCATTCTGTGAAGCGGACTTTGAGAATTTGTCTCTCAATGACATTGAAGATCCAGATCTTGCAAAAGTACGTGGATGCATGAGACAATTCTCGATCAAGTTCAACGTGAATTCATCAAGTCATTACTTATCTTCATCAAGCATCGTGATCAAGGAACGGTAGAAGACTTACAACCGGGTCACGAATCTTATCGCACCCGTGTCAACTTCACCGCACTCGCCTAGAACTTCCCGACATCAACCGCTTCCATAATACACCTCGTCAAGAAACCATTCAACGAGTTTATCGCAGTGAACTTCAACGAAATTACTTGATGGAGTGTAGAGATCTTCACAAGTTTGGGGATCACACATTGAAGAAGGTTCGGGATGGCTTGGCTTATAGGTTAAAGGAGATACATGAAGGCATCGGGTCAAGAAGAGATAGAATTCTCGTGATAGACGGATGTGAAGAGGATCATCACTATGATCGATGAAAGGTTGTATGTAAGGGACCGCCTCGTAACTCGAGAGCTTTGTAGGTGGTCGTATCAGATTAATCTCACGTGCTATCAACGCCTGCTCGCATTCCCCGAAAGATTGATGGACTACCGGTACCCTTAATTTGCTTCTTTTTCATATTATTTTGGATGTGTGAATTTTTATGTATATGGCTTGTGCACACATAACAGTGTACAACCCGTTCTTGTAATAAAAGGACCCTGTGGTACGCTTCAGTGCCACAATCCTATAAAAGGAGCGAAAGCTTCTTACTTTTGAGTAAAACCTATCAAACCTTTCATTTTTCAAGGTTTTGCTCACAAGAACAAGTACTTCCCCTTACGTTTTCAAAACCTCAAAAGTTAGTATTACTTATTGAGGGGGAGTATTTGCTAAAATCTTTGTTCAAACAACTTGTTCTTCGTGATAATCTTCCCACAAAACTCAAAATGGTCATATTTATTATCAAAACATTATCAAAATAACATTTATATGCCATTTTGAGGGGAGAAAATTATTGTGATAAGAAATATGTTGATTTGCTATTTGAATCGTCGTGTGAAAAGACTTAACCCATGAATTGACGGGATCCGAATACCATACATTAAAAAGATTTGTCTTCCAAAGACTTATCCAAGTAAATTGTACCTATTCGAGAAGCTCTTGATAGACATGAACTTTGACGGGTTTGACAACCTTCGAGGTTGTCCACACCTTCAAGGTAGTTATTAGAGCTAGTTGTCACCTAAAAGTCGACAATGTAACTCTTTAACTATGCAACGTAACCGTGTCCCTCGGGAATTGTCTATCTTGAGTCGATCAATTCAAAAGTGCGCTCCTCCCCTCACCGTGCGTGATTTATGTCAAAACTCTTAAGCACATGTGGAGGGGGAGTATTTTTGAAAATCTAAAACTCTTGAAGTGTTCAAACATGTTTTTCATTCACAAACACTTCGAGAGATTTTCATGAAAATGGTTTTATGGCAATGGAGTTATAAGGTGATTAAGGTTAAGAATAACCGTCCTATGATCCGCCAGAGCCGGAGGGATCTACCCAAGGACACTACCAATAGTTAGAATTAGAAGTCCTTAGGAATGATCATAAAAAGGAGAAAATGCGAATCGGAGAAAGAAAGAGTTGAAGAATTAAAAAGAAATGCAAAGAAAAGGGTGAAAAGAAATAGCCCTCCAGATTATTCAACTTAGGGCGTATAATCGGGTTCAATTCATATGCTACTTGGTTGTCACTTGATGACGCCGGTATTGAAGATTAAGAGTCGTCATAGACCCAAAGGACGCATGCACTAAACCTTCTTAGCAACTCAAGTTTCTCCCAAAAGAAGCTTGTTTCATTCTCACAGGAACCCTACGTAAACTATTGGCTTTCTTAGAGATTGCCGGTATTGAAGAAGGAGACCCTCTCCTAGTCTCCGCTTAGGAAAACCAAAAAGCACTATTGAGTCTAGAGCCACGAGATTCATCAAAAGATCTCATAGGTACACTTGACATTTCATCACTTGTTGTTCAACAATAAGAACAACAAAGGGTACGTTATCGAGTCCTACACGATCTTAGCAACTGTCGAGAACATTTATGAGAGGTTCACATCCGTGATCCTCGCATTGAATGGAAACTCCGCCAGGTCAACATCAAATGCCCCGACAAAGGTCGCCTTCGGTAACTCCCGTGGATTACGCTTAGTGGTCTCAAACGGTCTACGATCGTGAGGTGATGCTTCGTGTACCTCAACGACTCATCTCGAACTGTAGGTGTACCTCGGTACATCGCGTTATCTCACTTGTGGGACTCGGTTCAGAACGGCCTTTGTGAGAATTAGAGTTGTGTTTTCACACTATGATGTTAACACTCAAGTTCAAACTTGTAAGTGCCGGAATCCACTTATTACTAACCTTTCTTATGTTTACTTTATGGAAGCTCTAGAGCGGATCGATCGTGCGATTCTCCACATGCTCATGCCAACAACATCACTTATGGAAGTTCTCTCATAATCAAAGGTAACACAATTCGTAATGATTCTTCGTCAACAAAGAATCTACAAAGTTTAAAGACTTAAAGAACTTCATCAACTGCAATCCAACGTTAAAGAGCGTGTGAGCATGTTGGAGAAAGACGTGAGACACCGAGCAACGAAGGCACTGATGCAGACACACAACATACTATCACTTTCAAAGAACTAAAGAACAAAGAAAATGAAGACGTCAAAGCAGAACCTGTCAAAAGAAACAATTTCTCTACACTGGGGAGATTGTTCGAATCAAGACACCTCTTCTCACAAGAAAGAAGAATGTCAGAAGACGTCAAAGCTACTATTACATCCGCACCTACAACGTTTATCACTCATTCATTCATCACTAACACTTAGGGGGAGATTGTTGGTATCACTCCTAGACCTTATTCAAGTGTTAGTGATTCATATGTAATAGTTAGCTTAATATGGCCTTTATGTTAGTAATTATGCTTAGGCTTATGTAGAAGGCCCATAAGCCTAGGCCCAAGTCCACTAAGAGAAAGGAAGGGACTAGGAGTGTTGCCCTAGCTCCCTCTCCTATAAATACCTTGTAATAACCCTCACTGAGGGTTGGTTGTTCAATTTATCTTTCATTAATACTCTACGATAACCTTTCTCTACTTATACGTGTGTGGGTGTTTGGTTGTTGTTCATCCGATCTATTCTCTTCTCTATTTCTACATATTGATGCTTGTGTTACATATATGGGGACCTAACAGCCCTTTTGGTTTGAAAATAAAAATGTTTGAACTTTGAAAAAAATTAGAAGTAATATGTTTGACTTATCTTTTTCATAACGACATGCACCTGAAAGTTACAAAGAGGCAATCTTATGGTTTGCTTATGTAGAGATAATGACATATTTTACATGCTTAACAAAAATCTTCCATGAAGGATCTCGTGAGTTCTTCAAAATTGTTGGTCATTTAGATATTTTTTTACCTCATTATAGGATACATATTTGCTAAATTCATCCCATAAAAACATTATTTTTGGTCATATAAGAATGAGACTATGGATTTAAAGAAATAATTTACAAAGTGTGTTAGTCATTTTGGTCCATGATCTTTACTTTCAACTAACCATTATCTCCATTAGTTAAAGCCATAGAGCTGTAGTTATGACCAAGACTAAGATAAGCCCATCCATTCACAGAAAAAGAGGTGTGGGAGGCAGTGTGTGGTTGTGGTAGTGACAAATCATCAGGCCGGACGGTTTCAACTTTAGATATAATAAGCGCTTTTAGGATGTGATAGGCGGTTGATTGGTTTTGAGATAAGGGTGAAATATCTAAGGGGTGCAATGAAAGTCATTGACCCGATCGGGCTTGCAGATTATAGGCCTATTAGCTTGATCGGGAGTTACTACACGGTCATTGCTAAGCTCCTTGCGGAGAGAATTTAAAAAGTTATTGGGAAGGTTATTGGTGAGGTGCAAAACATGTTATGAAGCTAGCCCCTGTGAATAAATATAAGGTTCTTATTATTTTTCATTTTTAGTGGAATACGGAACTTATTCATATGAAATTGCCTTTTTATTTAACAAATAGGCTATTGTATCTACGAATCTGGATGGATTGCACAAAACATAGAAAGTTGGAGATGACAATGCTCATTATGGGAAGAAAAACATAATTGGAGACACCTACAAATCTGGATGGATTACTGAAATGTATGGCAATCCCTTTGGTACGTCAGAGGTTATCGTCTTATTCGATCTAAAGTGTTGGATGGTAGGATTGTTATTAGTTTTGGTTTTTTGTTCTTATTGATGATTATTTATTGAATGATTTATGATGATACAGCTTCAATTGCTACACAGTTGGCTCGAACATACATGATGATAAATTCCCTTTCAAGATATTTGTAATGCTTTAGTTGCTATTTGTTCAAAAATTCGAGAAAACCATTTTTACTTGCGGATACTAACAAAGGGATGCAGATGCAGCAAGTACCGGGAGGAATTGTTCCCGTTCAGATAGCTAGATATGCACATCCTGGAAAGACTCATTTGAGTGTTGGTTATACCTATACCTTATTTTCGTTAACTTAAGTTTTTTAACAATATTTATAAGGCTTGCTCACCCATCGAACGGGCTATGCTTTGACACTTTTTTCTTGCGTAGCACTTTGAAATTTTTTTTCTCTCATATTCAATAACCGTTTATTTCTTTTCGTTCTTAATGCATTCAATAAAAAAACTTGGTACGCTTTATATATATATGTTAACTTTTTAGTATATATTTGTTCTACTAAATCCTAAAAATAAAACGCAAATCAAAGTACTTACCTCCTTTTAGCCGTTCTATGGATTATGGTAACATCAATTATAGTTCTTAACCATAATTTAACTTTTATCAACTTTTTAGTATATGTTTGTTCAACTAAATCCTAAAATAAAACCACAAATCAAACTACTTACATGCTTTTAGCCGCTTATGGATTATGGTAACATCAATTATAGATTTTAACCGTTTCATTTAACTTTTAGTTACTTTTTAGTCTATATTTGTTCTACTAAATCCTAAAAATAAAACCACAAGTCATACCCGTCCATCGGACGGTTTTGCTAGTATATATATATATATATATATATATATATATATATATATATATATATATATATATATATATATATATATATAGCTTCATAACCCGATGGGCGGCTAGCTTCATTTAAACTTACATTTAAACATTACTAAATGGATTATTGAAATAAAAGTACTTAAGTTGTATGAAAAATTCAAATTAGTTTATTATATATAAAAAAGACATGTGAATAAAACAATAGTCGATTGAACCAACATTAATCAAACATTATAGTAATATGCACAATTGAACAAATACACTTGGATTGTGCTACTGCTCGACATTACTAAATACAAAATATCAATCAGATTGTATTTAATAATTTAGTTTTTGAACAAAACAAATTGTTGTGATATAAAACGGACATAAATGGCAAATGGTTGAACAATAACACGTTCTCATTGAATGTTTTATCTAACCTATTAGACTTATCATTGGTGTTGATTTGATAACATGAAAATTGGTAACCTAAAATCAGAATTAATGAGATGAATTAGTGCAGAAAAATACACTTTGTATAAATATGTAAGCCAAACATGGAATGTAATTAATTAGTAATTAGTAATTACTAATGAAATGTATCCAAACTTGAACCACTTATATGTTAAAAAGTCCATTGTCAGTTTAAACTTTTTAGGGCCCATGAGATGCCCACAAGCCCACAACCCGGATTATATACTTGGATGTAATTAACCCGTATTCAAAAGATTACATGCAAAAAAATCTTTGGTAGAGTGTAACTTGGCAAATACAATCATTACGGCACACTCTCTAAATTTACTACCTAATCATCTTCCCAATCTCAAGGTAGTCATTATTTTTTACCCCTAGCTACCCAAACAATCAAAAACTCTGTAAGGTTAAGTTTGATAGCGATTGATCATCCAAATGTTATGGTGTCCTCGTAATGTTGTTTTGCATGTTTAATTTTTTTTCTTCAAGTTCATTGAACAGTGATCGATTGCAATGAGCCCTAAAAAAAGTTTTGTATGTTATATGGTTGAAAATAAGTTAACATATACTGTTTTAGGTGATAATAGAGTGTGTTTAAGTAAGTATTTCTTATCTAAGTTATTTGATTGGGATTAATGTGAGTTTTTTATACATATTTAATTAGACTGTTGATTGATAATGATATTTGACATACATATGGCATAAAAAGTATCTTATAGGGTATGATTTTGGAAATGGATGGTTATGATACTGATTAAGTACATAAGCATGATACTAAAATAGTAGATGTTAGTTGCTTTCAAGTGAAGTGTTTACATATATTTAAGAGGTAACTGATTTGGCAATTGTATGTTGATTTAGTGAAAAAACATGTTTCATTGTTTTGTAGTAGGATGTCGTACATAAACATGATGGTTAAAATAGAAGATGTTACTTGCTTGAAAATGAACTTTTGTACATATCTTTGTGTCAAAACTGATTTGTATAGTAGTTATTGATTGTCACATTGTATGTTGACTTGGTATAATAAAATGTTTCATGTTTTTTGTAATGAACTTAGCATTTGATATTGATTAAGTACGTAACCATCAAAATATACAATAGTAAATGTTTTGTGCTTAAAAAAACCGGTGTTTACAACTCTTTATAAAGAAAGTCATTTGTAGTTCCTGATTAAAACAATGAATGGAAGTTACATACATAGACCACCAAGTTTAT
This sequence comes from Chrysanthemum lavandulifolium, assembly GCA_022545495.1. Taxonomy (NCBI): domain Eukaryota; kingdom Viridiplantae; phylum Streptophyta; class Magnoliopsida; order Asterales; family Asteraceae; genus Chrysanthemum; species Chrysanthemum lavandulifolium. The sequence goes on along the minus strand of CM040244.1, from coordinate 67,685,594 downwards.
TATATTGTAGGATTTGAGAAAGCGATGCTTATGATGATGTTTTAGTAAAAAAGTAGCGTACAAAAAAATTGGATATTACGTGTTTTGAAGAGAAATGTCTACATGTATTTGTAACGAACTTGATTTGTTGTTAGTGATTAGCCCAATGTAAATTGATTCTTTACTACAAAATTGTTTGATAGTTTTGTAGTAGTATGCCATCCGATATGGCATAAGTACAAAACATCATGCTAAAAATAACCGATTTGTGAGTGATTTCAAATGAAGTGTTTACATCTGTTTATACCAAATGATTTGTAGTAAATGATCCGAGCATCGTATGTTTATTTTGGTCTAATAACAGTATCCTTGTTTTTGTAGTAAAGAGGCATTTGATATTCATTAGATAGATAATCATGATACTAAAAATAGTATATGTTATGTGCTTATACAAAAATTGTGTTTACATCTTTTATTCATTAGATAGAAATCAAAACTAATATGCGCCATCGATTTGCCCATTGTTTGTTTATTTGCTCTAATAACATGTTTCATTATTTTTGTACTAAGGTTCCATATGATATTGATTAAGTACATAACGATCATACTAAAAAAGTATATGTTAGGTGCTTTCAAAATACATGTGTTTTACATCTGTTTATTAAGAAAGTGTTTTGTAGTTACTGATATGGACATTTTTTGCTCATTCGGTATATAAACATGTTTTTGTCTTTTTGTAGTAAGATGCCATTTGAATTTGTTGTTTGGCTTGACCGTAGAACCTTTCTGAAATCACAGGTAATTCTTGACAATGACATATCTAATTTTACAATTGTAATCTATTTAAAATGATATAAAATGGAATAAATTTGTTTTAGGATCTACCTGAAATCTTTTGGGAGGATGGATATAATGGGAACTAACATGTGTACTTGATAGGCACCAATAGGATTCGTGTCAAAGTTAAGATAATGAAAGGACACAATCGGCCATTTAAACTGAAGGGGGACAAATGGATTGAATTTGCAATAGATAATATCGGACAACGTGTTAGGTTGTTGCACTTTATACAGGAAGGAGATGATACATACTATGTGACGGGGTATGATGGTCATGGGGAGGAATTCAGAGGATACGAAGGGATAGAGGGACGTTATAAACGGTTCCATAGTCGTGTTTGGGCATCATCATTTAGGGCTCAGGTATTATATTTTGTAGTTAAATTAAAATATCATTACTTTTTTATTATACTAATGTATTAATTAGCATTTTGATCTTTGGATATATAGTAACTATTTTGAATTTTAATAAATGTAACCTTTGTTTTTAGAAATTGTCGGGAGCTTTCTTAACTGGGCTAGGCCAAACAGGGAATATTGCTATTAATGTTGAAGGTCATAGGTTTATAGTTCCTGTCAGTCGTGTTCAAGTGAATGGGGTTAACGTTGGTAACGACTATGAACTGTTACAGCAATCTTGGGATGAAATTCAAACAACTTTGCATTTGCAACCTGGAATGCATCTCGTTTTCAAAAAATATGTGAATACTGAATTTTGGATGATGGCTTTTAATAATGATGGGAGTCAACATACTGAGATGCATTTCTTTGGAGCAACACGACTGAATATGAACCAACCTCCAATACCTCCTGAAGACAGAGGTGCGATATCTATTTCGTTATACTTATATAAACTTAATTGTTTGCGTTATAACTTGTGACGATATACTTAGTTATAATATTACTTTTAATGATATGGGAAAAACTAATTTAACCCTATTTGACGTAGTATCATCTATACATGCTTGAGCAAACATTATATGCAAAAGGTATTAGTGATTATTAAGAAATTGCTTTGAGTGATGTAATGTGTTTACCAAAACATATCCTACGGTTTGGTTATGATAATCATTGAATATCTTGTATTGACATACAAATCAATTATTGATCCTAAATATGTTAACCTTTTCTGTAGATGACGATAGAATGTATCACCTGTCATCGGCGAGACATACTGAACATTTTGATGAATTCCGTGATGTATTCTATAAGAGGTTCTCTTATATAGTCGTTATGCAACGTCTGGTAAGTCGTATTTTTATATATTTACTTTTACGATTTGCGTCTTTAAATAAGTATTTAGTATTATATGTTATTCTTAATACATTGCAAACAATACCGGCAGACTTCTTGGCTTACCATCCAATGCACACATACACTCATGCCTTGATGAGAAACCAAAATGTTGAATACATAATGACTGTCAAGATGGAGTTTCACAAGGAGGACCCAGAAAGGACAAATCATATCAACGTATTCGGTGCATGGAGTGAGTTTGCTGAGGAATGTCGATTTGGGTATGATAAGATGATACGCTTCAAGTACATGTATCTGCTAATAGATTTGGATGGAGAAGAGGAGGAGCAGATTCCCGTGTTTCATGTCTGTTAAACAATCCTGTGTTATGCATGTTTGAATAATCTTTTGGGTGTTTTGTAATGCCGTAGTTAGGCTGGCCTTAGATGGCAATGAACAATATTATATAACACTATGTTAGTAAACTAATCTAGCGGTATATAGTTTAAATATGTTAGTAAACTAAATATAGTGTAGAAAAAGGATTTTGTGACTTGATTATAAACGTATTGATCGGAGACTTAAAACAATATAGTTTATATATGTTCATTTTTTTTTTTAAGTATTTTTGAGTTTGAATAAGTTGAAAAGTATAAGTGTAAAATATAGTGTAGCGGTATATATAATTACTACAAATTTGTAGTTAAAGATAGTTTGAATACATTTTTTAAAATATTTTGGCACTTCATTCCTCCAAAAACACATTTAGTGCCATAATTGGAGATGCTAACATAAACTTCTATACACTAACATAATCACATATTTCACATAAACACACGTGTATAACTCATGTAATAGTATAGTAAACTAATGTTAACTAAAACTTCGTTACTTAATTTTAAGGTTTTCACTTGTTTAGAAAACATTTTTTTTCGAGTTCAAAAATATAGTAGAAAAAGGAGTGACTTGTTTAAAGATTTATCGGAGACTTAAAACAATATAGTTTATATATGTTTTTTTTTTTTTTTTTTTTTTTTTTAAGTATCAACGCAACAAATATGTTGAGTTTAAATAAAATTTAGTATAAAGGTTATATAGGTAGTCAGACTTTATATTCGTCACTAAAAGTAAGAGTAATAAAGATAGTGGCATTTAAACTTTTTTTTACATTTTGACACTTCATTCGCAAAAAACATTTAGCGAGATGCTCTTATCTCAACATAAACTTCTATCCAAGAATATAATCACATACTAAACATAAACACATGTCGATAACTCATGTATTATCTCATTGTTTAGCCGGTATATGAATGGAACATGTTTGCTTTCTTCGTTTTCTTTTATCTCATTTTCATATTCGCTTAAACATAACTACTTCAATGATCACCATAATGTGATGATACGAAACTTATAACTTTGACGCTCACAATATTTTATGAATGGATTATGGAATTTGTATTCTATTTGTAGATTACCCATCATTTTGTAAGTTACAAATACATTTTAAAAGATGTATTAGTGTTATTAGTGTATGTTTTAAAACAATGATACATAATACCCAAAAGAAAATATATTGCTTCTATCAATGCATATCATCATTGCAAAATTAGTTGATATTCGTGTATACAAATATTATCGCTATGATTTAAGTTTCAATTATAGACCAAAGACTTTTCGCTTTACTACACATCACATCTAGTTCCTTCTCGAGCACACTATCTCAAGAACAGGTTAGGTGCCTCTTATGTTATTTTTTTTAATTTTTTTTTTTTATTTTGTTGTTGTTGGTAACACTGTTACTTGGTATTTCAATATTTGAATGATTATCTCATTGTTAGAATAAAGATCTAGATGATCTTGAAACTGACCAAATAATGTGCCGATTCAGTATGCATGTGTAGTAGACTTGTAAAGTTAAAGAAGTTACTTATGATATTGCAGCCTACGATATTCAAAAACATGGTTTTTAGAAATAATAGGCACGATCAATTGATAAGTTAAGATATTGGCTTAAATATAGATGTATGGTCAATTTAGTAATATGAGTAATGATGTTTTGGTTGATATTATGATTTGTTTAGAACAACTTGTTTATTGAAAGATATAATTTTAGTTCAAGCAAAAGATCTTTTGAATGATGATCAATTAGTGGCGAAATTAAATTTCTTATTAGTATCATCAGTTAATGATACATGTTTCATGAGTTAAGGATTATGTTAATGGTGTTAGATGTGTCATATGGTATTGTGAAGTAAAAATAATTTGTATTGTTAGTTAGGTTTTCTTTAAATGAGCTTGATTAAGTCATTAGATGACATAACTTAGGATAAGCTTTCATATAGTTATTCATAAAGTAAAAGGCAGTAAGTTTATGCGTTAATACGATGAAAGGAAGATAGATAAAGTATCATACGATGTCGGCATATAGATTTCGTAAAGCATGTTGCACTATGATAACGGTTTGAAACTTATATTTCATGCGGAAAACTAAAAATAACATACTTTCAATATGACCGAATAATACTTGTGTTAGTAGCCTGCTTTGTTAATGAATACAAAAACAGTTATTTAGATTAAAAGGGCAATATTCGGAAATAACATTGTAGGTTAAGATGGGTTATTGAAACAAACATGTAGCTTTGCTAAGTTTTTGAAAATATGTAACTTCCTTCTAATACACGTTTCTTTTTTGATTAAATAGAATGACCACTCAATTTATCGTGGAGGCGAACACACAAAACTTTCGAACACTGCAGGTAATTTGTAACCATTGTTACTTATAATAGATATCATACTAAATTTACAAATATGGATATCACGAAACTGAAAATAAATTTACGTGATACGTTTTTGAATGCAGATCCTACCAAGTGTGTTTACGGATGAGTTGTACACAGCAACAGATGGTTATATTTAATTAACAACAAATGTACAATGCACAAAGTATGGCTCAAGAAAGTAACCGGTAACCGTTATGCCCTGCAATCGAATGAATGGAAGCAATTTGTTGATGACAGCCATTACCGGAACGTGGCAATACTACATTTCATTCGTCAAGGAGAAGACATGTACTATGTCACTGCCTATGACAATGTTGGTGCTGAAATTGGTGGATATTTGAATCCTGATATAGGAAATCGTCAAAGAAGATGCTTTGGAAGTTTGGGAAACCTTGACCAGTCAGATGTAAGTACTTCATCAGTCATATATTGATGGTCATAGTTTAATGAAAATTGTATAAACTCTGTTTAATAGATACTAACAAATAGCAACATTATATTTACTCGTTATGCAGCTCCTTCCTCATCAATTTCTGCCACAAATTAACAAAGTGAGAGTTAAGGTGGGTGGCTTGGTGACTGCGACCATCGCACAGCGTCGCATTGATCTGCCTGGTAACACGGAAGGCCATGTTTTTAGTGGAACGGGATGGGATTTACTGGTTTTTGGAAGGCCTGAAGGTTGGATCGCGTATGGTGTTCACTGAAATTGAGGAAGCTACTGTCTCGATGATCTCATTTTCTGATGTTGGCTTAGGAATGCGTTTGGAGAACCTACCGCGTGTAATCTTGAACGACGATACTCCGTTCAAAAGAAGCCCAATAGACAAAGGTATGTTTATTACATTTTAATTCTTAAAAACATGTGTTTCGTCATTTTTAAAGATTTTAAATAATATAGTTGCATCTTATAATGTCATTGGAATCTTCAAATTGTAGATCCTCGCATGAAACATAAATGTGACTGGTTTAATCACTCCGACCATGATGATGAGAAAGACTGCTTTTATCAAGATGTTCTGGATTACGTAACTGGAAGAGGTCGGCTGGTAAGCGTATGGTATTTTTCATGCAACAATGTTTCGATATTCATTTATAGTATCATCTTTTTGTGAATAGTAGATGCCTTTACTTATATTGCCTATTCGACATTCATTTGTTGAATGCAGACCATACCACATCATTTTGTGGGGCCTTATGAAATGTATAAGTTCCACAACGCAGTTCTGATACACCATGATGAATCTTTCTATGTGACCGTGGATTGGGAAAAACATTCCGACAGGCCAAATAGCAAAAATCATGTCACCATAAAGACTAATTGGAAGACCATTGAGAAGAGGTGTGAGTGGGAGAAAGACAAAACGGTAAGGTTCAAACTTATGAGGATGGTCAAAGATGATGCTCAAATGGTTGATGCACGTAAACCGGTGATGATTCCATTGTTCCATATGTGTTAGAAGAAGCTGCTTTGGGTATTTGATGTATTTTGGTACTGTCTCAGCCGAAACTGTTATGATGAAGGCTTGGAACATCTTTAATGACTTGTTTTATTTGCTGCTTTATGTATAATTTCTGGGTGCTTGTGAAGTTGACAATAGTGTTTTGATTAACCGTTGTCGTAAGGCGGTTATAAGTTAATGTGTCGTATGTTTGGGACGTAATATTTCAGTATGGTTTGAAATTGCCACAGACATAATATTATGTATCTGGATGATCTATATTATCAACTAATTTGTATCCATATTATGTATCTGGATTGATCTTGTAAGAAGTTGTAATTATAATAGTTAAGAAGACTATTCTACATGCTTAAATATAGTTAGAAACAAAATATTACATTGAAATACTCTTGTGTTAATAAGACTATTGTACATGGTTAGGCAAGTATGTTTGTGTAAGTAACACGAAATTTGTTTGCAAAATGTTATACATTGGGTTGCCTATTTTATGATTTATTGATATACAATGGTCTAACATTGGGTCAATGGTTTTTCACTTGTATACAAAGATAACAAAGATACTTAAAAAAATGGCATTTATATTAAGCGTGTATTTTTCAAAGGTAATGATTGTTGCATCTTAAAAATATCAACTTTGCCTTGGTAAATGAAACGGTGGTAGATGAAATCTCACACACACCTCATTCATTGAGAAGCAAGCACTGTTGCAAAGTTAGTACCAAGAACAGGTAATGATCTAAAAAAAATCTAATAATTTTATTGTTAATTTTCTTTTGATCTGCATGTAAGTAAGAATGACAACTATAATATAGTCAACAACAACGGTTTAGGGTTTAGGTTGATTCTTATGCTTTACGATTGTAGTGATTTATAGTATGTTGATACATAGTTAGTTGCTTGGGATATGCGGTTTCTTATTTGATAAAAAAGACTTAACTTGAAAGATTTTTTGTTTTGTAGTTTGTATAAACTCTATTAAATATGGATAAAAGTCTTCAAGCATATAAGTAAAGATTAATAATCTATGGTGTATGAAAAGATCACTTGCTTATATTTGTTTTGATTGTTGTTACTAAATAACTCATTTAGCTAATATATGTTGACTATATGATGCATGGTGTATGTTATGTTTAAAAGTTAGTTAAGACAATAAGACACCATCGCCTCCATTATTTTGTTAGATGCTATGTATGCTATGATTATTGGGTGAAATCATATAGTCGAAAGTTTACGGAAAAAAGAAAGTGTAGTCTTAGTGTATAACTTTTATAAAGGTATAAAGATACTCACCTAAGGAATATAGTGACTCAACGTAAACCATTTGTGTATTTATGATATACGATATGCAAATTTATATTTGTAATGTGATTCATATGTTTTAAAATGGATCATTGTTTTGATATTTGTGTTATGCATAGAGTCTGATTGGTTAAATTTGTTTTGATTGTTCTTACTAAATGAGTCATTTAGTTAATATATTATTTATGTTAAAGATAATTTGACAGGATGAGTCTTCAATTTGTTTTTGATGTAAACAAAGCAAAGTTTGTGGAAAGTCGGTATGCGCATAAGGTCATAATTTAAAAGTTGTATATTGTTAGATTGTTTATAAAGAAATAATAGTTGTACCTTGTTTGTGTTGTCGCTTTTACCGTCTCTCGCTCACTAAAAGCTTCTACAATGGAATGTCGTGGATGTACTTAATACACAACCGTGGAACAAAACACAAAGTATGGATCAAACAAAAGTCAGAAAACCATTACAAATTGTATGGAGATGAGTGGGCCAAGTTTGTGGAAGACAGTAGGTACACAAATGTGGAAATGTTACACTTTATCAAGGAAGAAGAAGATACTTATTACGTAACTGCCTACAATCATGCTGGTGTTGAATGCGGTGGATATGACAGCAGGGAGATAGGCAACATGCAAATGAGATGCTTAGTATTTCAGGGGCAGAATCTTGGACGTTCTCCGGTAAGCATACACGAACTAATCTTTTTTTTAACGTGGTTTGTTAAGTTGCTATAAGTATTGTTTAGTGTGTAAATATGTTGATTATTTATAATTGTGTGTAGTTGCTTCCCGGAGATTTCCTGCAAGATATAGTGACTAACGAATATGAAATTCGGATGGGGGAATGAATTTAGCAACAGTAAACCATCGTCGTGTTCATATTCGAGGAACAGATCATCCGAAAATCTATGCAAACTTGTTTCATGGAGATGGCTGGAATACTGTTGTTGAGAATCAACACCTGGTACCCGGGAAACCAATGGTTTTCACAAAACTTGGTGGTGCAGTCATTAATATGATTACTTTTGGAAGGGATGGACTTGGTTTAGGCTTTGAAGACATCCCGAGAACAACATTGAATGATGATTTTCCTATCTGTCGAGGTCCCCTGGACAAAGGTATGTTCTGCTATTGTTAGCAACTTTATTATTATTTATGGTACCTTATTATATATATAATTACATAATTCTAATATTTCGTGTTAATAAAATGCAATATAGATCCAAGGATGTTTCACATATGCGACTGGGAAGGCCATGATCAGCACAGGAACGAAGATGCATGTTTTTACACACCAATGCTGGCCTATGTCATAGATAGAAACCGTTTGGTAAGTAGCTATAATTGTTAGTGCATGTCAGTGTTTCTATATTTAAGTTTTGGTTAAGTTGTCTTAAAAATAGGAGCTTGTTGTGGTTTTATATTTGACTATAGATTGTACCTGCCAAGTATGTTGAGAAGAGTGAACTGTACACGTTTGACAACGCAATTGTTCGCCACGGTGGGATGGAGTTTCCGGTGGACCTTGAAGTTATAAGGCACAAAAAGACCCCGAAGCGGAAGGTAAGAAAGAACCATCTGACCATGGTTGCAAAAGACAAATGGAAACATATCAACAGGCAATGTCGTTTCAGGAAAAACAAAATGATACGCTTCCAGCTGGTTGACGTGATGACAGATTTGGTGGAGACAGTTGATCCCTAGTTTCTCGTGCTTGTTCCAATCTTTGATATGTGTTGAATGAAGGGTATTGAAGCGAAGACTCGTCTTTTGTTTTAAGGCTTCATTGGTTTGTGTCTTTTCAACATATGTTTAATATCAAGGCTTTTCTAGTTTGGTTATGTGTTAAGTTTAATAATGTCTGGATACATGATAATGACATCCGTCTATTATCCTAAGTTGTTTAAGGTGTTATCCATATGCTATCGACATGTTTCGTATGTTAACAATCAGTTCTTATTGCTAATGTTGTTGAATCAACTACTTTAAACTACTGCAAATTCATGGTTGATGTAATATTTGTAGTCATCTGTTAATTAGCTTAATTCCCTTTAGGAGTGTTTGTTATTGTTTAAAGAGCTTACTTCATTTTGTAGTAAGAAGTTTACTTGGGTTACTTCCCATTTGAAACTGGATGATAGTCTTGGGTTTAGTACCTTTTTAGAGTGTTTGTTATACTTCACTGGGCTTTGGTTCCCACATAACCATTAAAAGCATTGTGCTTTTATAAGATAATTGCCAAAATCATATTCACCACTAAAGTGTCAAATAATATCAATGCTACTGTTACATGTGCAACAAAATTCTATTATACTTGATTCATTTGAGTCCAAATATTCCAATATGCCCCTAAAGTGTCAAATGATTTGAGTTTGTTTGTTTTTAATTTAAGAAGTTTCAAACATAACATCTAATAGATGAAGTTTTGTTTTTCAAAAATTCTCATCAATGTTAACCATGTTTGCAAGAATATTAGGATGCTATTGCATATGTAAATACTGAATTGGTGTTGTCATGACCATAATAACATTTATGTTTTTGTTCAACATACTTTTCATAAATGTGTAATTAAATGTTGTAAAATATCCAAAGAGCAATGAATCAAATGGTAACTACAAATAAACATCATTAAAACGCCAAAAAGTGGCAAAATTGATTAACAAATTCCATCTCCATGATACTTATAAAATAACAATTGCTTTCATAAGAAAGCAAACATATTGTTTGAAACAAATTATTCAAAAATAAAAATTGTTCTTGCAAAATGCATCATGCCAAATAAAGAAACAAAATGATAGGAACCATGGAGTGGTTGGGCTGGATCTAATCTTCAGGTTCAATCTTGACTTGAACCAAATCTTGGGTAGTCTGTATTCCTTCTTCACCATCGGGTTCACTGTCAATCTCTTCCAAATCAACAAACACACGTTGCTTCTTTTCAGCACTGCCTAATGATTCACCTGTTGAAGGAGTTGACTGCAAATCAATCGCACGGCCCTTCTTTGAACCGGAAGTTGATCCACTACCAGATGCATCACTATGTCCAGTAGGTGACTGCAAATCTAACACGAGGCTTAAACTTGCATCAGACATTGTTACCTTCTTTATAAGAGTAGAAGGTGTGGCAAACTCCTGAGATTGAACCTGATATACAAAAACCATTAATAAAATGTAGGTCGGCACTAAAAAGATTAATGTTTGTAATAATTCAATATGTTATATGATAATTTACCTCATCAGGCACATCGTCAATCACGTCTTCATCCAAAAACTCTTTCTTAAAATGAGTGATAAATTCAACATTATCAGAAAAACCGTCACACCGGTAAGTGTGATTGTTGTAGTTGACATTGTACTCAGAAAAGTAGATCTTAAAGAGACATTTCTTGCCTACTATCTTGTCCAACTCCTGCGGCCAGTATTCGTCTGGATCCATACCATGCTTCTCCATCAGTTCCCATGCAGTATGCCCAACAAGCTTGTAAAAGTTGTTGTTAAAAAAAACAACAGGCGGATCCCGACTCATCAATCAGCCTTACAATGACCTTAAACCTTTGATAAGAAAATAACAAAAAACATAAGATTCATAAATTAAAAAACAATGGATAGGCTTTGTTAATGGTTATTACCTGGATGCAGCCTGGACAGATCCATGGTCCTCGCAAATAAAAGCAGGTTTGCGATTCCTTCCCTGTTCAACATGAACTCTTTTGTTACACTCTTTGCATGCGGTGTAGGCCCAACCATGCTCTTTGTGGATCCTGTGTATTGTTGCCAAAACAATACAATGTGAATCATGCATTTTATAGTCCAAATTTAGTATATTTAATAACTGCAAACACGTTAAATATAGTTTGTTAATATTTAATAATCTAAATCACTAACATACCGGTTCACATTCACGAATCGATCCGACAATCTTTTTCACACAGCCGTGAAAAAACTCCGATATGGTTTGAACCTTTACCTCTGGTGAGAACACCGCAATCTTCAACTGATCAGCCTGAAACCCCTCACGCTGTTGAACCCTAAAATACATTACGAAAAGCGAAAATAATATTTTTGTTACTAACAATAAAATATTCGATCGTTGAACTAACAGAATTAACAAACAGGTAATAACCTTGTTTTGAATGAAACGATCCCTGGTATATCACGATTGATATATATCTTCGACCCAAACAGAGCATTGTGAATAGCGGCAGTGCCTGCTATGTGGAAATTGAAGACATATACTTAAAACTGAATTAATAAAGTAACTATATTCAACATTTGAAATGAAGAACAATGCACATACCGTCCCAATACTTCACTTTCCCAAGCTGAAGTATAACTACCAAATGATCAATTGACGCACGCTTACTTGAATATGGATCCCACATGCTCGCCCATTGGTCCCAGAAAGTCAAGTTCAAACGGTTGGCCCTGTAATTTATTTAAAATATAGGCTACTTAAATACATACAAAAAGAAATCATTAACATCAAATTGATACAAAAATGAAATATAATTGGAAAATGTATACTTAATCAAGATCCTCATAATTGGAAAATGTATACTTACTAAAATCCAGTTTACATTTTCATTTTATTTTGATCCTAAGTATTTAAATAAATATGTGACATTTAAAACTATATGTTATATTAAGTTACAAATATTAAGTAAGTCTTATGTCTCTACGCTTAGTTTGGAACATAGTTGTACTAATGTGACACATTTTTTCTCCTTTCGATTTCACCTATCAAAACCAAATATAACTAAAGAGATAAATGAATGATCATGTGCATGGGAATTTTAGATTGGTTAACTGATGGTATATACGTACTAAAACGAAACAAATGGTGTATATAGTTGAATGTTGCGTCTGATTGCATTCATGTGTGGATGGATTGAATTTAGACTTGAGTCAAGGGTATAACCTGGTTATGTGTATGTGCATCGAATGTGCTGTGTGTGTATCTTTTTGTTTTATGCGTAGAAAATGGGTAATTGTTGGACTATGGGTCAAATTAGTTGGCGTATGAACTGTTTGCAAGAATAGAATTGGTACAATATTATGAAACTAGTGTGATGTAATTTTGCATGTGTATTGGGGTCAAGTGTTGTAGTATGTGCGTGAATATATGCATGTGATCTAGTATGCATGGTATGGAAATAAGTAGTCTTGTGGGGGGTAAACTCGAGGGTCATCGCGGGATTTATGGGTAAGTTTTACGGAGTGTTTAAGGTGTGTCGCGGGAGTAGAGCCGAGGGTTAAGTCACTAGGTGTGTGATTCGTGTATGACTTGTGCTCGAGTCGTGTTGTGTGGTGTGTGTATAATATGAATCGGGTTAGGAGTATATGATTGTTGGATGAGTCAAATGTGATTGTTGCATGCATGATAGCAGTTGGTCTCGGCATGCATAGTAATACCGAGATGGGGTTTCGTCTAGTTGAGTCTCAGTATGGTTTCGTGGTTCGAGTGCGTTACGTTTTCCGGGTCCGACAAGGTTATAACATATTCTACATGCTACGTTGGGTTGGAGGAAATTTTGAGCCATGCATGCATAGAATTGTAATACATTTTCATGAATACAACTAGTAAATTGGAATTTACAACTTTAACATTAAACTTTGGTGGTTTTCACATTTAAACCCTGTACTTTACTAGATGACGTATTAGATTCTAATTTTTGGAAAATTGTTATAATCAACTCAAAAATATGATATTAGTAATATTAAGCTTTAAGTTTAATAAATTGTCATTGTAATTCAAAAAGTTACTAATTCGGGAAACTTACTAAAATTGGGAAGTTACTAAAAATGAAAAGTTTCTAAAAATAGGAAGAAACCCCAAATGTGTAATCTGATTAAAATGAGCTCGGAAGTAATACATGATTATTAATTCATGTAGATCGTGTGAAGAAGGAGTAGCTTCAGTTTCTGTGTGCTTCCTGATTATTTTGGCTTGCTTTGCATAAGGTACAGATATTCCGTCATTTCAGTAGTGACACTTCTTTTCTCTCATGACTCTTGTCCATTTTGATATCCGCTTCGTATTCTCCTTACTTTGATGTGATATGATCCATTGATATGATTCATTTTGCTATGATCCTCTGATTTGATATTCGATTATTTATTCGTTTGATATGATTATCCGTTTGAGATCCCTTATTGACATGATTCCATTATATGATCAGTTTGATATAATATGATTTGTTTATTTGATTGCCCGAGCTAACTAGCCATGGAGGTACCATGGCCGTGTCATTGATGCACCAATGGCATGACACTATCTGGGGCGGTGTGATTAGTCCCCGGCGTTCCCTTTTGATATGATTATGATATGTGTACACTTGGCCATTATGAATACGTATGTACAGTCTCGTACTGGCATATGTATATTTGATTTGTTTTGCAGGGAGCACATGGATGCATCTTAGGTACTAAGTTCAGTTTTGGTGATGTGTTGCGTGTGTGCAATACACCCCCTCACAGTTTGGTACATTTGGGCTAGCTACCCATGTACACTTTGATATGATTTGACGGATTGGATATGATATTGGTTTGGATATATGATTTGTAGATGTGGCTATTGGAGTATCTCCTTTAGTATAGGTGCTTGTGGCAACATTCTGATTTTGGTTACTATGTGACTATTTGATATTCTGATTTATTCGTTTACTATGCCTATTCAGTCATTCAGTTAGCTACTTATTCACTCAGTATTCGCATGTGATTCGTTTGACTATCGGACTCATACTTCAATTCATTTGGTTATTATACTCATTCTTCGATTCATTTGATTTACTACGCTTTCACTCCATTTCGGTTGGCTGCCAAGCTTATATTTCAGAATATCACTTCATCTGTTTACCGAGCTATTATATGATTATTGGATTCATGTGTTGACTATGCTATTATATGATTATTTGATCTATCTGTTTACCATGTTGTCATATGATTACATGATTTCTTTGTCTACTATGTTATTATCTGGTTACCTGATTCATCTGTTATCATGCTAATATCTAATTATCCGCTTATCATGCTATTATGTGACTATTTGATTCGTCTGGTTGCCATGCTAGTATGTAATCATTTGATTTATCCGTTTATCATGCTATACTCTTGTTCAGTTACTTCATTTAATTATGATGTTCGTTTAGTATTTCTACCTGATACATGTGACTAACATGCTTATACTTCAGTTGGTATTTTCGCTTGTTATGTAATTGTTACTTATCTGACTTGTGTGATTGCCATGCTTACATTCTGTTCGGTTTCTCCCATCTGCTTATAGATTTCAGCTTAGCTTATGTATATCTGATTATCTGATTTGTTTGTTTTGCCATATTCATGTTTAGTTGATCCGCTAACTGATATGCTTTTACACTATTAGTTGCTTGATTTGATTTATGATATTTTTCATCAACTCATATGTGATTATGTTCCGATACTTGTATGTTTGGTTATTTACATGTGCTTATAGTTGTTTGGTGATTCACGGCTTTACTTTGCTTTAGTTTTCTTTGATTTCTGTTCCTTCTGGATATCTGTTAATATTGTGTTCTGCAGGTTCCTCATGGACTCATTGTAGTCTTTTCGTTACGACTTTGCTATCAGTCGCCTTGATTGCTTTTGTATCTATATTATGTTTGGCTTTCGTTTTGTTATATCTGTTCACTGGGCTTTTTAAGCTCAGCCGCATTTCTTTTCCTGCGGCAGGTTTTAGGTTGGAAGATGGGCTTTGATGGGCTGAGAGTTGGATTATTTGAGTGGACCGACCCTAGTTTTCTTTATTATTTTGGATTGAATTGAAGAGCTATTATTTTTAGATCTCATTTCGCTTTGGACGTATTGGATTTTGTATTTTCTTTGTAAGTCATTCATTTATATGACTTGGTACTTTATTTGATAAGACTTCTACTTGCAAATTTTTATTAGTATGTTCTGATATGACTCCATAATGTGACATTCGGACCCTTGTCGGGTTGGGGAGTTACAATTAAGGTATCAGAGCTAAGGTTTCATCTTGTTGACCTTAGGATTGACCTATGAGGACTTGGGTAGACATTAGGCTTCCGTCTGTTTTGATCTTTTCCGATTCTTTTGATTTTCGTTCAGATTTGACTTCGATATTCTTTTGTCTTCGCTGATTTGACCTTCTTCTTTTCTCATTTGATTTTGTTTGTTTTATCTTCGCGAATTCGTGTGTCGATCGTTTAGATGGAGACTACTCGTAGAGTCGAAGATGATGGTGTCGACCCTGCGTTGTTGCAACAGTTTCTGAACTGGAGAGGTTCGTGAAGCAGAAGCCGCTCCCGATTGTAATGCTGCTGGAGACATCAGGATGCTGCTGGAGGAGCTGGACGGATCAACCAGAGGCGCAAAGACGGAGACAAGATTCAACTGGTGGACACTTGGAAGACGTATGAGCAGAGGAACTATGACCGGTGTACTTTAGACGTACGGAGAAACTACTACCAGGAGTTTGGGCATACTGTGGTCAACAGTCCCATAGTTGAGATGTTGAGAAGATTCATCTGCTTTATATGATTGGGCGCGACTTGAGTTACACTGATTTGTTTGTCACACGTTTTGAGGCGGTTTGATATTTTGTTATGTGATTTTGATCGGTATTACTTTTATTTGATTTGTTCAGAACTCGGTTTGAATTGTGAAGTTTTATGATTTGGCATTTTGGTAATATTTCAGCTTGGTGTCATATCTCATATCTCTTTGAGAGATTTCGATTATCATCTATTTTGTTTATGTAATTCGTATCAGCAAGATCAGATTTGTGGTATTTAGCACTGTTTGTGCGCCTGAGATCGTTTTGGATCGTCAGAAATGAGTCATGAGGAACCTTCTCAAGTAAGCCGGCGACCTTCCTTCTTCACGTGGATTGGTAAGTTTTAGTTTAGTCTTCTAAAAATTTTCTGGAGTTTGGTTTGATGATATGCTTGTCACCTGTATGTGAATCTGATTTGATTTGATATTAGTAGATCATATGTCAAGACTCATAATGGAATATGATGGTAATAAGGACATGTTCATATGATGCAAGTATTATGACGCCTGATCAACGTGATAATACCGAGATCATATGACTTGAACTTATTGGGATCATACGGTGTCTTGAGAAGTGCCTGAGTTTAGTAGGTTTGATGAATTAAAATTATATCTGTGTGTCGGCTTTTAAGTTATTCTCAATTGTGCGGGTATCATACCCACTCAGTTTCATGCTCCTGATACGTTGATAATTCGATATGTGTTTCTCTGACGTTTAGCAAGTTCCTTGGTTGTTCAAAACCGGATTTGATATGGGAAGTTTTTCTACCATTTAGCATTACATCCGTATTTTTCTCATGTGTATACGTGCTTCATGTATCTCCTTGAGGAGCTTCAACTATCATCTGTCACCTATTTGTTTCATATTCGTTGGATCAGATTTATTATGATTTGTATTCTGTGAAAAGCCTGCGACTATCCTAGTTTTCGAAATCGAGTCATGAGAGATAAAACTATTTCCGTTTGTGAAGAATCTTTTGGAAGAACCTCTCCGGGCGTGAGGCTATTTATTGGCATTCCTTTTCGTGATTTTGTACGCCTTCGTCTAACTTTTGCGACTTCAATTTCGAGGACGAAATTTTCTTTTTAGGAGAGAAGAATTGTAAAGCCCTAAATCTAGTTTACATTTTTCATTTTTATTTCGGATATACCCTAAGTATTTAAATAAATATGTGACATTTAAAACTATATGTTATATTAAGTTAAAAATATTAAGTACGTCTTATGTCTCGCTACGTTTAGTTTGGAACCGAGTTGTACGAGTAATGCGACACATTTTTTTCTCCTTTCGATTTCACCTAAGCCTCAAATAAATTTCGACACCACCTTGTTACATCGCACGTTGAATGTACTTTTTGACCCCTTTCGATATCGTTGCACGTTTTATACATCTAAAATGAATAACCAAGATATTGTGAATATTCTCACACGTTTAACTTGGGAAGCAAATTAAGATAAATAAAAGTGAAGATTTGACTAGCCCTGATTTCTCTCCTCACTCTCGGCAACTTATAAACTTCAAACCTCTCCCCATTAAACCACAAGATAACGATTCATCCTCTCCCACTCTAACCCTAAAACCTTAAATCACAAAATAAGCGGTTGTCATTGTTCTCTCCAAAACGCCAGGAGGTTTGAAGGGAGTATTTTGTGATCAAGTAGGGATAACGTTTGTGATATAGCGCTAGAGAAACGGAGTGCTGGTATTCGTGGGGTATTGGTCTCGTTGGTGTTTCTAAATTCTTTCTTTGTCGAACGAGAGGTATTCAGCACTTTTAACCCATTAAACCGAGTCATGTATTCAATATATGTAAAAGTCACCTAATCTGCTTATATAATCATGGTAAAAATGATCACGAAATCGGTTTAATACCAGGTAGCATGAACTCTCAAACCAGAAAACCTTCATGTCAACTTCTATTCTTTTTATATTTTAATTCGGATATGTCTTGTACCGGCCCTATGATAAATCTGTTATATTTACTTCAAAACCAAATATAACTAAAGAGATAGATGAATGATCATGTGCATGGGAATTTTAGATCGGTTAACTGATGGTATATACGTACTAAAACGAAACAAATGGTGTATATAGTTGAATGTTGCATCTGATTGCATGCATGTGTGGATGGATTGAATTTAGACTTGAGTCAAGGGTAGAACCTGGTTATGTGTATGTGCATCGAATGTGCTGTGTGTGTATCTTTTTGTTTTATGCGTAGAAAATGGGTAATTGTTGGACTATGGGTCAAATTAGTTGGCGTATGAACTGTTTGCAAGATAGAATTGGTACAGTATTACGAAACTAGTGTGATGTAATTTTGCATGTGTATTGGGGTCAAGTGTTGTAGTATGTGCGTGAATATATGCATGTGATCTAGTATGCATGGTATGGAAATAAGTAGTCTTGTGGGGGGTAAACTCGAGGGTCATCGCGGGATTTATGGGTAAGTTTTACGGAGTGTTTAAGGTGTGTCGCGGGAGTAGAGCCGGGGGTTAAGTCACTAGGTGTGTGATTCGTGTATGACTTGTGCTCGAGTTGTGTTGTGTGGTGTGTGTATATTATGAATCGGGTTAGGAGTATATGATTGTTGGATGAGTCAAATGTGATTGTCACATGCATGATAGTAGTTGGTCTCGGCATGCATAGTAATACCGAGATGGGGTTTCGTCTAGTTGAGTCTCGGCATGCATAGTTCCCTTTTGATATGATTATGATATGTGTACACTTGGCCATTATGAATACGTATGTACAGTCTCGTACTGGCATATGTATATTTGATTTGTTTTGCAAGGAGCGTATGGATGCATCCTAGGTACTCAATTCAGTTTTGGTGATGTGGTGCGTGTGTGCAATACACCCCCTCACAGTTTGGTACATTTGGGCTAGCTACCCATGTACACTTTGATATGATTTGACGGATTGGATATGATATTGGTTTGGATATATGATTTGTAGATTTGGCTATTGGAGTATCTCCTTTAGTATAGGTGCTCGTGGCAACATTCGTATTTTGGTTATTATGTAGACTATTTGATATTCTGATTTATTCGTTTACTATGCCTATTCAGTCATTCAGTTAGCTACTTATTCACTCAGTATTCGCATGTGATTCGTTTGACTATCGGACTCATACTTTAATTCATTTGGTTATTATACTCATTCTTCGATTCATTTGATTTACTACGCTTTCACTCCATTTCGGTTGGCTGCCAAGCTTATACTTCAGAATATCACTTCATCTGTTTACCGAGCTATTATATGATTATTGGATTCATGTGTTGACTATGCTATTATATGATTATTTGATATATCTGTTTACCATGTTGTCATATGATTACATGATTTCTTTGTCTACTATGTTATTATCTGGTTACCTGATTCATCTGTTATCATGCTAATATCTAATTATCCGCTTATCATGCTATTATGTGACTATTTGATTCGTCTGGTTGCCATGCTAGTATGTAATCATTTGATTTATCCGTTTATCATGCTATACTCTTGTTCAGTTACTTCATTTAATTATGATGTTCGTTTAGTATTTCTACCTGATACATGTGACTAACATGCTTATACTTCAGTTGATATTTTCGCGTGTTATGTAATTGTTACTTATCTGACTTGTGTGATTGCCATGCTTACATTCTATTCAGTTGCTCCCATCTGCTTATAGATTTCAGCTTAGCTTATGTATATCTGATTATCTGATTTGTTTGTTTTGCCATATTCATGTTTAGTTGATCCGCTAACTGATATGCTTTTACACTATTGGTTGCTTGATTTGATTTATGATATTTTTCATCAACTCATATGTGATTATGTTCGGATACTTGTATGTTTGGTTATTTACATGTGCTTATAGTTGTTTGGTGATTCACGGCTTTACTTTGCTTTAGTTTTCTTTGATTTCTGTTCCTTCTGGATATCTGTTAATATTGTGTTCTGCAGGTTCCTCATGGACTCATTGTACTCTTTTTGTTACGACTTTGCTATCAGTCGCCTTGATTGCTTTTGTATCTATATTATGTTTGGCTTTCGTTTTGTTATATCTGTTCACTGGGCTTTTTAAGCTCAGCTGATAAGGTTTTAAAAGGTACCATTTTGAGGGGTCGTTTAAGCCCTTATTTGATCACTTTTGTATCCGTTATTACTTAATATCGTTCCTTTTCACTTTTTAGGTCTCTTGAAGGCAAAATGCTGGAATGGCACTTATTTGGACGAAAAGGCGAATATACGAAGAAAATGGCCAAAGTCGAATCGAGACACTCAAAGTCACCGAAATGTAAGGCGACGGCGTCGGTGTTAATGCGGCGCCGTCCGGAGGATTTTTGTGACGATACGAAGCCAAAACCCTATTTTCAATTGACGACGCCGGGCTTTAAAAGAGTAGGCCGTTGCTACTCGGGCGGCCTAGATGCACCCGACGACGTCGAAGTCAAGAGGACGGCGTCACGGACATAAGGTGACGCCGCAAGGTTAACGTGGCCAAGACGAAACCCTAATAACGACGACACGACGGCGTCACGAAACATAAGGTGGCGCCGTCGATATGTAATCTTATATATAGAATCCGAATTTTTCGCTTTTAGAGAGAGTCTTTTGGAGTGAAAACCTAAAACCGAACCTAAGGTGTCTTATACAAGATTTTAGGGTTTTAAACCCTATCTTACATCAAGATAAGTATTTACTTCATTAATTCAATTATGTCTTTGATTATTTGTGTGTATGCTTGCATGTTCTCCATGTCCGCTAATTTATTTGTGTGTTTGCTTAGGAAGTATGAAACTTAATTATTGAATATTGATTAAGATATAACTTTTCACATACACATCAAAACCATAAGCATAAGGTAGCGATAAGGTGATATTCTAGAGAGAAAGTTAGAGGTTTAGGGAACTTAGTGAGAGAAAGTGAAAGATATTATTATGAGCTCCAACTCTCTACCTTGAAGGTAGAGAGTATTTATAGTCTTACATAACTCGCCACACTTTGGGCATGGATCGTGCATACAGTGGGTAAAGACCCGTCCGTCCTCCACGGTGTTACTTAACTAAATACTACTTAACTTAAAAGAACTACGACTACGAGCTTTCTAACGATTACATATACTTGAGGTGACCGACTCTTTAATACCGGAATTTCTAATTCCTAACAATCTCCCTAAGGAGGTCACCTCAATTATGTACCAAAATTACATAGAATACAACTAGATAATACATTAACACTTGATCTTGCATTCTTGATGTAGTCCTTTGCTCCTAAGCTCGTAGTCATTGATTCTTCACATTGCATGTTTGGATATTCCAAGTGGAGGTCTTTACCGATCCACGTGATAATAATTTTGAGCCATCTTTTGAGATCATCACTATCAAAATCTCTAAGACATCCTTTGTGATGTTGTGACATTAGGACCGACATGCTCACATTCGGATCATGAAATCTTCTCATCAAAGTAGCGGAAGCTTTAGTTGATTCATGATATTGGCGCAGCAGAAGCGTAAGCATGGAGTGAAAATATCGAGTCATTGATGCACTAATCATGATTTCTTTGAGTTGAATGTGTTAAGTGAGCATGCGGCTATGGATTGACCGCTTCATTCGATCACCGCAAACGCGGGTGTACCGCATACAACAGCTAGTAATAAATCGCACGAAAGTGTCTTTGATCACTTCGTTGAATTGAGGTACACGCCCACGGTTCCCCGCTGATCAAGACAAGTACCGCTGTGATCGTAGGATTCCTAAGAATCTCCTTGACAGGTTTCGCAATGTTCTAGTCGTTCTCAAACCGAACATCTCAAAGAAGACAACACGGAGTGAGTGAACCAAATAATTTTAAGTCCACCGATTGATGAAAAGAGATTTGAAAACAATCGTGTATTGCTCAATAGAAATTGTTTTTGCAATACAACGAAGGTTTTATTGAAAATCAATTATCAATCATAAAACACCTTTTGGTTTGAAAAATTAGTACACGGTCGATGTGCTAAAGAAAAGTGTTTTAAGCACAATGACCGGTTTTCAAAGGTATCCGTCAATCCATAACTCGAACCGTGATTGATTCAAGAGATTGAATCGCCCCATTGTTTCTGTTCGGTTGTCACATGGTTAATCTATAAAATAGATCTCACATGCCACCTACCAGAGCTTGTTTGATGTTGGCTCCGAAGGCTTTCCATCTTCATTGTGAATATGTAAACACATCACTCGGATGTTCGCAATACCACAAGGATAATGCGAGGGACTCAAGATATAATCTCTTTCCACATTGTGTGAAACAGAGAGTCTTCATTGAAAGTGTCCTAATGAGATTTATTGATGATCTCGTGGCTCTAGACTCAATTTGTGCATATTTGGATCCTATAACGGAGACTAGGAGAGGGTCTCCTACTTCAATATCAACCATCTCTAAGAGAAAGTCGATAGATAATGTCGGTTCCCGTGAGAATGAAACAAGTCCTTTTAAGAGGAACTTGAGTGGTTTGGAAAGTTGAAGTGCAAGCGTCACATGGGTCCATGACGTCTTGTCTTCAATACCGATGTTACCATCAAGAGCATATGAATTGAACCCGTTTCGCGCCTAAGGTTGAATACATGGAGGCTATTTGTTTTCACCCTTTCTCATTCAATTCTTTTAATTCTTCAACCCTTCAAGCTTACCGAGACTTCATAGCTAGAACCTTGTTGGGTTTATTCCAAGACTAGCTCGCCTTAGTCCGCACTCTTCCCATATCTCATTTTCTCCTTTTATCATCATACCTAAGGACTTCTACACTAACTAGTGGATTGTCCTCGGTAGATCCCTCCGGCTCGGCGGATCATGGGAACACATACCTAACCTTATCATCCTTATATCACCGCACATAAAGTAAAGTTGGTCGGTCAATTTGGTATTGTTCATCCGCCATTGGATCCAATTGAAAACCATTTGAAAATCAATTCGATACTTGTGATATATTATCAAAGCATTTTGTACCGAATTGTTTTTGATATTTTTAGAACGAGAACTCCCCTCAACATGTGCATCAAGTATTTGAAAATGTTTTGCACACGGAGGCAAGAGAAAGAATTAACTTCTTTGATTACCATTTTCTAAAGATATCAACATCACTTCCCACATCAAATCAAGTAGATATCGCATTTCGGAAGGATGAGGTTTCCATAAATTTGCTCCCCTCAATATGTGCCTCGAGGTTTGAAAAGAGTTTTGCACATACTAGAGGGAACCCGCACATTGGGATGAATGATCACGTTTCAAATCAAAGGTTTAAGATAGATGCTCCCCTCAACATGTGCATGGAAAATTTGAAATCGTTTGTCACATGTGGGAAGGACAAGATGTACATTCTTATGAAACCATTTACCGAATTATCGCTTTAAATCCAATTTAAATCACACATTCTCCCCGATCA
Source organism: Chrysanthemum lavandulifolium (assembly GCA_022545495.1). NCBI lineage: Eukaryota > Viridiplantae > Streptophyta > Magnoliopsida > Asterales > Asteraceae > Chrysanthemum > Chrysanthemum lavandulifolium. The sequence goes on along the minus strand of CM040244.1, from coordinate 67,662,033 downwards.
CAATTATCAAAACATTTGAGATTTGTGATCTCGTATAGATTTAAATTGATTTTGAAAGCTTTTAAGGAGAATTGTGACTTGATTGTGAAAGCGTTTGAACCGATAAGGATCGGATTTTAAGACTTTAAACTCCATTGATAAAACATGCATGTATATCTTTTGAAAACAATTTAATGCCAAATAACTTTTTAATTTAATTGAAATCATTCTCCCCTCAATCAATGACATAGGTTGTTGATTGAGAGATAGAGATTTTGACAAATAAGTCCGTATGATTATCAAAAATAGAGACCGAGTTATTTTTCAAAGCATTTGGTTTTCAACAGATAAATGTTTATAGAATCGAGCATGGAATGTGAAAACATGTTAAAACATGGCTCGTTCTTTCTTTAAAACCGGTTATTGCTCGAAAATGACAATAAACCATTTCTCTTTCTCCAAAAATATTTTTTTTTTTTTTTTTTTTTTTTTTTTTTTTTTTTTTTTTTAGAATTGAACAACATCTAAAGTCCCGTGTCATTCTTTGAATGACAACACAAAGACCGTAGATATTATCGAACCGAAAAAAACATGACAAAATGACAATATTTTTGAAGATTTTTCAATTTTTCAAATTTTTATGGATTTTGAAAGTTTTATATTTTTCTATTTGATTTTTGAAGGTTTTATAATTTTGTATTTTGTTTTTCAAATAAATATTTACAAGAGATAGATGAAGATAGACCTTTACTCCTCGCCTTCCTCCCGAAGACGTTTGAGAGTTTCGGTTGAAGGCTTTTCAAACCAAGTCGTGGAAGAATAAACTCAAAACGTTCTCTTGGAAGAGCTTTGGTGAAGATGTCTCGCTAACCGATATTCGACCTCACAAAATATAGTTCCACCACACCTTTTCCACTTGTTCCCGATGAAATGATGTCGAATGTCGATATGCTTTGCTCTTGAGTGTTGAACGTTGTTGCATGAGAGAGCAATAGCACTTTTATTATCACAAGATGAGAGGATTTTGTTGAATTCAAAGCCATAGTCGATAATTGAGATCTCATCCATAAGATTTGAGCACAACAAGATGACATGGCTATGTATTCACCTCTGTAGAGGAAATAGAAGTACTCATTTGCTTCTTTGAAGACCACCACAAGCTTATCACCCAAAACCGAGCACCTCCCGACGTGCTTGACGTGTATCTTGACAACTCGCATGATCGGATCTGATAGGCCGTTAGTGACATACCGGTGTCCTTCGGTACCATAGTCCCATATTGATGGTTCCTTGGAGATACCGAAGACCCGCTTAATCGCTTCAAGGTGCTTTTAGTAGGCTTAGCTCGGTATCTAGCACACATGCAAACAAATGAACAAGATGTCCGGTCTACTAGCGTGAGATACATCGGGATCCAATCATACTCCGATATTTCGTTTGGTCAATCATGATCCCGAGAGGTCCTCATCTAGTTTGGTTCGGTCAATCATGGGGTGTCAACAGGTCACATGAATCAAATCCAAATTTCTTTAAAATCTCATTGCATATTTAGATTGATTTATGAAAATGCCTCCGGACTTTGTGAAATTTGTAATCCCAAGAAAATGACATTTGTCCCATCATTGACATTTGAAACTTTGAACTCATTTCATTTGAAAACGATCACATTCCATTGGGTCACGAGGCAAAATAATATCATCAACATAAATTTGAACATGAATCAAATGTTTGCTCGACTTCCGGTGAACAATGTAGGATCAATCGCTCCTTTGATGAATCCGGTTGATAGAAGAAACTTTGACAAAGGTATCATACCATGCCCTTGGAGCTTGCTTTAAACCGTAAAGAGCCTTCTTCAAACGATAAACGTGAGTAGGATGCTCTTGATTCACAAATCCTTCAGTTGGTCGACGAGACGACTTCTTTAAGATCTCCGCTCGTAAATGCCGTCTTTACATCCATCCGATAAACTACCATGTTCTTACTAGCAAGATTAGCCGAAAGATTCGATTGCCTCGATTCGAGCAACTGGAGCAAAAGATTCTTCAAAGTCTATACCCTCCTCTTGACGATATCCTTTAGCAACTAATCGAGCCTTGTTCTTCAACACATCACCATGCTCATCAAGTTTTACTTTGAATATCCATTTTAGAGCTATAATCATAGCACGCCCTGAGCAGTACTAGCTCCCATACATCAAGACGATCAAACTCATGAATTTCATCTTGCATGGCATTGAACCGCCTATCTTCATTCATAGCGCTTTAACATCTTTTGGTTCGATCTTAGATAGTACGGAGTTGAAGAAGCACCATAAGGCATCGGTTGCGAGTTGTTTCCGGGTTGATACAGACGAGAGGATTACCAATGATGTTGTCTAATGGATGATCGTGAGTCCATTTTCCGAGGTGTTCATGTGGCGCTTGTTGAGGAACCGAGGTAGCAGAGTCGATGTCTCCTCAAGAAGATGGTTCGATGATGATTCGTGAGTAGCAAATATGTTTTCAAATGGAGCATCTTCGAGAGTCGCAAAGGGATTAACTTCATCATTGATGCGAAACATTTCCATGATGTACATTTGAAGAATGATGATTTGTTGATGAAATCAAGGATCGCAGCTGGTGCTTCTTGACTTAAAGATATTGAGACCGAGGATTGACTTCATTCATCGGAATCGAGCATCCTCTCATGTGGAATCATTACCTCATTAGTAATTGAATCATACAGTTCATCAAACATAGGATCAAACAATTTCTTTACATCATCTTCGGATGGAGGTACATATGGAGTTTCTTGAGAGGAGTTTGGAACAAGGGATGAACCAATGGGACTGTTTTGAAGTGCGGGTCCCGAATGGAGTGTCCAGAGCCATTTGACCGGTCACTCATCAAACGTAACGTGAATTGTTTCCATGATATTTCGGGTTCTTTTGTTGTAGATTCGGTATCCCTTTTGTTTGATGCATATCCTACAAATACTCCAATGTCGCCTTTGGCCCTAAGTTTGCCTAAGTCTTGACCTCATTAGTTGGATAGCACAATGCACCAAACACACGAAGGAAAGATAGATTAGGTTTTCTGTTGTGGACAAGTTCATATGGAGTTTTTCCATGAATAGTGTGAATCGTGGAACGATTTTGTGTGTAGCATGCAAGGGCAATTGCTTCACCCGTAGAAACATTGGAACCTTTGAGTAGATCAAGATTGTTCTAGCAACTTCAACAAGAGTACGATTTCGCCTTTCAACTACACCGCTCGTTGAGGGGTTCGTGGAACACTTCTTTGATGGTCGATTCCAACGCTTTCATAGAATTCACTAAGTTGTTTGTTGACAAACCCGGCCCATTGTCTGCTCGATAATTCGACGCTTTGTTTAGTCGAACTCGCAATGTTTGATGAGTTTGATGATGATATCGTGAGTTTCATCCTTTGTCCTTAAGAACTTGACCTGTGAATCTAGAATAATCATCAACCACAACTAACACATATTTCTTCCCAAAGATATTTTGCACCCTCATTGGTCCACATAAATCCATATGAATCATATGAAGAACTTCGTGACAGAGTTAGTAGGTTTGGGTTTATGGGCATACTTCTTGCTTTTTCCCAATTGACATGCTTTGAACAAAGATGATCCTTTTCATACTTTAGTCTAGGTAAACCTACAACTAAGTCCTTTCGGAAAGATCGTTGATGGTGCCAAGTTCAAGTGATTGAGACGACGATGCCATAACCATGACTTTGTTTTGAAGCCTTAGATAACAAGCGATTGGAGAGGCTCTCATCATGTCATCGATAGAGATGGTGTAAAGGTTTGAGCCACGAGTTCCTTTCAACAGCTTCCTTACCATTAAGATCTCTAACAAAGGTGTATGTTTTCTCAAGGCTACTTCTAGATCGTAATCACGAATTGACCAACAGAGAAATGATTATGACCTAAACCTTCCACATAATACACTGGAGATGACACTATCACCAACAACATAATCTCCATAACCCATAATAGCACCGAAATGATCATTACCAAATCTAATAGCCCCGATGAATTTGCTCACGAAATTCATGAGCGTGACCGGTCTCCAAATATATGCTTGGAACAAATGAGTCCGTGTACCACGTAACGATTTGAACGATCCGCAGTTGAACACGCATAAGAATGGATAATCGGATAATTGGGATCCCCATGCAAGAATGGGTTCCATTTGGTTAGTTACAATGGTTGGACCACCCACATCGTAAATAGAAGCATTCATATCGAAAAATGAGGTAATGGAATCATTGTGAATAGATGCAATACTAGTGTCTCAGATAGCCTGCTTACGGTGTGACCACTTCTTAAGGGAATAGTTCTACCAAGAGGCATCCATTTTCTAGTGGGCATTATCTCGATTAGTCTTATGACCAACGGTATCCAATAAAAGCCTATTCTCAATGAATGTTCTTCCCGTGGGTTTCCATTGTTTTCTAACTCTCTTCGCTTTTGCCTTTTAGCCTTTTTAGCATGAATTTTAGCATTAACAAAATTAATCGGACAATTAACATCATTAGGCGTAACATTAACATCACATCCATGATTAGAAATGAATTCAAGCAATCATCGCACAAGGTTTGCAAATAGTATCGAATTCAATTAATTACAAGACGCCTATGGCTAATACTAGAATCAACACGATTCGCTTTATTCGATTCAAACTTAAGGTTCCTAGATTGTTCTTCTACTCTTTTCCAAAGGCACATTCTTAGCTTGCGAGGTCCTATCATTCCTTGTATTGTCTTGAGACTTTGACCGCTCCCTTTAATGTCACCGATTACTCCTGTAGGGAATGGGAACATTAGTTTGTTTTATCGCTTTGCACCACCTGCTTAGATGTGCCGGGATCTCGAACTACATGCAGTGCACTAAGGTTCACTTTCTTAACACCGAGGTACCGAGATTAGTACTCCTAGAAGGCACATTTGAGTTCTCTTTCCTAGCCTTGACGGATCTAGAATCAGACTACTCAAGGGTACACTACGGTTCACATTCAAAACATTGGGAATCGAGTGCATATCATTTTGGCCTTAGGCATTGAGCATGGAATCAAAGGGTTAACTCTCTCACCTAATGTCTTAGGGCATATTGTGATCAAGCATTCTAAGATTTCTTGAGATCGTTTGGCATATAAGCATGCATGTCCAATTGCATTATCATGAGGTTTCTCTAGCTTATCCTCTTCAACAATCTCACGCAGCATTCTAAGCAATCCTTAAGGGATGAGAAATATGTTTGAATGGCAAGTTTGTTGTTCCTTAGATGAGGGGACATATGTCACGATAACGCATATTTATTACCGAGTGAACCTTAGATACAACATTCTCCCATTGATCATTGGCATTTTCCCTTTTACCCGACTCTTCGATTCTCAATTTCCTTTTGCAATGAAGTTATTTGTTCGTTGTTTTGTTACGAGTGACTTTAATTGATTCAAACAACTCATTGAAGTGACGTTTAACCTTTTCATTTTCTTCTAGAAAACTTTCGCTTTCCTTTTGTAAAGCATTTACTAGGTTTTGAAGATGAAACGTTTGAGAATTCGAGAATCTAAAGAAGGAGGCATTTGGGAGCTGTCATATTGTTTGTTTGACCCTTTAATTGAGAGATTTGGGCTTTCAACTTTCGATCGTGTTGCATCGAGCTTGAATCTGCTCATCACGTTTGTTAATTTGAAAACCGCATCAAACTCGAGCATCCAAGATGTCTTGACATTTGAAGTTTTGACATTTTCTTTAAGATGTTGATATTTTAGTTGTAAATTAAAATGCTCAACTTCTAGTTTAGAAAAATGTTTAACGAAGTTGTCGTGATCATCCAGTTCAATTTTCTCATTTAGTTTAGAATTAGTTTTTCAAGCTCAATGACACGATCATGGGAGACTTTCAGGCCACAGATAATTCATGAAATTTGGAAGCATTAATAGAGCAATTTGAAGCGTTGAAAACACATCTTGAGCAACACATTCAAGAATAAGATTCTCATTTAATGTATGCGTGTTCTTTCTCTCAATCTCATTATATTTCAAAGCACGCTCATAGTCACTAACTTCAACAACCATTGCATCAAATTCCTTTTCCATTCCCTTAATATCGCTTTCTATCCCTTTTAAGACTCTCAAAGTGATCTTTTAGAAGTTTAAAGAAGGGCATGACCTCGCTTAAATAACATTCTTTCATTTGTTCAAAACCCTTTCTCCTTCGCTTATACCAATGGGTGTGATCCTTTTCTTGCAAGTTTTCTCAAAATCAACAAATAGTTGAAATATAACGATTGGCTAATTAATGTCTTGCTTTTAGTGGCAATTCTTCTAGGAACAAGATGCATTGGTGTATTCGGAGGATACACAATGCTCTAGGCATTTTCCTAAGGGAGGATTAGTTTCAACAATATTTTCCGCTTCGCTTATCTAAATCCTTTTTCCGAACACTTGTTCGGGAGTCAACAATGTCTCGAGGCTTAAACATGTTTAAGGAAATCCAGTTTTCCTTCTTGTAATCATGAGGAGTGATAATTATGTTTTCTCTTTGCATTTTGGATCATTTTGTTTCTTATTCATCTTTTCCTAGTGATTTCATTTGATTTCTTATCTTCCTCAAAGCACTCAACGCAACTAGGTTTCTGCCTAGGCTTAAGGATTTCATCACCATCATAAAGTACCTTATGAGCATTTCTAGCCTTTTTAATTACCTCTGGATTTGGTTCCTCAACAAGGGGAATGCTATGCTTATCGCTTAAGACTCGATGTTTGGTGACCATGTGAGCAGTCTGAATGGTGTTTCCTTGTATGTACAACTTGTTTTCAAGTTTGTTTTTCAAAGTTGTCAGATTAGAAAAATCTCTCAAGAGTTTTGACTCCTTTGCATTAAAATCTTGCTTAAGCATTTTCACATTTTCTTGAAGTTCTTGTTTTTGTTTAGTTGTTTTAGAAAGTTTTTCTTGCAAGGAATTTAATTCTTGTTTCAATACTTCTTCTCTAAATTTACTTTTTCTAATTACTGTACTCACTTGGTCATCCATTTCCTCGCACACGAGTGGTCAACTCAAATTTTGCACGTTGTTCATAAATAGCAACACGCCCTTATAGGCATTTAGTTCGAAATTATGGAATCATCGAGAGCACATGCGGTGTATTCATCAAAGACATAGTCATTGTTGATCGCAGAAGATGCATCACTTGGTACAAATTCACTTTCACTTTGTTTCACGTATTGATCGTATGGGACAATATTGTTATTACCCATATTTTCAATATTTGATTCAATAGTTTCGATTGATTGTACTTTGTCATGCATCTGCTGCACATCAAGATCATCGTATAGTTTTAATACCTCGAGATGAGTTTGTCCTTGGATGTGCCACTTGTGGTGAAGAAGAGACCTTGGGAGAAACCATTGGAGAAATGCTAGCCATGAAAATTGTGTGTGCAGAGGTCCATCATCTACATCGTAGTCGTATGCATCACGGTCGGCGACTTGAAAGGCATTCGATGATTGTGACCTATCTCCGAATAGGCCGCTCATCCACATCTCGCATCATAGGTCTTGGCATTGCCCTCAAGAAGAAACAAGAATTCCTCTTCATCCAACGCAGCACCATTGTCCCGAGCTTGTGCCAAGAACATCTTATCTCTCAAGTAATCGGCGATTCTGGGACGCTTTGGAGATGTGCGCGCCTTGCAATGTGTCCTTCACCACCACGCTTATAGCATTTGATTGGCTTAGCTTGACCTTGGTTACCATTTCTTCCTCGATTCGGTTGCCAACATAACCTCTCCCACTCCACCTCTTCCCCGATCATACTGTCTTTCCCGAATCGGTTGCACCACGATCCTTCCATCTTTAACAAAGGGCTTGATTATGTGGGTTAGATGCGCTCGAGGTTGTTGTTGGTTTGTGGGAGAGAATTCATGTTTTGACTAATGAGAAGAGCAAGTTGATTAATGATGTTACCCACGTGTGCATCAAAGATCGCCTTGTTTGAACATAGGATCGTGGATGAGTTTGTGATTACCATTACCCAAGGGTATGACTTGTGATGCTTTGGTTGTGATTCCGATGTTTGAGTAGAAAGTCGTTGAGTCATTAGACGAGCTTGTCTCTCCTCGGTTGGTTTTGAACCGATTGAGAATCAATTTTTCAAACATAGCATGTCTCTCATTCGAAGGAGGAAGGCATAGAGTTGCTCATAGTTTGTATTCTTCAATCCTTTAGTGAGTTTCACAACCGTGACAAACTTGTGCCATTCGGGATTCATGTTGTTCACAAACTTTGAGTTCAAATGAATGTTAGGCATAGTCATTCGATGTTCCTCATGTCATTCACTAACTTATGAAATCTCACATAGTACTCATAGACACTCTCATCCGGTTTCATCTTGAAGTGCTCAAATTCGTCATAGAGTTGAGATTCTCTGCCTTCCATAGTTAATTCGAACCCGAGAGAAGCATCTTAACGTTATCCCAAACCGCCTTTGCATCGGTGTTATGATTGATCGCCTTGTAGATGTCTTTAGGAAGACCTTGAAGAACAATGTTTGAAGCCCCGATATCTCGCATCGAATCTCTTTTCTCCTTATCATCAAGCTCATCATACATCTTAGGTCCGTCCATTCCGTAAACAGAGTACCATCTTCATTAGTATCAAGTATGTCTCTAGTCGTCTCAACTCGATATGGTCCTTCATCAATGGATTTGAGAATATTGACACCATTTTCCTTTCCAAGGCAATACAATCGATTCGTTGAGCCCAAGAATCGTAGTCGGCCTGCTCAAGCATGGGTGGACGAGTATCCGAGCCACCGCTTGTACATCCTCGCAACAATGGAGATGACAAGGGGACGTTGGTAGACATGTTAACAGATTATACGGGATTTTATAACTCTATGATTAAACCGGGAAATAGATTCTTTCACGGGATTTTACTAAATCAAGAGAAAACCGTAAACAATCACTCAAGTCGCTAGAAGATAATACACTAAGTCGCTAGAAATTAATGCACTAAGTCGCTAAGAATTAATGCACTAAGTCGCTAACACTTAATTCGCTAGCCAACTAAGTCGCTAGAGTCCCAAGTCGCTAGACACAAAGCAAGTCGCTAAGTAGTAACTCGCTACCCTCAAGTCGCTAGCAAAATTTTGGCGAATTGCCACCCAAGTCGCTAGAAATGCAAGTCGCTAAAGAGCAACTCGCTCATGCACCAAGTCGCTACCACCAAGTCGCTACTCGTAGTGGAGAGTCCACTACTTGTACTTTAACTCGCTAGATCTAACTCGCTAGGTTTAAAACGTAACTCGCTACAATTTTGTGAAGCAAGTCGCTAGGAAGAAAGTTATCCGTGAACTAAGTCGCTAGCATGAAAACCATATAAACTTCACTTTTCAATCCAAAACAACCCAACCAAGATGATTCAAGCTTACCAAATGAAAACCTAAACACTTGTGATGATTCTAAACATGAAAGTACTAACAAAATTCAAACTTTAACACAAGAGATCAACCAAATGATGCAAAACCACTAAACTTTTCAAACTCAAAACCACCTAAAACCACTAGAAATCCAAAGATGTGCAAGATATGATCTAACCATGGCTCTTGATACCAATTGTAAGATATAACTTTTCACATACACATCAAAACCATAAGCATAAGGTAGCATATAGATGATATTCTAGAGAGAAAGTTAGAGGTTTAGGGAACTTAGTGAGAGAAAGTGAAAGATATTATTATGAGCTCCAACTCTACCTTGAAGGTAGAGAGTATTTATAGTCTTACATAACTCGCCACACTTTGGGTGTGGATCGTGCATACAGCTGGGTAAAGACCCGTCCGTCCTCCACGGTGTTACTTAACTAAATACTACTTAACTTAAAAGAACTACGACTACGAGCTTTCTAACGATTACATATACTTGAGGTGACCGACTCTTTAATACCGGAATTTCTAATTCCTAACAAGATATCTGTTAAATAAGGGTAGAGTCGGGGCTCGTGACTCGAACAAAACAAGCGCTTCTTGGGAAGCAACCCATGTATTTGTTTTTATTTTCATTTGTGTGTCGATATCTTTTATCGATTTTTATTCTCATGTTTAAATTTGTAAAATGCTTTATTTTGTTTTTAACCTCGTCTTAATTGCATATAAAGGTATTTTACATAAGGGATAAGTGTAGGGAGGATTACACACGTTTTCAAGGAAGCGTAAACATGAGAATAACAATTCATTAAAAGATATATTTGTGTGTTGTTCGAGTCAAATGCTTGTATCGAGTCATAATGGATGTTTTGTAGAAATTTTTCCAGATTCTAAAGATGTAAGTTTTCCATAATTTTTCCGAAAATCGCAGACCGGTTTTGTCGGGATAACTGACAATAGTCAGATTGCAACTGACGCGCCGAAGGAGTAAAACATCGATTACTTTTTCTCGTTTTCGAGCTACTTATAAATTTTGGAATTTTCCGGTCTTAATTTTCTTAGAAATTCAGAAACACCCATTCTACAAGCATTATATCCTAGTTTAAATCGAGTCTTATATATTATTACCGCCGATTTTACGCGAAGGTTTCGTTTATTTTCTTGAAGTGTCAGTTTAGTTTGTCAAGAAGAAGTTACATAAGATTGGAAGGAGCTTTTCACGCAATAATTCTTCTTGAAAAGGATTTAACCACCACTTTACATGGATCCTACCGAGCTAATCAGGGGAGTATTAGTTTCTTTCGTTTTTAATTACCTTCCATTATCATAACTTTGATACTTTCGGGGAACATTGGGGACAATGTTCAGTTTAAGTGTAGGGAGGGAAAATAAAATGGGAACTTTGAAACTATGCTTATCCTTGATTATTTGCTTTGTCCAATTGCATTTGCGTAATAAACCATGAGAAAATGTCGGTTAGGGTAATTTTGGCACCAAACTTAAAATTTTTCATGACATATAGGAGTGGGCCATTAGTCTTAACAAAAGCGTCTCACGGATAGGAAGTTGCATGACTAGCACAAAAACCCTTTACCACCCAAATTCCACCCAAAATGTGAGGATCGCCTTAGATTAGTAGGAATTAAAGCATTCATCTTCAATGCTTAGAGTGTGAACCGGTAGTATAATAGATTCTAGAACTTGTTTTGTGATGCATTCGAGATCGCAAGTGAGGCTACACTTTGTAGTTAGGAATAACTAAATGATAAGAGGCATTAGGATAACCCTTGTTTGATACCGTAATATAATTACTTCTTCCACATCGGTTGAGTAATTCCCCACACCTTTGCGTTGTACTCATCTTTAGTACACGATACCCTAGTTAACCCCTCGAGCCTATCCTTTTCGCGGTTCTCGTGATGTTTCGGTTTTCGAATATCAATGAAGAGCATTGTTTACACCCCACCCCTAAATATACACCCAAATCGCCTTAGCCTACCCCTTATGCACTCACTTTTAGTGCAAATGTTTGTTATCACCCTAAACCCTTAGTTCAATTATCTAGTTGCTTGCATAAGTTGCTAAGTCGAGTCATATCCTTTGTATACAATTTTGGGACGATTGGGATTCATGGGAAAAGTTAAAGTTTATGAAATGACGGGAAGGGAACGTTAAATTCAAATTCCCTTTGTTTGCGTAATAATGTACCCCAAGTGTTTTGATCTTTTCAATTCAGGTCAAATTAGTGTTAGAGTAATAAAACTCAAGTGTAGGATATGCCTATAAATCCCTATCATTTTGATGTTACCGTAGAGGATGGTAGAGTAAAAGTGTATGAAAAAAAAAATAGAAAAAAATAAAAAATATATATATATATATATATATATATATATATATATATATATATATATATATATATATATACTACCATCCTACATCTATCCTTTAAATTTATGTTTGTTTATTTCCGTTACCTAGAGTTTTAGAATGTCGAGTCTTGGCTTAGCAACGCCATTCTTCGTATGCATTTAACATAGAGATTTTGACTTGCCACCACTAAATAGCCTATCCCACCAAACCCTTGTTTCCTACCGTAAGCCTAACATTACAACCCTTTAAAAACCTCTTTGATAGTCTTTCCTAGGTGCTTACGCCAAAGCGATGGAGGTTTGATCTATTCTCAAGCCTATGGTAATCTATGTACTAGGACCGGTTAATGAGTGTTTATCTTCCATTTCCTATTTGTTATATTTCATATATACACCGAGAGAGATGTGAGTACCCAAACACCCCATGTGAGGTGCTAGTATGTAATTCCGTGCTTGTTATGACTTTCTTGGGCTTATATGTGTTGTGGACCATTTTGAGTTAATGCTTCATGACCCCTAACTTATAAATTAATTGGCTAAATGCACATTTGCTTGAGGACAAGCAAATAACAAGTGTAGGGATATTTGATAAGGTTTTAAAAGGTACCATTTTGAGGGTCGTTTAAGCCCTTATTTGATCACTTTTGTATCCGTTATTACTTAATATCGTTCCTTTTCACTTTTAGGTCTCTTGAAGGCAAAATGTTGGAATGGCACTTATTTGGACGAAAAGGCACGAATATACGAAGAAAATGGCCAAAGTCATAATCGAGACACTCAAAGTCGCTGAAATGTAAGGCGGCGGCGTCGGTGTTAATGCGGCGCCGTCGGAGGATTTTGTGACGATCTGAAGCCAAAACCCTATTTTCAATTGACGACGTCGGGCTTTAAAAGAGTAGGCCGTTGCTACTCGGGACGGCCTAGATGCGACCCATCTGACGTCGGAAGTGAAGAGGACGGCGTCACGGACATAAGGTGGCGTCGTCGCAAGGTTAACGTGGCCAAGACGAAACCCTAATGATGGCCACACGACGGCGTCCACGAAACATAAGGTGGCGCCACGCATATGTAATCTTATATATAGAATCCGAATTTTTCGGTTTTAGATAGAGTCTTTTGGGTGAAAACCTAAAACCGAACCTAAGGTGTCTTATACATATTTTAGGGTTTTAAACCCTATCTTACATCAAGATAAGTATTTACTTCATTAATTCAATTATGTCTTTGATTATTTGTGTGTATGCTTGCATGTTCTCCATGTCCGCTAATTTATTTGTGTGTTTGCTTAGGAAGTATGAAACTTAATTATTGAATATTGATAGGTTGTTTCTTATCTTAGTTGATTAATGATCTAGTAATGCGATAGGTCATTCGTTGTGTACTAATGCTTGATTCATCTTTGTGAACCTTAGAATATGATTACCGAGTAGTTGTAGGCTAAATTATCCAAAGAGTGCCTTAGAGTAAGAGTTTATCATCCTAGTGGGTTTTGTAGGCGAGACCCTTTGGTAAGTGATAACGCTAAAGCGTCGTTCGGGGTCAAGGAAACTTCCTTTTCTTGAGCAAGTTTTATAACACCCTAGGCGGTGAACCTAATCGTTGTAGTGTAGTAATTAGGGTAAGCCACGGGTATTGATATCGTTCTCTGGGGAATAGGAATGCTAGTAGGGAGTTACTACGCTAAGGTTAAGGTTGAGGAAGATTAATTTTTATCTTTTATATTTTATGAAAATTGAAAGGTACGAATCTTGGGTATTGGATTTGGGGGTTGGTATTTCTACCGATTACTCTACTATTATCTAATTATCTAAACTAAGGTTGTGGGAGTCTATGTCTAATTAATGTGTGCTCGTATGATAGTTTAAAGATGTGTTTACTTAGTTTGTATTACTCCTTAATTATCTCCTATTGATGGTTGAGTGTCACGCCTTATTCCTAGTTGCGTTGTGTTTCTAAAGTTGTAGGGTATGCGTTTCTCCCTAACTCTTTGAACTTACCAAAGGGTCTTGTCTACAAATCCACGTAGAGATTATAGACTCTACTCTAAGGCACTCTTCGGATGTTTTAGCCTACAATCACTCGGTAATCATACTCTAAGGTTCACAAAGATGAGTCAAGCATTAAGTACACAACGAATGACCTATCGCATTACTAGATCATTAATCAACTAAGATAAGAAACAACCAATCAATATTCAATAATTAAGTTTCATACTTCCTAAGCAAACACACAAATAAATTAGCGGACATGGAGAACATGCAAGCATACACACAAATAATCAAAGACATAATTGAATTAATGAAGCAAAGACTTATCTTGGTGTAAGATAGGGTTAAAACCCTAAAATCTTGTACAAGACACCTTAGGTTCGGTTTAGGTTTTACTCCAAAGACTCTACACAAAGACGAAAAATTCGGATTCTATATATAAGATTACAATTGCGACGGCGTCACCTTATGTTTAGTGACGCCGTCGTGTCGCCGCCATTAGGGTTTCGTCTTGGCCACGTTAACCTTGCGACGGCGTCACCTTATGTCCGTGGCCGTCCTCTTGACTTCGGCGTCGTCTGGATCGCATCTAGGCCGTCCGAGTAGCGACGGCCTACTCTTTCACACTAGACGCCGTCTCTTGAAAACATGAGTTTTGAGTTCGACCGTCGCAACAATTCTCACGACGGCGTCGCAAATAGCTCCCGACGCGTCGCCTTCTACATTCAATGACCGTGAGTGTCGATTTCGACTTTGGCCATTTTCTTCATATAATCGCGCCTTCGTCCAAATAAGTGTCATTCCGAAGATTTTGCCTTCATGAGACCTAAAAGTGAAAAGGAACGATATTAAGCAATAACGGATACAAAAGTGATCAAATAAGGACTTAAACGACCCTCAAAATGGTACCTTTAAAACCTTATCAAATATCCCTACACTTGTTATTTGCTTGTCCTCAAGCAAATGTGCTTTTAGCCAATTAATTTGTAAGTTGGGGTCATTCAAGATTAATTCAAAACGGTCCACAACACATATAAGCCCCAAAAGTCATAACAAGCACGGAATTACATACTAGCACCTCACATGGGGTGTTTGGATACTCACATCTCTCTGGTGTATAAATGAAATATAACAATATAGGAAATGGAAGATAAACACTCATTAACCGGTCCTAGTACATAGATTACCATAGGCTTGAGAATAGATCAAACCTCCATCGCTTTGGCGTAAGCACCTAGGAAAGACTATCAAAGAGGTCTTTAAAGGGTTGTAATGTTAGGCTTACGGTAGGGAAATAAGGGTTTGGTGGGATAGGCTATTTAGTGGTGGTAAGTCAAAATCTTTATGTTAATCGCATATGAAGAATGGCGTTGCTAAGCCAAGACTCGACACTCTAAACTCTAGATAACTAAAATAAACAAACATAAATTTAAAGGATAGATGTAGGATGGTAGCCCGTATGTTTTTTTTTTTTTTTTTTTCACTCTATATTTTTTTTTTTTTCTCTTTTCTATTTTTTCCGATTTTTTTTTTTTTTTTTTTTTTTTCATACACTTTTACTCTACCATCCTCTACGATAACATCAAAATACTAGGATTCTGAGGACATCCCTACACTTGAGTTTTATTAATCTAATACTAATTTGACCCGAATTGAAAAGATCAAAACACTTGGGGTACATTATTACGCAAACAAAGGGAATTTGAATAACGTTCCTTCCGTCATTTCATAAACTTTAACTTTTCCCATGAATCCCAATCATCCCAAAACGTATACAAAGGATATGACTCGACTTAGCAACTTATGCAAGCAACTAGATAATTGAACTAAGGGTTTGGGGTGATAACAAATAATTGCACTAAAAGTGAGTGCATAAGGGGTAGGCTAAGGCGATTTGGGTGTATATTTGGGGTGGGGTGTAAACAATGCTCTTCATTGATATTCGGAAAACCAAACATCACGAGAACCGCGAAAAGGATAGGCTCTGAGGGGTTAACTAGGGGTATCGTGTACTAAAGATGAGTACAACGCAAAGGGTGTGGGGGAATTACTCAACCAATGTGGAAGAAGTAATTATATTACAGGTATCAAACAAGGGTTTATCCTAATGCCTCTTATCATTTAGTTATTCCTAACTACACAAGTGTAGCCTCACTTGCGATCTCGGAATGCATCACAAAACAAGTTCTAGAATCTATTATACTACCGGTTCACACTCTAAGCATTAAAGATGAATGCTTTAATTCCTACTAATCTAAGGGCGATCCTCACATTTTGGGTGGAATTTGGGTGGTAAGGGTTTTTGTGCTAGTCATATAACTTCCTATCCATGAGGCGCTTTTGTTAAGACTAATGGCCCACTCTTATATGTCATGAAAATTTTAAATTTGGTGCCAAAATTACCCTAACCGAAATTTCTCATGGTTTATTACACAATCACATTTGGACAAAGCAAATAGTCAAGGATAAGCATAGTTTCAAAGTTCCGTTTTATTTTCCTCCTTACATTTTAAACCGAACATTGTCCCCAATGTTCCCGAAAGTATCAAAGTTATGATAATGGAAGGTAATTAAAAACGAAAGAAACTAATACTCCCCTGATTAGCTCGGTAGGATCCGTGTAAAGTGGTGGTTAAATCCTTTCCAAGAAGAATTATTGCATGAAAAGCTCCTTCCAATCTTATGTAACTTCTTCTTGATACATTAAACCTGCACACTTGAAGAAAACAAACGAAACCTTCGCGTAAAATCGGCGGTAATAATATATATAAGACTCAATTTAAACTAGGATATAATGCTTGTGGATTGGATGTTTACAGAATTTCTAAGAAAATGAAGACACGAAAATTCCAAAATTTATAAGTAGCTCGAAAAACGAGAAAAGTAATCGGCGTTTTACTCCTTCCCGGCGCGTCGGTTGCAATCTGACGCCGTCGGTTATCCCGACAAAACCGGGTGCGATTTTACGGAAAAATTTCGGAAAATTTACATCTTTAGAATCGGGAAAAAATTTACGCAAAAACATCCATTATGACTCGATACAAGCATTTGACTCTAACAAACATACATATATATCTTTTAAATAATTGTAATTCTCATGTTCACGTTTCTTTTGAAAACGTGTAATCCTCCCTACACTTATCCCTTATGTAAAATACCTTTATATGTAATTAAGGCGAGGTTAAAGACAAAATAAAGCATTTTACAAATTCAAACATGAGAATAAACAATTAATAAAGATATCGACACACAAAATGAAAATGAAAACAAATACACATGGGTTGCCTCCCAAGAAGCGCTTGTTTTGTTCGAGTCACGGGCCCGACTCTACCCTTATTTAACGAGATAAAGGGAAGTTTTCCTACACTTAAGTTCAAGTGCGGGTGATAGTAGCAATACACACCCTTAGGGTGGAAATTTGCTACGTGAGGAGAGGATGATGGGTGATTTATATGCTCAAAGAAGTGTGCTCTATTCATTATAACCTTACCTAAGTCTATTGGTGTAGTGAGAGAATCAAATTTCTCTCTAAGAATGGATCATTTTCTACCAACTTCAAAAGATTCATGGTTAAGGATCCATCTTGACCTAATAAACCCGGTTTAAACCCATAGTGTTTCTTGTTATCAACCATGAATGGGTGATATAAGTGTGTAGGTCATGGGTTACTCTATATCGGCTTCTACTCTACATGGCCTAGAATCTACCACATTTATCAAGCAACTACCGGACTATCTATTTTGATGGGTGGATTGGGGCCTAATTCAATTCCAAGATTCACATCTAAAGACGGAAAATTGGGTAAGGTTTTAAGTGAGGCTCGGTTCATCAAAATATGGAACTTCCCTAGGACTAAGAGAGAGTCATGACAACAAGCATCTAAACCTACATTCTCTAATGGCGTTTGGTCCAAAGGTTCTCTAATTGGGGTTCCTATAGTCTCTTCTACTTCTTCCGGTAAGTTATAGGCGATGTGTGTTCCTCAAGTGATGGTAAGACTTGTGGGTTATCCGATGGGGTTGGATTTTCTACTCATCCTCCATCTTATCAAGATCACCTATGTATTCATTTTGTATTGTGGTAGCGCCTAACCATGACATGCACCTTGGTACCTCAACTCTAATCATCTCCTTCCTAAACAACCTTTCCGATCAAGTTTCCAAATTGAAAATAGGTCTAAAGATTCGTTTTTGGGTCCCATGTTCCACTTCTAAATTGGGCGTGAATCTCAAGGTTTCCCATGCATGTCGAACACCACATCCCCAAATATCCCCATCCGCTACATAGTCAAGCCTCCTTTGGGTTTAGGTAGGCGTCTGAGTGTAAAAGAATTGCAAGGAAGCAGAAGTCAATACCATGATAAAGGACTTTTGCAATAAATATTTAATTCGAGTCCAAGCCTCGGAAAGGATTCATCATGATGTTCTTTGGAACCTCAAGATCTCATTTTGGAGTGGAAAGGGTAGATTATGTAGTGGATTTCGTTGATTGGTTGAAAGTTTTGGCGGATTCGCGTTCTCCATAATGGTGAGCGGAAGAGTCAATGG
The DNA here is from genome assembly GCA_022545495.1 of Chrysanthemum lavandulifolium. NCBI lineage: Eukaryota > Viridiplantae > Streptophyta > Magnoliopsida > Asterales > Asteraceae > Chrysanthemum > Chrysanthemum lavandulifolium. Next base: position 67,643,709 of record CM040244.1, on the reverse strand, counting down.
AAAAGTTTTACTGAACAAAGGCACAAAGAAGGGGATAGACTACGAGGAAGCTAATAAAAGAAAAAGTTTACTTGATAGGAATCAAGCAAAGAAACCTAAGCGAGGTGGACTACTAACTAGCTATTCTATTCCCGCAATGGCGCCAAAAACTTGATAACGCTACACGCGTCGTTCGGGGTCAAGGAAACTTCCTTTTCTTGAGCAAGTTTTATAACACCCAGGCGATGAACCTAATCGTTGTAGTGTAGTAATTAGGGTAAGCCACGGTATTGATATCGTTCTCTAGGGAATAGGAATGCTAGTAGGGAGTTACTACGCTAAGGTTAAGGTTGAGGAAGATTAATTTTTATCTTTTTATATTTTATGAAAATTGAAAGGTACGAATCTCGGGTATTGGATTTGGGGGGGTTGGTATTTCTACCGATTACTCTACTATTATCTAATTATCTAAACTAAGGTTGTGGGAGTCTATGTCTAATTAATGTGTGCTCGTATGATAGTTTAAAGATGTGTTTACTTAGTTTGTATTACTCCTTAATTATCTCCTATTGATGGTTGAGTGTCACGTCTTATTCCTAGTTGCGTTGTGTTTCTAAAGTTGTAGGGTGTCGTTTCTCCCAACTCTTTGAACTTACCAAAGGGTCTTGTCTACAAATCCACGTAGAGATTATAGACTCCTACTCTAAGGCACTCTTCGGATGTTTTAGCCTACAATCACTCAGGTAATCATACTCTAAGGTTCACAAAGATGAATCAAGCATTAAGTACACAACGAATGACCTATCGCATTACTAGATCATTAATCAACTAAGATAAGAAACAACCAATCAATATTCAATAATTAAGTTTCATACTTCCTAAGCAAACACACAAATAAATTAGCCGGACATGGAGAACATGCAAGCATACACACAAATAATCAAAGACATAATTGAATTAATGAAGCAAAGACTTATCTTGGTGTAAGATAGGGTTAAAACCCTAAAATCTTGTACAAGACACCTTAGGTTCGGTTTTAGGTTTTACTCCAAAGACTCTCTACAAAAGACCAAAAATTCGGATTCTATATATAAGATTACAATTGCGACGGCGTCACCTTATGTTTAGTGGCGCCGCCGTGTCGCCGCCATTAGGGTTTCGTCTTGGCCACGTTAACCTTGCGACGGCGTCACCTTATGTCCGTGACGCCGTCCTCTTGATTCGGCGTCGTGCGGATCGCATCTAGGCCGTCGAGTAGCGACGGCCTACTCTTTCACACTAGACGCCGTCTCTTGAAAACATGAGTTTTGAGTTCGACCGTCGCAACAATTCTCTGACGGCGTCGCAAATAGCTCTGGCGCGTCGCCTTCTACATTCAAATGATGTGAGTGTCGATTTCGACTTTGGCCATTTTCTTCATATAATCGCGCTTTCTCGTCCAAATAAGTGTCATTCCGACATTTTGCCTTCATGAGACCTAAAAAGTGAAAAGGAGCGATATTAAGCAATAACGGATACAAAAGTGATCAAATAAGGACTTAAACGACCCCTCAAAATGGTACCTTTTAAAACCTTATCAGTAAGTTCAAAGAGTTAGGGAGAAACGCATACCCTACAACTTTAGACATACAACGCAACTAAGAATAAGGACGTGACAACTCAACCATCAATAGGAGATAATTAAGGAGTAGTATAACCTAAGTAAACACATCTTTAAACTATCATACGAGCACACATTAATTAGACATAGACTCCCACAACCTTAGTTTAGATAATTAGATATTAGTAGAGTAATCGGTAGAAATACCAACCCCCCAATCCAATACCCGAGATTCAGTACCTTTCCATTTCATAAAATAAAAAATACAAAAATAATCATCCCTCACCTTTAGACTTAAATCGACATACACTTCAGCCTAACGACACTATTCCCCTATAGAACGATATCAATACCCGTGGCTTACCCTAATTACTACACTACAACGATTAGGTTCATTGCCTAGGGTGTTATAAAACTTGCTCGAAGAAAAGGAAGTTCCTTTGACCCCGAACGACGCGTGTAGCGTTATCATCAGCCGCATTGCTTTTCCTGCGGCAGGTTTTAGGTTGGAAGATGGGCTTTGATGGGCTGAGAGTTGGATTATTTGAGTGGACCGACCCTAGTTTTCTTTATTATTTTGGATTGAATTGAAGAGCTATTATTTTTAGATCTCATTTCGTTTTGGACGTATTGGATTTTGTATTTTCTATGTAAGTCATTCGTTTATATGACTTGGTACTTTATTTGATAAGACTTCCGCTTGTAAATTTTTATTAGTATGTTCTGATATGACTCCATAATGTGACATTCGGACCCTTGTCGGGTTGGGGTGTTACAAATGATATATATTTAAATAGTCCATGAATAAAATAAGCAAACAATAATAGTATCAATTTTAATCAGGGAAAATAAAATTGATATTATTCATAATGGATCAAATGCGTACCAACAGCATCATTGTCATAGTATTCGTGATGTTCAGGATCCAGTAAATGACTATATGGTTCAAAAATAAAACCATATGTGTTGGTGTCAAAAGGTTCCGTACGTGTGACAATTGTTGTCCTGTAGAAACTTATTTTGAAACGATGTGGTAGCAAAGGAAGTTTCCCACCATTCTCAACTATACCAAAATTGGAAATGATGTAACATTTTCCCTCTTCGAACAACGGCTTCAATTTGAACATAAACTCCTTCTTGATATACACCTGGATCCTTGTGTTCTGAATTACAAATAAGATATGGTTAATAAAAACATCAAAAAGTATTATGAATCTACTGTATACATAAAAAAAGAGGATAGTGTACATACATCTGCGTCTTGCAGAACCAAATCAAGGCTATATGGATCGTGGGCAGCATTCATTTTGTGCGAATGCCAAATTGATATACATATTCCTTGCCCAGATATGTCATCGTTCATAGGATTAACATCTTTGATAGGTGTTATTTTCCTATCCTCGCCATTACCTGACATATAGTAACACAGATGAACGCATGTTAATGAATCTAAAAATCTAATGGTTATACAAAAAAAAGTAAATATGCTTTTCACACACAAAACATATTAAAACAATCTTTAACATATTGGATGTTTAACATAATCAAATAAGCTGCACATAAACTTAATACACATCATACCTAAAAACATCATACAAAAATAAACATAATGCACATACATTCAAATAAAGAGAATACATAATAAACAGGAAAAACCCAATTCAAAAAAGTATTTACAACCAACAGACGGTAAATAAGAATATCAAACAAATAAACATCGTAACAAAACACCAATTAAGTATATTGCATGTAAATAGAAAATATGATTAGTACCAAATTATAAACAATAGAACAAAAAAAATGTATAACCTCCTGATCCTCCAGAATTGCCAGAACCACCAAAACTCTAAGATCCGCCAAAACCTCCAGAGCCTCCAAAGCCTCCAGTTTTTCGAAAACTGCTACTTGGCACGGTTGGAGTTTTTTGGTATCCCATGTTACCACTCTTTATAAAACCCTTATTCATAACTCCCTTTTTGATGTGTACAATATATGTGGATTGAGTGATGTGGTGTTAGATGATTTTGTAAATATTTATAGATACAAATTAGGGTTTTAAATGTGGCATTGAGAAATATGTAAAAATTATTTTCAAAATCAATGTCATCCGTGATTTGTGTGATATGGAGCACAATTTGAATTTGGAACATAGTGATTGTGTTAGCCTTGATAATAATTATTAGAACTGATGGTCATTCATGTTTAGGAACTTTGTATCGTGTGTTAGATATCGTACTAGAATAGTCAACGGACTCGTGGATTGGGCTAAGCTAAATGGGTATTCGTTTAGTTATGCTAGCCTTGTATAAGTTCATGTAACCCAATCCATGTCCAAGCCCATCTCACGGCCCATGGCCAACCTTAGGGCATTATGTTACTTGTACTATAAATACCCCTCAAAGTCTCATTTGAGGGGTGTGCTTGAGTGTGTGTGTGTGTGTGTTTTCCTTCGATATTAAAGTTCTTTTTTTCATCTTATTTCTTTAACACATATACGCATAACTATCATCATCAAGTCGCCATCTTTCTCATCTTTATTTCTTTCTTTCTACGCATAACGTTTGTGTTTTACGTGTGTTCATCGTGTGGTAAGCTTTGGTATAACATGATAAGGTTGATATATTTAAGGTCCTACAATTGGTATCAATCGCCTAACAATGGTTTAGGAGTGTTGTGTTACGTTTTTTGTTCAAACTTTACACAAAAGGTTGCGTTTTTTATTTAAAATCGTGAGTTTTTGGCATAAAGTTTTGATTTTTACGTGGTTTTAAGCTTAAAGTTGTAGACTTTATTGATCTTTAAGTGTTTTGGAAGAAGTTTGTGCAAAACAAATCGTTTGGAATCGAGTTTTTGGGTGAAAAGTAGTGTTTTTTGCCAAAACTAGGCATTTTACGCGTAAGAAAACATAGTACAGAAAAGTCAAAACCCTAGTTTTTACGCATAAGAAAAGTCAAAACCCTAGTTTCTACGCGTAAGGTCTACGCGTAAGATTTGAGTTTTACGCATAAGCTTTTGGTGAACCATCTTCGTGCAACAACGGTTACTCAGTGTTTCCCTTGCTTGGATAAGCTTGAAAAACACTTCGACTTGTGGATATCTTTCACGCTTGGACAAGTGTGAAGGATTTTGGTTTTAAACCTAAACTTACGCCTAAGCCTAAAAGCTTACGAGTAACACTCTACGCCTAAGTTATCACTTACGCGTAAGATTTCTTACTGCTAAGCATTTAGTCTACGCATAAGCTTACGTTTAACCTTAAGTTTACGCGTAAGATTTAGTTTACGCATAAGCCTCATCCTACGCCTAAGGAATTCTACGCCTAAGCACCAAAGTCTACGCATAAGCACCCATCCCTACGCTTAAGAACAGGTTTACGAGTAAGATTTTGAGCAAAACTTCAAACGGCCATAACTTTTGAACCGTAACTTCCGTTTTCAGCGTTCTACCCATCAAAACGACCGTGAGAACGAGGAGAATAGACCGCCGAATAAACTAAAGTTTATTTGGGTCAACCTTCAAGTCCTAAAAATGCTCCGGAAAGAAGTTATTGAGGTTTTTAAGGTTTTAGACCAAATTTTCACTACAACAACCAAGCTTAATCTTCATAAAACACAACTCCTTTATCGTTGAATCGATCCTACATCAACTTTATCATCAATTACCTTCATCAATGGCAACTCAACAAGACATTCATGCAGCCGGTGCCGAAAACCGTCCTCCTATGCTTGAAAAAGGTGGATATCTTCAATGGACAAGTCGTATGCTCCGCTACATCAAGACAAAACCTAATGGAAAACTCATGATTCAATCCATTATGAATGGACCCTTCCAGCCTCGACAACTCCAAAACCCTGGAAATCCTGATGCAACTCCTCCAGTCCCACCATCCTTTCGTACTCAATATGAATCAGAATACACTGAAGAGGATAAGAAGCAAGTCGAAGCAGATGACATGGCAATTCACATTGTCCAACTGGGTTTACCAAGAGACATCTTTTCTGTAGTAGACAATTGTGAAACTGCTTTCGATATGTGGGAACGTGTTAGACGGCTTTGTTATGGAACAGAAATTGGCCAACAAGACACGGAAAACAAGCTGCTAACTACATGGGAGAAGTTTACATCTACTCCAGTAGAATCCATTGAATCCTACTATGGAAGGTTTTGCACTTTAATGAATGAGCTTATTAGAAACAAGTTGGAACCCAGAACTATCGTGAGTAACATCAAATTCTGAACAATCTTCCGTAAGAATGGGGCGATATGTCACTATTGTCAACCAAACAAAAGACTTACATCAGGTGAACTTTGATCAACTCAACGATTTTCTGAAACAAAACCAAACTGAAGTGAATGAAGTCAGGAAAGTAAGATTGACAAAGAATCATGATCCATTGGCACTAATTGCAAAGACTCAAACTCCAGTGAATACACAACAACAAGCTTCATCATCTTCCACTAACAACAACTTGCAGCAATACATTCGACAACCACAAGTTGTTTTCCCTCCTCAACAACAATTCTATCTACCAGAACAACAAGTCATTCAACAACAATAGTATCAACAATACCAGGAACAAGGAATCACTGATTTTGAAATTGAACAAGAAGAGGCTTTGTCAAATGCATTTGCATTTTTGGGTAAAGCATTCAGAAGTCGCTATTCCACACCAACTAACAACAACCAAAGGATTTCATCAAACACTCATAGCAGGCAAATTGCACAGTAGGGTGTGAATATGGGTCATCAAGGACAAATGGTTGGAGTTATTGCGAACCCACGAGGATATGCTACTTGGATTTCACATGGGTAATCAGCGGTTCCGTGTCGGGGTGTCGGTTGGGTCGAATGTTGGAAATCGGATGGGTCGAATGTTGGACATAGAAGTGGGTAATTAGAAAATGTTGCGACTCGATCGTTGGGAATTATTGAAATGTGAATCAGGGTAATCAGGTTAAGTGTTACAACTGTCAAGGAGTGGGTCACATGGCAAGGAATTGTCCTACTAAGCCGAAAAAGAAGGATCTTGCGTATCTTCAGAAAGCTATCATGTTGGTACAAAAGGAACAAGCAGGACATCAGTTGAGTGCTGAGGAACATGACTTTATAGCTATTATGGATGATTTGGAAGACCGAGAGGACATCAATGCGAATTGCATCTTCATGGCAAATCTTCAGGAAGCTAAGTACGACAATGATTCTGACGCACCACCTGTTTATAACGCCAATGCAAGATCTGAGGTACCAATCATTGATCCATGCTATAACAATGTCATATTTGATGTGTTTACTCATGACGAACGAAGATTCTCGTGACATCCGCACCTACTTATGATACATACCGGACAATCCGAGTTGTAGCAATACTAACTTTGAAACTCGGATGTGGATCCTAGTGGAGGCGTGTGGCACAAAATCTTGAGATGAGGAAACACGTGTTTATTTTGAAACATTAATCAATAAGCGTGGCATTGAAATCGAGAAAGTTAAAGCGGTCAATCGCGAAGTTAAGGCCGCGAATGCTAAACCGCCACCGAGCTTGAGAGTTACAAGGAGAACGCAAAAGCTTTTGAATTTCACAAAACAAAGAGTCGAAATTAGACACCGGTTATCGAAATTCGCGTTTAAAAGAACAACAATTGCAAATCAAGTATAACACACTTGATGTGAATTTGAACTTGAAAATAAAATCTTTAAACAAGGAAATTTCGATCTAAATGACCAACTTTCTAAACAAAAAGCAATGTTTTCAGATCTTGAAAAAGAGAAGAAACAGTTGATTACCGATTTTCAAAACGATAAGATTCTCCTCTTGATGAAATTCTTGATAAAGATGAAAAATCAAAAAATTGGAAAATTTGCTTGTTACAACGGGTCATTCATTAAATCAACCAATATGTTTGATTAATCAAACAAATCCGTATTTTCATACAACACAAAAATGGCCCTTGGTAACAAACCTCCTTGTTTCCTCAAGAAAGCTCGGAAGAATGTAATGTTTTGAACAATGGAAAAGTCGTGCATGAACCCATAACTGTTCATGATTCTCTTGAAACGTTAGAACTATCTGATGAGAGTAGATCAAAAATGAAACAAAAGAATTCAGAAATAAAACCAATTGATTATAACAAATGGAACAAAATTAATGGAATTACTTTTGTGTCACAAAAAGAAAAGTCAAAGTTTTCCATCACACCCAGTGTTTCAAACAAAGTGTCAACACCAGTTTCAAAATCAGTTTCAAAACCAGTTGTTGTCTCAAAATCTCTTTCGAACATTGAACAAATGTCTTCAAACAATCCTTTTAACGCAAGTGATGCCAGAAGCATTTTAGAAGATGTTAAAACTAGAATTGGGGGACTTCAAGAGACTGTTAAAACCAAAACCAATATTACAACTAACATCTGGTTTTCTAGTTTTGATAATGAAAATAAAAGTTTTTGAAATGAAATTGCCCTCAATGAATAACATCAACTCAAGGGTAATTCATTTTGAACAAGCATTTTTGAAAGAAACAGTTGACTTTGTCAAGGACCATAAATCCTGGTAAAGCAAGCTAATGAAAGTGTTGAACACATCAAAGTTTTGGAAACTTTAAATGATTCTCTCTTGAAGATGTTCGACTCTTGATATTATGTCCATTATTTTACAAACATATTACATTGAAGATCATGAAAGACTCAATCTGAGACCTCCAAAATTGTTTCAAAATATGAAAAAGCTCTTGAAAAGAAAATGTCTCATATTTTAAACAACTTGATCGAAAACCGAGGAATGCAAGTATGAAAAAGCGTCGTATGGCGTGCCTACAATGACATGAAAGCGAAAAATGATCTTTTGAGGGCTCACCGGAATGTCAAAAGGAAAGGCGATGGATACCGAGATTACAAAACCATTGGTCGAGGAGAAAGCAAATGTTCCCAAACCGGTTTTCAAACCAAAATGTTTGTTTCTGCCTCCTCAAAAGTCAATGAGAAAATGATTTATCAAAACCAGTCACTCCACCTGCCTTGCCTAAACAAAATGTTGAAAAAGGAAAAGCGGTTATCGAGACACCAAAAGTTTTAGCACCTGGCCTTTTTAAGATGAGTACCACTAATGCATCTGCCTCCACATCTAAACCATATGGAACAAACGACATAAGTTTAAACAAGCACTCTAAAGAGACTAGGAAAGCTGAAACCACTTCTCTAGATAAAAAAGTGAATCCTAATGCGTGTGCTTTACCTTCTACAAGACTAGGAAGCACCTCTAGAAGTAGCAGACTAAAGCCTAAGAGCAATACAAGGAACAATAGAGTCTCGCGTGCCTCTAAGAGTAGTAGCTTGAATAAAGAGAAGAAAGTAGAAGAACACCCTAGGAATTTACCGCTTTGTAATAAGAAAGACATTTCATCTGAATGTACTGAACCTATGAAATCTGCTAAGTTTAATGAATCTGTTGAATCTGTTTGTTTAACTAGCAAGAAATCTTTACCTAATGTTCATGATGATTGTGTTTCTAAGAAGGAGATTGTTAAGCATGTTCAGAAGAACGTTCCTAAAAGAACTTATGCTAAACCCATAGGGCGCCTAGTTGCAAGACTTAGGTTTTACACTACTGATAAGAAGCATAGTCTTTACTATAGGGATGACATTTGGAAACCAATGGGTAGAACTTTCACACTCCAGAATGGTAGAATGAGTGATGAACCTGCTTTCCCAGTAGATAACTTCTATGAGTGTGATCAGGATTTTACCTCTAACCCAAAGGAACAAAAATTAAAACGGTTTCCAAAATCTTCTTCTTCTATTCTTGGCAGGTTATCGAAATATGTCTTTGGATCATCGACTCGGGTTGCTCCAAGCACATGACCGAATCAAGGCTGGCGATCAATTTAAATCTGAAATTCATGGGAACCGTGACGTTTGGAAATGATCATGTAGCGACTATCATGGGTTATGGAGATCTACCTTTTGGAAATTATTTGATCACTCGGGTTTACTATGTTGAAGGGTTGGGACACAATTTGTTTCGATCAGGCGATTACGTGATGCGATTTAGAGGTTGCTTTTAGGAAAATGCTTGCTTCGTTAGAAACTTGGATGGCATCGATCTCTTAATCGGGAATCGTGATACAAACTTTTATGCTATCGACATTAACCAAATGGCCTCTTCATCACCAATATGTCTTATGACACGAGAATCTGGAACAAAGTCCTGGTTGTGGCATAGACGATTCCCCATCTCAATTTCGACACCATCAACAAACTGGCCAAAGACAACATCGTCAACGGACTTCCAAAGTTCATATACACCAAAGATCACTTATGTCCATCATGCGAACAAGGTAAAAGCAAAAGAGCATCATATAAACCCAAACCCGTACCTAGTTCGGAAGCAAGGTTGCATATGTTGCACATGGACCTATGTGGCCCAATGAGAGTTGAAAGCATTAATGGGAAAAAGTATATTCTTGTCATCGTCGATGATTATTCAAGATATACATGGGTTAGGTTTACGAGATCAAAAGCGAAGCACCGTGCATCATCATCACTTTCACAAACGTATTCAAGTACTTCTTCAAGCTCCGATAAGAGTAGTAAGAAGGATAACGGCATAGAATTCACAAATCGGGAGTTAAGAGCTTATTTTGAAGATGTTGGAATAACTCATCGGACATCGATTGTTAGAACTCCACAATGAGAATGGGGTAGTTGAAAGAAGAAATCGTACTCTTGTGGGCTCGCCGCACAATGCTAATCTATTCTAGTGCACCGTTATTTCTATGGGCTGATGTTGTTGCCACTGCTTGTTTCACTCAGAACCGATCCCTAATCCATCCAAGATTCAATAAAACCCATATGAACTAATGAACAATAGAAAACCTGATATCTCATACTTTCACGTGTTTGGCGCTTTGTGCTATCCTACAAACGACAGAGAAGATCTAGGAAAACTGAAAGCTAAAGGTGATATTGGAATATTCATTGGATACTCAGATAGCTCGAGGGCATTCAGGGTGTATAACAGGAGAACTAGGAGAATCATGGAGACGATGAATGTGAATTTTGATGAACTTTCACAGATGGCTTCTGAGAGACTCGCTCTAGAACCCGCGCTTAATCCGATGGATTCTAATCAAAATAGATTAGAACCCGCACCAAACCCGCAGACTTCTGGACACAACAGTTCAGGACTCGTAAAACAAAGAGCTCCATCAACTTTTGCTGACACACCTCATGAAAAAGAATGGGAGAATTTCTTTGAGTTAATGTTCGCTGAATACTATGGTGGAACCTCGACAAATGCATCAAACCATCATTCCGCTGCACCCGCTCAACATCATCTACCACCACCAACAGAAGATGCATCTACAACGGTCGAAACCAATGCACCAACTCCATCAACGTCATCTACATCGACTTACGCAAATCCTATTCTTACAACAGCTTTACCGGCGGTTGATGAGCAAAACCAAAACATATCATTTCAAGAAGAACCTTCACAAAACCCGAAGATGCAACGTTAGATGAAGACTTATTTGAAAACCCGTTTGCTACGGAATCAGCTGAATCATCTTTAAGCTTACGAGAACCATCTAACTCGCATACGTTAAACCCACGGTATCCTTCTACTCTGAAGTGGACAAAAGACCACCCAATTGAACAAGTTATTGGTGAACCGTTAAGGCCAATTCAGACGAGACGCCAACTTGCCACCGATTGCGACTTGTGCATTTACCTTTGCTCAATTAGCAATATTGAACCGAAAAACATTCTGGAGGCAATGGCAGAACCCGTATGGATAGAAGCGATGCAGGAGGAACTTCTCCAATACCGTCTACATGACTCTTGGGATATGGTTCCAAGACCAATTGACATTCGAGTCATTGATCTCAAATGGTTATGGAAGAACAAAAGGGATGAAGAGATGACTGTAATTCGCAATAAAGCTCGTCTTGTGGCCAAAGGATACAGACAGGAAGAAGGAATAGACTTTGAAGAGTCATTCGCGCCGGTAGCTAGACTAGAAGCAGTCATGATATTCTTAGCCTATACCGCTCACAAAAACATCACGGTTTATCAGATGGACATTAAGACCGCGTTCTTGAATGGAACTCTGAAAGAAGAAGTGTACGTGAGTCAGCCTAAAGGCTTCATAGACATGGAACATCCAGACTACGTCTACAAACTCAAAAAGGCAATCTATGGTTTGAAACAAGCTCCGAGAGCGTGGTATGACGAACTTTCCTCCTTCTTAACCAAAAACAATTTCACCAAAGGAACGGTTGATCCTACCTTGTTTACACAAAAATGCAAAAACGACATTTTGATTGTTCAGATTTACGTGGACGACATCATTTTTGGGTCCACTAATCCGAATCTTTCAAAACATTTTGAAAATCTCATGAAAAGTAAATTTGAAATGTCCATGATGGGGGAACTAAAATTTTTTCTTAGTTTACAAATACATCAATCCCCACGTGGAATTTTTATAAATCAAGCTAAATATACAACTGAGATTGTGAAAAATCATGGTATAGATAATTGTGACTCGGTCGGTACACCAATGGTAACATCACCAAAAATTAGAGCCGATTTGTTTGGGAAACCTATCGATCCGAAGAAATATCGGAGCATGATTGGTTCTCTCATGTACCTCACTGCTAGTCGACCCGATATTCATTTTGTTGTTTGCTTATTAGCACGGTTTCAGGCAAAGCCTACCGAACTGCACCTTAAAGAGGTTAAAAGGATCTTTCGGTACCTTAAGACATCCATTCACAAGGGTCTTTGGTATCCAAAGGAATCCGGATTTCATCTAATTTCCTTTTCAGATGTGGACCACGCAGGTGATCAAGTTACGACAAAAGTACATCCGGAGGAGCATAATTTTGGGTGAAAAGTTAGTAATCTGGTCTTCAAAGAAACAAGATTGCACTGCACTTTCAACCGCTGAAGCCGAGTATGTGTCTCTATCTGCGTGTTGTGCTCAAGTTATATGGATGAGAACACAACTCACAGATTATGGCTTTACTTTTGATAAAATACCTATGTATTGTGACTCGAAAAGTGCCATAGCCATATCATGCAATCCTGTTCATCACTCAAAGACTAAGCATATCAGAGTCCGCTATCACTTCATAAAAGAACATATGGAAGAAGGTATTGTTGAATTATTCTTCGTGAAGACAGATTACCAACTCGCCGATCTATTCACTAAAGCCCTTCCAAAAGAAAGGTTTGACGATTTAGTTCGACGAATTGGAATCTGACCTAACCCTAAGGAGTTAGAACGTCTTCTCGAATCTTCTTGAAAATGATTTTCCAAAAGCTTATTGTAAATATTTTGAAAAACAAAATACAAAATTTGAAAAACCATCAAAAGCAAAATATAAAAATATAAAATTTTCAAAAATACAAAAACAATAAAAAATCAAAAATCCAAAAATATTCTTCTACGACATGTCTCTCGTATAATCGATATTCTGTACGTTTCTAGAAATGTCATTCCACAATGATACGGGCATGTACAGATGCTTGAGCGAGAGTTCTTTAAATGTTTTCCAAAACACGTCGTTTCTAAAAAAATTCTTCAAAAATGGCTTTTGTATACTTCAGTACGAAACCCGGAATAAAATGATGACTTTTGATTATTTCAAATCAATACTCGTGCTTTTTAAAGACAAAATCTAGTGTACGCCTCAGTGCACTACATTTAAAACTAGTGAGAAATCATCATCATCTTGAGCACCTTTTTCAAGATTTTCAAAATGTTTCAAAATATTTTGTGCTCAAGATAACTCCCTCTAAAACCCTTTAATTGATTATGCTTTATTAAAGGGGGAGTATAAAACCAAAATGTTCCAAATTCATGCTTAAATCAAATCCGTTTGTCTCCCCAAAAGATTCTAAAAATGTTGTTTAATCCGTTGATATAAAAAATATCACGAATATGCTATTTTTGAGGGGGAGAAGACGTGATTAAAATGTGATCTAAAATATTTAATGATCGGTGTTTGAATCTCAAAAGAGCTCGACTCAGACGGAACCAATGAATTGACGAGTAATCAAAGTCAGTAAATGTACCATTTCGAGAAACTTGTGATAGACATGCACTTACATGGGTCTAACCTTCTTTTCAAGAAGTGTTTACATCTTCTAGTTAGTTATTAGAGCTAGTTGTCACCTAAAAACTGACAATGGAACTCTTTAACTGAGCAACGTAACCATGTCGTAGGATATTGGATTTCACAAACACTCTAAACCATGATCAAAGTAGGCGTATAAGTATGTTAGAGAGAAAGTTCTAGTGAGAGAAAGGAAGAGTTGGGAACTATAGTGAGAGAAAGAAAATATTATTATGAGCTCCAACCCTCTACCTTGGGAGGTAGAGGTATTTATAGTTTTACAATAAGCGCCACACAGCAGGTGTGGATCGGGCATACGGTGGGTAAAGACCCGTCCGTCCTCCACGGTGTTACTTAACTAAATACTACTTAACATAAAATAACTACGACTACGAGCTTTCTAACGATTACATATACTTGAGGTGACCGACTCTTTAATACACGGAATTTCTAATTCCTAACAATCTCCCAAGGAGGTCACCTCAATCATGTACCAAAATTACATTGAATACAAATAGATATTACATTAACAATTGTTCTTGCATTCTTGATGTAGTACTTTGCTCCTAAGCTCGTAGTCATTGATTCTTCACATTGCATGTTTGGTTACTCCAAGTGGAGGTCTTTTCTTGATCCACGTGATAATAATTTTGAGCCGACTTTTGAGATCATCGACTATCAAAAATCTACGAGACATCCATTGTGGTGTTGGTATTATGTGATGTTGTGACTTTAGGACGACATGCTCACATTACGGATCATGATATCTTCTCATCGAGTGCGGAAGCTTTCGTTGATTCATGATATTGGCGGCGTAGCGAAGCATGGAGTGAAAATATCGAGTCATTGATGCACTAATCATGATTTCTTTAGAGATGAATGTGTAGTGTGAGCATGCGGCTATGGATTGACCGCTTCATTTTGATCATTTGCAAGCGTCGGGTGTACACGCATACAACAATTAGCAATAAATCGCACGAAAGTGTCTTTGATCACTTTCGTTGAATTGAGGTACCGACCCGGGTTCCCGTTGATCGATACAAATCTTGCTGTGATCGGTATAATTCGAAGAATTTCCTTGACGGGGTTTCGCGGTTGCTCAAGTTGTTCTCAAACCGGAACGTCTCAAAGAAGACAACACGGAGTGAGTGAACCGGTGAATAGAAGTTCAGCGATTGATGAAAAGATATTTGAAAAACAATCGTGTATTGCTCAATAGAAATTGTTTTGCAATACAACGAAGGTTTTAATGAACATCAATTATCAATCATAAAATACCTTTTGATTTGAAATATTAGTACACGGTCGATGTGCTAAAGAAAAGAGTTTTAAGCACAATGACCGGTTTTCAAAGGTATCCGTCAATCCATAACTGAACGAGGATTGATTCAAGAGATTGAATCGCCCCATTGTTTACATTCGGTTGTCACATGGTTGATCTATATAATAGATCTCACATGCCACCTACCGGGAGCTTGTTTGATGTTGGCTCGAAGGCTTTCCATCTTCATTGTGAATATGTAAACACATCACTCGGATGTTACGGCAATACCACAAGGATAATCGTGGGACTCAAGATATAATCTCTCTTTCCACATTGTGTGAAGCAGAGAGTCTTCATTGAAAGTGTCCTAATGAGATTTATTGATGATCTCGTGGCTCTAGACTCAATATGTGCAAATTTGGTTCTGTCTTGGGAGACTAGGGAGAGGTCTCCTTCTTCATATCAACAATCTCTAAGAGAAAGTCGATAGATAATGTCGGTTCCCGTGAGAATGAAACAAGTCCTTTTAAGAGGAACTTGAGTGGTTTGGAAAGTTGAAGTGCGGTCGTCCTTTGGGTCCATGACGTCTTGTCTTCAATACCGATGTTACCATCGGTAGCATATGAATTGAACCGGTTTACGCCTAAAGTTGAAAATATGGAGGCTATTTGTTTTCACCCTTTTCTCATTCAATTCTTTTAATTCTTCAACCCCTTGATGCTTACGAGACTTCATAGCTAGAACCTTGTTGGGTTTATTCGATACTAGCTCGGTCTTAGTCCGCACTCTTCCCATATCTCATTTTCTCCTTTTATCATCATACCTAAGGACTCTACATTAACTAGTGGATAGTCCTGGTAGATCCCTCCGGTTACGGCGGATCATGGGAACACATACCTAACCTTATCATCCTTATATCACCGTACATAAAGTAAAGTTGGTCGGTCAATTTGGTATTGTTCATACGCCATTGGAACCAATTGAAAACCATTTGAAAATCAATCCGGATACTTGTGATATATTATCAAAACATTTTGTACTGAATTGTTTTGATATTTTTAGAACAAGTGCTCCCCTCAACATGTGCATCAAATGTTTGAAATTGTTTTGCACACGGAGGCAAGAGGAAGTATTAACTTCTTTGATTACCATTTTCTAAAGATATCAACATCACTTCCTAATCGAATCAAGTAGATAAAGCATTTTGGGAAGGATGAGGTTTTCATAAGTTTGCTCCCCTCAATATGTGCCTCGAGATTTGAAAAGAGTTTTGCACATACTAGAGGAACACACACATGAGATAAGTAATCACGTTTCAAATCATAGGTTTAAGATAGATGCTCCCCTCAACATGTGCATGGAAAATTTGAAATCGTTTGTCACATGTGGGAAGGATAGCATGTACATCCTTATAAAACCATTTACGAATTATCGGTTTAAATCCAATTTAAATCACACATTCTCCCCGATCACAATTATCAACTCATTTGAAATTTGTGATCTCTTATTGATTAAATTGATTTTGAAAGCTTTAAGGAAATTGTGTCTTGATTATGAAAGCGTTTTGGCGATAAGGATCGGATTTTAAAACTTTAAACTCCATTGGTAAAACATGCATGAATATCTTTTGAAAACAATTTAATGCCAAATAACTTTTTAATTTAATTGAAATCATTCTCCCCTCAATCAATGACATAGGTTGTTGATTGAGAGATTGATATTTTGACAAATAAGTCGGATGATTATCAAAGATAGAGTTCGAGTTATTTTTCAAAACAATTTGTTTTCGATGAGATAACATGTTAATAGAATCGAGCATGGAATTTGGTTGATAAGAGGGCTTTTGATGAATGTTCAAACAAATTCTCAAATCTTGAAAAACATGAAAAAGCATGGCTCTGTTCTTTCTTTGAAAAGCGGAGTTCTTGCTGAAATGACAATAAACCATTGTTTCTCTTTCTCCCAAAATTTTTTTTTTTTTTTTTTTTTTTTTTTTTTTTTTTTTTTTTTTAAAATTCGAACAACATCTAAAGTCCGTGTCATTCTTTGAATGACAGCACAAAACCGTAGATATTATCGAACAGAGAAAAACATAACAAATTGACAATATTTTTGAAGATTTTTGAATTTTTGATTTTTATGGATTTTGAAGGTTTTATATTTTTGTTTTGATTTTTTTTTATAATTTTGTATTTTGTTTTTCGAATAGATATATACAAGAGATAGATGAAGATAGACCTTTACTCCTCGTCTTCCTCACGAAGGCGTTTGAGTGTTCGGTTGAAGACTTTTCAAGCCAAGGCGTGGAAGAATAAACTCAAAGCGTTCTCTTGGAAGAGCTTTGGTGAAGATGTCGCTAGCGATATTCGGACCTCACAAAATAGAGTTCCACCACACCTTTTCCACTTGTTCCACGATGAAATGATGTCGAATGTCGATATGCTTTGCTCTTGAGTGTTGAGCGTTGTTGCATGAGAGAGCAATAGCACTTTTATTGTCACGATGCGGAGGATTTTGTTGAATTCAAAGCCATAGTCGGATAATTGAGATCTCATCCATAAGATTTGAGCACAACAAGATGACATGGCTATGTATTCAACCTCTGTAGAGGAAATAGAAGTACTCATTTGCTTCTTTGAAGACCACTCACAAGCTTATCACCCAAAAGCGAGCACCTCGGATGTACTTGACGAGTATCTTGACACCTGCATGATCGGCATCATGCATAGGTTTTAGTGACATACCGGTGTCCTTGGTGCAAAGACCCATGTTGATGGTTCCTTGGAATACCGAAAGACCCGTTTAACCGCTTCAAGGTGCTTTTTAGTAGGCTTAGCACGGTATCTAGCACACATGCAAGCAATGAACAAGATGTACGGTCTACTAGCGTTGAGGTACATCGGGGATCCAATCATACTACGATATTTCGTTTGGTCAATCATGATCCACAGTGGTCCTCATCTAGTTTGGTTCGATCAATCATGGGAGTGTCAGCGGGTCACTTGAATCAAATCCAAATTTCTTTAAGATCTCGGTTGCATATTTAGATTGATTTATGAAAATGCCTCGGGACTTTGTGAAATTTGTAATCCCAAGAAAAATGACATTTGTCCCATCATTGACATTTGAAATTTTGAACTCATTTCATTTGAAAAGCGGTCACACTCATTGGGGTCGGTCGAGGCAAAGATGATATCATCAACATAAATTTGAACATGAATTAAATGTTTGCACGACTTCACGGTGAACAATGTTGGATCAACTGCTCCTTTGCTAAATCCGGTAGATAGAAGAAACTTTGTGATGTATCATACCATGCCCTTGGAGCTTGCTTTAAACCGTAAAGAGCCTTCTTCAAGCGATAAGCGTGAGTAGGATGCTCTTGATTTACAAATCCTTGAGGTTGGGCGGCGTGAGCGACTTCTTTAAGATCTCCGTTTAGAAATGCCGTCTTCACATCCATCGATGAGACACCATGTTCTTACTAGCGACATTAGCCAAAAGATTACGATTGCCTCGATTCGAACAAGCTGGAGCAAAAGATTCTTCAAAGTCGATACCCTCCTCTTGGCGGTATCCTTTAGCAACTAATCGAGCCTTGTTCTTCATACATCACCATGCTCATCTAGTTTCACTTTGAAGATCCATTTTAGAGCAATAATCATGGCACATTCGGGCGGTACTAACTCCCATACATCAAGTCGATCAAACTCATGAATTTCATCTTGCATAGCATTGAACCGGTTGTCTTCGTTCATGGCGGTTTAACATCCTTTGGTTCGATCTTTGAGAGTACGGAGTTGAAGAAACACCATAAGGCATCGGTTGCAAGTTGTTTCCGTGTTGATACAAGACGAGAGGATTTCCAATGATGTTGTCTAATGGATGATCGTGAGTCCATTTTACGAGGTGTTCATGTGGTAGTTGTTGAGGGGCCAAAGTAGCGAGTCGATGTCTCTGAAGAAGATGGTTACGAAGAAGATTCGAGGAGCAAATATGTTTTCGAATGGAGCATCTTGAGGGTAGCAAAGGGATTAACTTCATCATTGATGCGAAACATTTCCATGATGTACATTTGAAGAATGATGATTTGTTGATGAGGCGAAGGATCGGACGGTAACTTCTTGACTTAAAGATATTGAGGCGAGGATTGTCTTCATTCACGGGAATATGAGCGACCTCTGTTGAAGGAATCGACACCTCATTGGTACTTGGATCATAAAGTTCATCAAACATAGGATCAAACAATTTCTTTAAATCATCTTGGATGGAGGTACATATGGAGTTTCTTGAGAAGAGTTTGGAACAAGGGATGAACCAATGGGATTGTTTTGAAGTGTGGGTCTGGCGAATTGTCCGGAGCCATTTGACCGTCGACTCATCAAGCGTAACGTGAATTGTTTCCATGATATTTCGGGTTCTTTTGTTGTAGATTCGGTATCCCATTTTGTTTGGTGCATACCTACAAAAACTCAATGTCTGCTTTAGCTCTAAGTTTGCCTAAGTCTTGACCCTCATTAGTTGGATAACACAATGCACCAAACACACGAAGGAAAGAGATTAGGTTTTACATTGTGGACAAGTTCATATGGAGTTTTTCCATGAGCAGTGTGAATCGAGGAGCGATTTTGTGTGTAGCATGCGGTGGCAATAGCTTGACCCGAGAAACATTGGAACCTTTGAGTAAATCGGCATTGTTCTAGCGGCTTCTACAAGAGTTCGATTTAGTCTTTCAACTACACGTTACATTGAGGAGTTCGTGGAACACTTCTTTGATGGCTTATTCCAATGCTTTCATAAAATTCACTAAGTTGTTTGTTAACAAACTCGGTTCCATTATCATTCGGATAATTACGGCGGTTTTGTTAAGTCGAACTGCATTTGTTTGATGAGTTTGATGATGATATCGAGAGTTTCATCCTTTGTCCTCAAGAACTTGACCCGGTGAATCTAGAGTAATCATCAACCACAACTAACACATATTTCTTCCCAAAGATATTACGCACTCTCATTGGTCCATAGATCCATATGAAGGGTATGAAGAACTTCGTGATTGAGTTTATAGGTTTGGGTTTATGGGTATACTTTTGCTTTTTCCCAATTGGCATCTTGAACAAAGATGATCCTTTTCATACTTTAGTCTAGGTAAACCTACAACTAAGTCCTTTACGGAGAGATCATTGATGGTGCGAAGTTCAAGTGATTTAGGCGGCGATGCCATAACCATGACTTTGTTTTCGAGGCCTTTGACAACAAGCAAATAGGAGAAGACTTCATCATATCATCGATAGAGATGGTGTAAAGATTTGACCCACGAGTTCCTCGTAACAATTCCTTACCATCAAGTTCTCTAACAAAACAAGTATGTTTTACGAAGGCTACTTCTAGATCGAAATCACGAATTGACCAACGAGAGAGCAGTTATGACCAAGACCTTCCACATAGTATACTCTAGAGATGACACTATCACCCACAACATAATCACCATAACCCATAATTGCACGAAATGATCATTACGAATCTAAGCTGTCGATGAATTTGCTCACGAAGTTCATGAGCCGTGACGGTCGCCAGATCATATGCTTGGAGCGACTGAGTCCGGTACCACGAGCGATTTGAGCGATCTGCGGTTGAACACGAGACAAGAATGGATAAGCGGATAATTGGGATCCCCATGCAAGAATGGGTTCCATTTGGTTAGTAACACTGGTTGGAACACCCACATCGAAATAGAAGCATTCATATCGGAAAATAGGGCGGTGGAATCATTGTGAATAGATGCGATACTAGTGTCTTTATTAGCCACATTCACGGTGTGCTCACTTCTTAAGGAATAGATCTACCGGTGGCATCCATTTTCTAGTGGGCATTGTCGATTAGTCTTCGACCAACGGTATCCAATAATAGCCTATCTTACTAAATGTTCTTCTGTGGGTTTCCTTTGTTTTCTAACTTTCTTTCGTTTTGCCTTTTAGCCTTCTTAGCATGATTTTTAGCATTAACAATATTAATTGGACAATTAACATCATTAGGCAAAACATTAACACCACATTCATGATTAGAAAGCGAATTCAAGCGAGACATTAATACAAGGTTTGCAAATAGTATCGAATTGAATTAATTACGATGCGCCTATGGCTAATACTAGAATCAACACGATTCGTTTTATTCGGCTCAAACTTAAAGTTCCTAGGTAGGTCTTCTACTTTCTTCCAATGCACATTCTTAGCTTGCGGTCGTGTCCTTCCTTGTATTGTCTTGAGACTTTGACACCTTGCTTTAATGTCATGATTACTCTGTAGAGAATGGGAACATTAGTTGGTTTGGCTACTATTTGCTTCACTGTTTAGATGTCTTTGGGATCGAGCTACATGCGAGCACACTAAGATTAACTTTTTAACACTTGAATAGTGGGATTAGAACACCTAGAGTGCACACTCGAGTTCACATTCTTAGCACTATGATTTGAAATCTGAACTACTTGAAGGCACATTAGGGTTCACATTCATAACATTTGGCATTGAGTGACTTGCATGCTTGGCACTAGGCATAGAACACGGTATCAAGGGATTGACTTGCTCACCTAAGGTTTTAGGGCATATTGTAATTAGGCATTCTAGAAGTTCTTGAGATCGTTTGGCATATAAGCATGCATGGCCAATTGCATTATCATCTGGTTTCTCTAACTTATCCTCTTCTACAATCTCACGGAGACATTCTAGGCTGTCCTTAAGGTATGAGAAATATGTTTGAATAGCAAGTTTGTTATTCCTAAGATGAGGAGGAACATATTTCACGAGACAAAGCATATTTATTACAGACATGTACCTTTGATACACCATTCTCCCCATTGGTCATTGGCATCTTCCCTTTTACGACTCTTTAGATTCTCAATTTCTTTTTGTAACGAGGCTACCGTTTCGTTATTTTTATTCTGAGTGACCTTTATAGATTCAAATAATTCATTGAAATGACGTTTAACCTTTTCATTTTCTTCAAGAAAACCTCATTTTCCTTTTGTAAAGCATTTACTAAGTTTTGAAGATGAAAGTTTTGAGAATTCGAGAATCTAAAGGAGGAGGCATTTGGGGACCGATCACATTGTTCGTTTGACCCTTTAATTGAGAGATTTGGGCTTTCAACTTTCGATCGTGTTGCAATGAGCTTGAATCATTCATCACGTTTGTTAATTTGAAAAGCGCATCAAACTCGGAGCATCGAGGATGTCTTGATATTTGAAGTTTTGACATTTTCTTTAAGATGTTGATATTTTAGTTGTAAATTAAAATGCTCAACTTCTAGTTTAGAAAAATGTTTAACCAAATTGTCGTGATCATCGGTTCAATTTTCTCATTTAGTTCGAGTTAGTTTTTCAAGCTCAATGACACGATCATGAGAGACTTTCAAAGCAACAGACAGTTCATGGAATCGAGAAGCGATAATAGAACAGTTAGTAGCGATGTAGAACACATCTTGAGCAATACATTGAAATCGGGTTCTCATTTAGTGTATGCAAGTTCTTCCTCTCAATCTCATTATATTTTAGTGCTCGCTCATAGTCACTAACCTCAACTATCATTGCATCAAATTCCTTTTCCATTCCCTTAATATCGGTATCTATCCCTTTTAAGACTCTCAAAGTGATCTTTTAGAAGTTTAAAGAAAGGCATGACCTCGATTAAATAGCATTCTTTCATTTGCTCAAAACCCTTTCTCCTTGATTATACCGATGGGTGTGATCCTTTTCTTGCAAGTTTTCTCAAAATCAACAAATAGTTGAAAGATAACATATTGGCTAATTAAGGTCTTGCTTTTAGTGGCAATTGTTCTAGGAACAAGATGCATTGGTGTATTAGGAGGATACACGATCGCTCTAGGCATTTTCCAAAGGGAGGGTTTGTTTCAACAATATTTTCGACTTTACGCTTATCTAGATCTATTTTCCAAAAACTTGTTCGGAGTCAACAAAGTCGAGGCTTAAACTTGTTCAAGGAAATCCAGTTTTCCTTCTTGTAGTCATGGGGTGTGATCTTTATTTTCTTCTCTTTACATTTAGGATCATCTAATTTCTTGTTCATCTTTTCCTAGTGACTTCATCGATTTCTTATCTTCCTCGGTGCACTCAACGCAACTAGGTTTCTGTCTAGGTTTAAGGATTTCATTGCCATCATAAAGAACCTTATGAGCATTTCTAGCCTTTTAATAACCTCTGGATTTGGTTCCTCAATAAGGGAATGCTATGCTTATCGCTTAAGACTCTATGCTTAGTGATCATGTGAGCGATCGAATGGTGTTCCTTGTATGTACAACTTGTTTTCAAGTTTGTTTTCAAAGTTTTGATTAGAAAAATCTTTCAAGAGTTTTGATTCCTTTGTATTAAATTCTTGCTTAAGCATTTTCACATTTTCTTGAAGTTCTTGTTTTGCTTAGCGGTTTAGAAAGCTTTTCTTGCAAGGAATTTAACTCTTGTTTTAATACTTCTTCTCGAAAATTACTTTTCTAATGATTATGCGCACTTGGTCATCCATTTCACGCTCACGGTGGTCAACTCAAATTTTGCACGTTGTTCATAAATAGCAACACGTTCTTTATAGGCATTTAGTTGAAAATTACGAAATCATCGAGGGCACATGCGGTGTATTCATCAAAGATATAGTCATTGTTGATTGCGAAAGATGCATCACTTGGTACAACTTCACTTTCACTTTGTTCCACATATTGATCATATGGGACAACATTGATATTACCCATATTTTCAATATTTGATACAATAGTTTCGATTACTTGTACTTTGTCATGCATCTTTTGCACATCGACATCATCGTATAGTTTTAATACCTCGAGATGAGTTTGTCTTTGGATGGGCCACTTGTGGTGAAGATGAGACCTTGGGAGAAACCATTGGAGAAATGCTAGCCATAAAAATTGTGTGTGCGATGGGTCCATCATCCACATCAGTCGTATGCATCACAATCGGCGACTTGAAAGGCATTCGATGATTGTGACCTATCTCTGAATAAATTGCTCATCCACATCGCATCATAGGTCTTGGCATTGCCCTCGACAAGAAACAACAGTTCCTCTTCATCCAGCGGCACCATTATCACGAGCTTGTACAAGCGACATCTTATCTCGAAGTGTCGGCGTGCGTGGACGTTTTGGAGATGTGCGGTTTCTTGCAATGTGTCCTCACCACCACGGTTATAACATTTGATCGGCTTAGCTTGACCTTGATTACCATTCCTTCCTCGATTACGATTACCAACATAACCTCTACCGGCTCCACCTCTTCCACGATCATCTTGTCTTTCTGAGCTGGTTGCACCACGATCCTCCCATCTTTAACGGTAGCTTGATTGTGTGGGTTAGATCTTTGTTACGAGGTTGTTGTTGGTTTGTGGGAGAATTCATGTTTTGACTAATCGGAAGAGCTAGTTGATTAATGATGTTACCAGCGTGTGCATCGGCATCGACTTGTTTGAACATAGGATCGGGAATGAGTTTGTGATTACCATTACCCATGGGTATGACTTGTGAGGCTTTGGTTGTGATTCCGATGTTTGAGTAGAAGGCGGTTGAGTCATTAGATGAGCTTGTCTCTCCACGGTTGGTTTTGAGCGATTAAGAATCATCTTTTCAAACATGGCATGTCTCTCATTACGAAGAAGGAAGGCATAGAGTTGCTCATAATTCGTATTCTTCAATCCTTTAGTGAGCTTCACGAGTAACAAACTTGTGCCATTCGGGATTCATGTTGTTCACAAATTTTGAGTTCGGTGAATGTTAGGCATAGTCATTCGATGTTCCTCATATCATTCACCGACTTATGAAATCTCACATAGTACTCATAGACACTCTCATCGGTTTCATCTTGAAGTGTTCAAATTCGTCATAGAGTTGTGATTCTCTGTCTTCCATAGTTAATTGAACACGAGAGAAGCATCTTGACATTATCCCATCTTGCCTTTGCATCGGTGTTGTGATTGATCGACTTGTAGATGTCTTTAGGAAGACCTTGAAGAACAATGTTAGAAGCCACGATATCGACATCGAATCTCTTTTCTCCTTATCATCAAGCTCATCATACATTTTTGTGCATCCATTCCGTAAATCGAGTTCCATCTTGATGATATCAAGTACATCTCTAGTCGTCTCAACCCGATCGGTCCTTCATCAATGGATTTGAGAATGTTGACTCCATTTTCCTTTCCAAGGCAGTACAATCTAATTCGTTGAGCCCAAGAGTCGTAGTCGATTACATCAAGCATGGGTGGGCGAGTATCTGAACCATTGCTTGAACATCCTCGACAGCGATGGAGATGATAGTAGGAGCGTTTGTAGACATGTTTCAAGCTCTACGGGATTTTACAATTCTTTGATTAAACCGGAAATTGATTCTTTCACGGATTTTACTAAACCAAAAGAACAACCGTAAGAATGTAACACGAAGAAGAAAAAGGTCTAAATGAACAAGTCGCTAAACACACAACTCGCATAAGCGGTCAACTCATAACACACTCAACTCGCAATTAATCAAGTCGCTAAATAGCCAACTCGCTTTAGTCTCAACTCATAACACAATCAACTCGCTTGAACACTAAGTCGCTTAAGTTAACTCGCTAACGTTACAACTCGCTAAGTAGCAAGTCGCTTTAGATCTCAAGTCGCAAAAGAAACAACTCGCTTAGAACCCAGTAGCATAAATATCAACTCGCTAAGCAGACTAAGTCGCATGTACCAACTCGCATTAAATAACAAAGCAACTCGCTTTGAAGAAACACAAGTCCGAGACACAACTCGCTTAGTCCTTTTTCACAAATAACCACTTTATCAATCCAAAACAACCAAACCACAATGATTTAAGCCTTCCAATTCAAAACATAAACACTTATGATGATCCTAAACACAAAAGTACAAGCAAAATTCAAGCTTTACCACTAGAATTTGTTCAAATGAATCAAACTCTCCTAAACCCTTAATACACCAAAACCTTATGAAATCCACCAAAACAAAGAGCATGAAAGATGGTGATCAAACCATGGCTCTTGATACCAATTGTAAGATATTGGATTTCACAAACACTCTAAACCATGATCAAAGTAGGCGTATAAGTATGTTAGAGAGAAAGTTCTAGTGAGAGAAAGGAAGAGAGTTGGGAACTATAGTGAGAGAAAGAAAATATTATTATGAGCTCCAACCCTCTACCTTGGGAGGTAGAGGGTATTTATAGTTTTACAATAAAGCGCCACACAGGGTCGTGGGATCGGGCATCGGTGGGTAAAGACCGTCCGTCCTCCACGGTGTTACTTAACTAAATACTACTTGAACATAAAGAACTACGACTACGAGCTTTCTAACGATTACATATACTTGAGGTGACCGACTCTTTAATACACGGAATTTCTAATTCCTAACAAGACCTAATCAAGTGGAGCATCATTTGAATGACCACCCCTTAGGGGGAGATTGTTAGCCTTGATAATAATTATTAGAAGTGATGGTCATTCATGTTTAGGAACTTTGTATCGTGTGTTAGATATCGTACTAGAATAGTCAATGGGCTCGTGGATTGGGCTAAGCTAAATGGGTATTCGTTTAATTATGCTAGCCTTGTATAAGTTCATGTAACCCAATCCATGTCCAAGCCCATCTCACGGCCCATGGCCAAGCCTTAGGGCATTATGTTACTTGTACTATAAATACCCCTCAAAGTTTCATTTGAGGGGTGTGCTTGAGTGTGTGTGTGTGTGTTTTCCTTTGATATTAAAGTTCTTCTTTTCATCTTATTTCTTTAACACATATACGCATAACTATCATCATCAAGTCACCATCTTTCTCATCTTTATTTCTTTCTTTCTACGCATAACATTTGTGTTTTACGTGTGTTCATCGTGTGGTAAGCTTTGGTATAACGTGATAAGGTTGATATATTTAAGGTCCTACAGATTGAGATATGAAAAGTTGACTGAGATTTAAATTGATTTCCAAAATTGGGAAAGAATTGAGGAGTGCATTGATTCAGTTACAAAGAATAGCTAAGATTTAGGGGAGGATTTGAATGGTTTTTGAGTAACCTCCAATTTGTATCCGGCACTCCAGGAACTGTTATCAATTTTGTTTTTCAAAGTGTAGTCACAAAAACCAATCTGCTCTAGTGGTAGGAGTGTTGGTAACATTTTCCAAGTGACCAGGGTTCAAATCTCATTCTGCCATAATTTTTTTAACAAATACCACACGACACAGCAGCTTAGGTGGCATTGCAAGTGCCAAGTGGCATTGAGGTGGCATTTCCATGTCATTGTACATGCTTTCAAGCTTTAAGTACAACTCGTACTTAGCCTCATATATAAGTAAAGATATATATATATATATACACACACACTAGATTTCGAAGCCCGCCCGATGGGCGGGCATGACTTATAATTATTCCTTTGATGGTGTTTGTTAACGGAAATTCATTTTTAAGGACGGGGGTGATGTGTGGTTCGTGGTCGAAAGACTTCCTTTTCCAAAAGCAAGCTTTACAACCGACTAGGCAGTGTACCTAATCGTTGCAGTGTAGTATGGGTAAGCCCAAGGGGGTTGATCATTCCCAAGGGGGTTGTACCTAATCTCTGTTTTGAAGGAGTGGGGTTTTAGTACTTCATAAATTAAACTAATTAATAAACTAACTAAACTAAATGACTAATAAATAAAATAAAAGCTATGGATGTAGGAGAGTGTTCTTATGAAAATTAAAAATGTGTCCCTAGTTATCTTTTATTGGTCGGTTAAATTGTCACGTCCTTGCTTAATTGATGCGTTGTATTCCATGTTTTAATCATACGGCGGTGCCAAATTCCCCAATTCTATGAGTTTTAGGTTTCCTCTAGAACACTCGGGATCGCCAAGTACCGAGTTATCTCCCTCGAATATCCTATTATCCTCAAGCTACAACTCACACAATAAACACAACAGGAGCCTAATAGTGCACTTTAAGGCTAATAATCGCTATTTAGGACGTCCAGGCTCGCAACAATGAAAGAAGAAGCCAGTTTTCCTTAGTCTAGCGTGACAACCAATTAAAACAAGAGGCAACCTAACAATAATTAATAGCTAGGTTTCATTGGATCTAAGCAAACACTAATTAATTTAGTTATACATGATAGATAAGCAAGAACACACGCAAACAATCAAACATAGATTAAACATGGTGATAGATTGGATAAACAAATTTATCTTGAAGTATTAAAGAGGGTTTAGAACCCTAAGGTACTGTCCAAGTAGGACTAAAAACGAGCTAAGGTTTGCTCTCCAATATAATACTTTTAAATGGAGAAAATTCGAGGTCTATATATAGATTTTACAACTGTGACGGCGTTGTCTTTTGCTGGTGACGTCGTCTGATCGTCGTCATTAGGGTTTCGTCTTTGCCAAGTCATTACTGGGACGACGTCAGTATGGAGCTTGTGACGCCGTCTAGGTTGTATTGGACGTCGTCTTGAGAAAGCTTTGGTCATCTGGTGCAAAAAGATAGAGTGACGGCCTTGTGGAAATACAAGTGACGCCGTTACTTGTTAAGAGAAAAAAATGACCTAAGCCGTCTCTTAAGAAAATTTGGACCACGTTGTAAGTGATGACATCGCCCTTTAGGTTGGGACGCTGTCCGGGCTTATGATTTTGCCTTGTTTTCCTGACTTTGTATTTTTCTTCATGTTTTCACTCCTTTTCGACCAAATACTTCATTCGAGCATTTTGCTTCCAAATGACCTGAAATATGAAAATGAACGATTTTAAGCAGTAACAGATATAAAATGTAACGATTTAGGGCTTAAATGACCCTCTAAAAATGCATGTTTTAAATCCTTATCAAATATCCCTACACTTAGAATTTGCTTGTCCTCAAGCAAATGTGCTTTTGGCTAATCAATTTATGAGTTAGGGGTCTTTTAGCATTGGTTTAAAATAATCTACAACAAGTACAAGTGCCACAATAGTCAAAATAAGCACGGAAATTATATACTAGCACCTCACAATTGGTGTTTGGATTTTCTCATCTCTCGGGTGTATATGAAATATAACAAGTAAGAAAATAGAAAATAAACACTCTCTACCTGTCATAGCAATTAGAATACCATAGGCTTGAGATTATATCAAACCTCCACCGCTTTGGCGTAAGCACCTAGAAATAACTATCAAAGAGGTCTTTACAAAGGGTTATAATGTTAGGCTTCAGGTAGGGAATAAAAGGGTTTTGTTGGATATGGAGAATTTTTAGTGGTGGCAAGTCAAAAACCTAAGTTAGATGCATGTAAAACGCGGCGTTGCTAAGCCAAGACTCGACTCACTAACACTAACTAATAACTTGGAACAAAATCAATACATAAACATAAAACATAAAGATAGATGTAGGATGGTGGTCCTTTTTTTTCATACATTCTTACCTACTATCCTCTAAGATAACATTAATGTAAAGGGATTTATAAGAGCATCCCTACACTTGAGTTTTATTTCACTAACAATAATTGACCCGAATTGAAAAGATCAAAACACTTGAGTATTTAATTACGTAGACAAAGGAAATTTGAATTTAACGTTCCTCCCCGGTACTCCATAAAATACTACTTTAACCCATGAGTCCCAATCGTCCCAAAACTGTGTACAAAAGATATGACTCGACTTAGCAACCACGCAAATAACTAGACAATTGAACTAAGGGTTAAACAATAGTTACAATAATGCACTAAAGATGAGTGCATACAAGGTGTGCTAAGGCAATTTAGGGGTAACATTTGGGGGTGGACTGTAAACAATGCTCTTCGTTGATATTCCGGAAACCGGAACATCATCAAAACCGCGAAAAGATAGGCTCTGAGGGGTTAACTAGGGGTATCATGTACTAAAGATGAGTATATCGCAAATGTGTGGGGAAATTACTCAACCGATGTGGTTGACATAATTAAATTATAGAGTAAATTACATAAATGGTCACTATGGTTTGTCCATTTTTTCACATTTAGTCACTGAACTTTTTTTTTGACATACATGGTCACTGAAGTTTCAAATCGCTACAGATTCAGTCCATTTCGTTACATAAATAGTCACTGAAGTTTCAAACCACAGTGACCATTTATGTAACGAAATTGAAACCATAATAACGGTTTAAAACAAGGGTTATTGATACGCGTACAACGCGCGTTCGGGGTCAAAGGAACTTCCTTTTCATCGAGCAAGTTTTTCAACACCCTAGGCAGTGAACCTAATCATTGTAGTGTAGTATTAGGGTAAGCCTCGGGAATTGATATCGTTCTCTAGGAGAATAGGAATACTAGTGAGAAATTACTACGCTAATGTTAGGGTTGAGGAAGATTATTTTTTATGTTTTTTAGAAAATGGAAAGGTACGAATCTCGGGGTATTGGATGTGGGGGGTTGGTATTTCTACCGATTACTCTACTTATCTAATTATCTAAACTAAGGTGAGTGTAGTCTATGTCTATTGTTGTGTGCTCTTATGATGATTAAAAATGTGTTTACTTAGATGCTATTACTCCCTAGTTATCTCCTATTGATGGTTGAATTGCCACGTCCTTATTCTTAACGCGTTGTGTTTTCTAAGGTCGTAGGGTATGCGTTTATCCCTAAGTCTTTGAAGCTACCTAAGGTTAATGACTACGAAATCTCTAGGATTCATAAACTTAACACTAAGGTTATCTTTGGATATTTGCCTACAATTCCACTAGTAGCTATAAGCTAAGGTACAACAAAGACTAATCAAGCATTAAAAACACAACGAATGACCTATCGCAATCCTAGGTCAATTACAATTAAGATAAGAGACAACCAATCAATATTCAATACCTAGGTTTCATAGATCTAAGCAAACACACAAGTAAATTAGTCGGACATGGAAAACATGCAAGCATACACACAAACAATTGAAGACATAACTGAATTAATGAAGTAAAACACTTATCTTGTTGTAAAATAGGGTACGGAACCCTAAGATACTGCCCAAGATATAACAACCCTCATTTTCGGGTTACTTTTCATTTTTTTGAAAAGTTACTATTCACTTTTACTATTCACTTTCACTATTCATCCCGTAAAATTTTTATTTCACATTCTCGTAAGATAAATTATTTTAGTAATGACCTGAGAGTTTGATAATCGTTAGATCATTTTCGCAAAAGTTATAAAGAAAACATTGTTTTAAAATTTCGTTATGGTCGGAACACCATTTAGACATCACGCGCATAACGAAAATCAACTCCGAAAATTTTCCTCACATCAGATTAATTTTTAGATCACTCATAATTAATTTGAGAATTTTTAAGATTTCTTTTAAATGTTACCAAATAAACCCTGCGATGTACGAGACTAAACTTACGTTTTAAACAATTCTACGTGAGACCCGCACTTAACCATTCTCGCTTTGTATTTTCTAAGATGTTTAGACACTTTTACATTTTTGGAAAAGTCAAACATATTTCCCTCCTCAATTGACCATAAAGAAATTAACCTTGTACGTTCTACATTTTTGATTAAATCGCGTAACTTTTAGACTTCACGTATAACTGTTAAGTTTTCCCACGTACGACGAAAACCACATTTTGACATCTCATATCACTTTGATACTAATTTTATTCTACTCTAAATAAATTCACGGTCATTTCCCTGAAATCTCGTTCTTTTCTGATAAAATGCATTTTCACGTGTTAGCCTAGCCTCGTTTTAGCGTTTAAGCAACCCGATAGAACGTATCACTAATCTAATATGCTTATATAGAGTATATTGATAAGTTTTAACATATTTATAAGATTCATATTATTTGAATACCCGATTTTAAGTTTCGTGACTTTACTACTACGCTTAGCAATTAAGGGTCCAAAACTCACTCCGTAAACAAGATAATACCAAGCAACTCATATCTAGTCATCCTAGATAGAGCATGAACGAAATTTTGGTGATAAGTCTTGAATTTATTAGTCATATACATGTGCTAGTTACTTAGTTCTTAAGTCCTAAACTTAAGACTTAAGTCTTAGGAAATATCCTATAAGACTTCATCCAAGACTTGATAACTCATAAGAAACTCATCCATTTTCCTTTGTTTCATCCTCCATAACCGAACCTCAATAAATCCCTAGCACCATGATTCTTTAATCTTCAAACTACAAGTTATATATCAAAGTTCAAGGCCTAGTTATTCCCTACATGATTCAAGAGTTTGTTTGGTGATTCCATGGATGAATTAAGAACTACACAAGGGTCTAAGGGCTGAGGTAGAAGTGTTCTTACAAGGTTAGATCAAGCCTACCAAGGGTTAGCATGATGTGTTAAGGATTTGGAAGCTCGGGTTCATATTGAAAGGGTTTAGGTTTTAGTGTCCTAGTTCTTGGTTCTTGATTTGTTTCATCACAAGGCTTGTAAGAAAACTACTATATTTACCTTGATTTCTGTAAATATTAGTATTACATGTATTTAATATGTTCTATATACTTATTATACTTGATTACGCTTGGATAATCGGACTAAAACACTAGAAACATCGTAAGGACTTGTATTGCAACACAGAAACTGAACAGGGACTGTAAACATAATTACTGGGTAAAATTCGTGGACTGAGAAACTTAGGTAATAACATAGGATTATAGATCGATGTCTTGTGGTCATTTCTCCGGGTGGCTCGTGCCGTAACTCATCCCGATGAATAAACTAGAGCCAAAACGGCTAAACCGGTCCAAATCTGAGTAACAGATTTCAAACGGGTAAAACTCATAAAACTTGCATATCACCAACAGTTGGTCAAAGAATAAAAGTTGTAGCTAACACCCTAACTTGAACGTGGCCGCTGGCCGTGTGTTAAACGGAGTTGTAGAACTCGACTTATGACCAAAACCATGAGACAGTTTGATGCTGATTGAAATAACTAGTACATCCAAGGGTAAATTAGTAATTTCACATTAGTTAAATAATTTCTGGGACAGTGGGGACCACTGATCTGTTTAGTACATTCAATTACCTTTCCGAGAACATAAAAACCGAGTCGTGATTATTTACGGTTTAGAAGTAGCGGGTAGATTTAGACGGGGAAAACTTAAATATAAGAAACGTAAACACTTATACGACTTCACAAATGCTAAGTATCCAAGCATAATTGATGTAATAACTATATAAGGCATGTTTATACATTCACATCGTTATTTTAGAACCTAAGACACAACACATATTCTAGGTTGCGCGTAGAGACTTCCAGGCTTATCCATCGATTCCGTTATATCGTTGTGATATCATTTATTGAGGTGAGTTCATAGCCCCTACTTTCTATTACTTGTTTGTTTAACAAACCCATGGGAAATACATGCTTTATTTTAAAGTACTCTAACACATTGCTTTTAAGCCCCATACTTACTCGATTATTTTACTTGCACTAAGTTACCGAACATTTGCCAAACTTAAGTCCCTAATCATGAATCATTAATCACGAGTGAAGTGGCGAATATTGTGGATAGATCTATCGGGATTGATGAATCCCGTTTGTTTGACCAGTCCGTAAACAAACGCACTATATTTGAGTACATTAGGTAAAATGGCAATTTTACATGTTAAGGGCACGTATCAGCTTTCTCCACTTAAATTTGGAACACGTTAACGCCTTGATTGCATGATGCTTAGTGAATAATAAGCTGCTTTGTTTTCAACATTATGGGTGTATAACAACGTAACCCACACAAATATTATGTGTTCAACTCGATTTCCTAAACTCTATGAATTTCACTCAACCTTTGTGTTGTGATTTTAAGCATGTATTTCGGTCCATAATGTCAAGTCGCACGGAAGAGCAAGGACTAGATCAAGAAGGCTATAAATATTTTATCATTCACAAACCATCAAAGACTTTATATTGATATATTTTGTAAACAATGGAACCAATCGGGACCTCATTTTTGTAAACTCTAATATTTATATAAATCGAATGATAAATCTTTTAAAACGACTCCATTAGAGTTCGTTTTCTATTATTATATTTGTTGTGCCATGAAGTAACACCCGTTTGAATTCAGCTGCGTATCACGAAATTGGGGTGTTACAGATTGGTATCGAGCCACGATTATAGAAAGCGGGTCTAATCGAGACTTAAACTATAACTACTTTTACAAACAAAACATTTTATAGCCTTTCGTTCTCCGTGCCTTCCATCCTCCAGATGATTATGTGACTTTTAGGCATTTTAAGCTACACAAACATACTAGTATATTGATATATACACTTGACATAATTTGAATCATAAACAAAGTACTCAACATATCTGCGTATGCCTATTCTAAGGCATTATGGCACAATCATATTTTCCCTCCCAATCATGCATCTACTCACGCATTTTAGGATTACGAAACTTTATCCAAGACATTGTAACGATTACAATGGTCTTTCCTACTTCCGAGACATAGATACAATGAGATTTTCAAGACACCGTGAGTCTCTATTACATTCTCGACACTATAAAATCCTACAATGGTCTCTATTACATTCTCGAACCTTCGTAAATCCTATAGTGGTCTCATTTATTTCTCAAGACATTGTGGGTTACATAATGGTCTCTTCATCATTTCTCAAGACATTGTGGGTTACACAATGATCTTTCTATCATTTCTCAAGACAATGTGGGTTACACAATGATCTCTCCATCATTTCTTAGACATTGTGAGTTACACTCTATGGTCTAATTTACTTCTCAATTATTTCTCGCACATTGTGAGGTCTCATACAATAGACTCTAGAAATTATCTTATAAAACCTTATATGGTATTGTTTTACATGAAACCCGTCACAATCTATCAATTTCCTAATGGAAATACAAGAAATGGGATTTCTAAATGACAAACTGATTCATCATCTACAAAAGCTGAAGTTCAGCAACTTTCTCTACATTCATCAAAATTCTCTTATGAAACCTTCATTGTTAAATGTCCGTGAATCTTAGAATTACTTAAGATTTCCTTTCCTTTCCACACGTATCTACCCATACTATCTTCTATGCAATGGAATGTGAAAACATAGGTTACAAGTCTTTTATGGCCATGACTTGCAACTGGATGGTTTGATATCGCCTTTGCTTAGTGGACAATTTCTCAAAAGCTATGGACATGTCACGAGTATACCTAATTTAGGTATTTGAAAAATTTATCGAACCTCGGCTAAATA
This sequence comes from Chrysanthemum lavandulifolium, assembly GCA_022545495.1. Classification (NCBI taxonomy): domain Eukaryota; kingdom Viridiplantae; phylum Streptophyta; class Magnoliopsida; order Asterales; family Asteraceae; genus Chrysanthemum; species Chrysanthemum lavandulifolium. The sequence continues at coordinate 67,608,567 of CM040244.1, read as the reverse complement.
TAGTCTAGTCACCTATATTTAACCTAGGGATAGTGGAACATAGTCTGACTAACTATGTTCGACTTAAATTTTTCAAACACTGAGAATAGTTATCAAGTGTTATATTCAGATTGATTTCCTACTTAAACTCGATAAACCACCGAATTCATTAAAGGATCTAGAGACACGATAGTGTCTTACCACTCAGCAAAATCTTAACATCTCATTTATACTACCTAATTTCATTCTTGAAATTTTCATACATGAGATAATCCGAACTACTATCTTGGGATAGTCATCAAATCTTCTCGTCATTTCTTAGAAGTACTAGCCTCATTAGGTTTCAAGGATATCATTCCGCCATAATCCTTTAAAATTCTTCTTTTTTTTTAAAGCAAACTTGACATCTCTACCTAAGATAATGGTAAGCGTACGCTACACTCTTCTAATCGTCAACATATCACATCATTATCTGAACCCCATTGAAATTCAATATGTAAAACTTCATAATACCACGTTTCTATCAAACACTAGTAGGCATAAACACTATACGATATAGCCTTCATCTCGAAACCACCTAAGACATGATCAACTTTGGAAATTGTTTGGATAACCACTTGCCACTAGCAAGACTTTCCCTACAACGACAATTATCACATCATTACAAACCATTTCACATCAACAATATCTTACACCTTTGATTAACAACAGTTGTCCTAACAACAACAAACTATTCCATTTTGAGGCACTATATAGACGAATGTGTTAGTTAAACATTTGCTGGACTAAGGTGTTCAGAGATCACCCATGAAACAACTAAGGAAACCATACAAATACATATTAGGCTCCATGCCGTACACTATCACCAAAAACTCCATGTTAGAAATTAAGGTTTTATTGATAGCCTCGATACAATAAGATATGATTCGTTTTGAGAATCGAGAAAAGCCAAACTTTAGGTATATTGGACTCTATAAGATTTTAACAAAACCCTTTAGATTATCAACTTAAGCCACATGGTACATAATACATTCTATGACCAGAAACTTGAGAACGCAAAGATTAGAATTCGGCGCATATACCCTCATTTTTCTAGACACTTCAACATCGGATAACACACATTGAATTCCGGGACGGAATTCCCATTAAGGTGGTGAGAATGTAACAACCCTCATTTTCGGGTTACTTTTAATTTTTTTGAAAAGTTACTATTCACTTTCACTATTCATCCCGTAAAATTTTTATTTCACATTCTCGTAAGATAAATTATTTTAGTAATGACCTGAGAGTTTGACAATCGTTAGATCATTTTTGCAAAAGTTATTAAGAAAACATTGTTTTAAAATTTCGTTATGGTCGGAACACCATTTAGACATCACGCGCATAACGAAAATCAACTCCGATAATTTTCCTCACATCAGATTAATTTATAGATCACTCATAATTAATTTGAGAATTTTTAAGATTTCTTTTAAATGTTACCAAATAAACCCTACGCTGTACGAGACTAAACTTATGTTTTAAACAATTCTACGTAGACCCAGACTTAACCATTCCTGCACTGTATTTTCTAAGATGTTTAGACACTTTTACATTTGGAAAAGTCAAACATATTTCCCTCCTCCATTGACCATAAAGAAATTAACCTTGTACGTTCTACATTTTTGATTAAATCGCGTAACTTTTAGACTTCACGTATAACTGTTAAGTTATCCCACGTACGACGAAAACCACATTTTGACATCTCATATCACTTTTAGACTAATTTTAGTCTACTCTAAATAAATTCACGGTCATTTCCACGAAATCTCGTTCTTTTCGATAAAATACATTTTCACGTATTTAGCCTACGCCGCGGTTTAGCGTTTTTAAGCAACCCGATAGAACGTATCACTAATCTAATATGCTTATATAGAGTATATTGATAAGTTTTAACATATTTATAAGATTCATATTATTTGAATACCCGATTTTAAGTTTCGTGACTTTACGGCTTACAGTTAGCAATTAACGGGTCCAAAACTCACTCCGTAAACAAGATAATACCAAGCAACTCATATCTAGTCATCCTAGATAGAGCATGAACGAAATTTTGGTGATAAGTCTTGAATTTATTAGTCATATACATGTGCTAGTTACTTAGTTCTTAAGTCCTAAACTTAAGACTTAAGTCTTAGGAAATATCCTATAAGACTTCATCCAAGACTTGATAACTCATAAGAAACTCATCCATTTTCCTTTGTTTCATCCTCCATAACCGAACCTCAATAAATCCCTAGCACCATGATTCTTTAATCTTCAAACTACAAGTTATATATCAAACTTCAAGGCCTAGTTATTCCTTACATGATTCAAGAGTTTGTTTGGTGATTCCATGGATGAATTAAGAGCTACACAAGGGTCTAAGGGCTGAGGTAGAAGTGTTCTTACAAGGTTAGATCAAGCCTACCAAGGGTTAGCATGATGTGTTAAGGATTTGGAAGCTCGGGTTCATATTGAAAGGGTTTTGGTTTTAGTGTCCTAGTTCTTGGTTCTTGATTTGTTTCATCACAAGGCTTGTAAGAAAACTACTATACTTACCTTTGATTTCAGTAAATATTAGTATTACATGTATTTAATATGTTCTATATACTTATTATACTTGATTACGCTTGGATAATCGGACTAAAACACTAGAAACATCCTAAGGACTTGTATTGCAACACAGAAACTGAACAGGGACTGTAAACGTAATTACTGGGTAAAATTCGTGGAATGAGAAACTTAGGTAATAACATAGGATTATAGATCGATTTCTTGTGGTCGTTTCGCCGGGTGGCTCGTGCCGTAACTCATCCCGATGAATAAACTAGAGCCAAAACGGCTAAACGTGTCCAAATCTGAGTAACAGATTTCAAACGGGTAAAACTCATAAAACTTGCATATCACCAACAGTTGGTCAAAGAATAAAAGTTGTAGCTAACACCCTAACCTGAACGTGGCCGCTGGCTGTACGTTAAACGGAGTTGTAGAACTCGACTTATGACCAAAACCATGAGACAGTTTGCTGCTGATTGAAATAACTAGTACATCCAAGGGTAAATTGGTAATTTCACATTAGTTAAATAATTTCTGGGACAGTGGGGCCCACTGATCTGTTTAGTACATTCAATTACCTTTCCAAGAACATAAAAACCGAGTCGTGATCATTTACGGTTTAGAAGTAACGGGTAAATTTAGACGGGGAAAACTTAAATATAAGAAACGTAAACACTTATACGACTTCACAAATGTTAAGTATCGAAGCATAATTGATGTAATAACTATATAAGGCATGTTTATACATTCACATCGTTATTTTAGAACCTAAAACACAACACATATTCTAGGTTGCGTAGAGACTTCGTGCTTATCCATCGATTCCGTTATACGTTGTGATATCATTTATTGAGGTGTTATAGTTCATAGCCCTAAACTACTTTCTATTACTTAATTGTTTTACAAACCCTTAATTGGGGAAATACATGCTTTATTTTAAACCGAACACATTGCTTTCAAATTTTATACTTATCGATTATTTTACTTGCACTAAGTTACCGCATTTGCCAAACTTAAGTCCCTAATCATGAATCATTAATCACGAGTGAAGTGAGCGCGAATATTGTGGATAGATCTATCGGGATTGATTTAATCCCGTTTGTTTGACCAGTCCAGAAACAAACGCACTATATTTGAGTACATTAGGTAAAATGGCAATTTTGCTGTTAAGGGCACGTATCAACAGTTTCTCCAATTAAATTTGGAACACGTTAACGCCTTGATTGCATGATGCTTAGTGAATAATAACTGTTTTGTTTTCAACATTATGGGTGTATAACAACGTAACCCACACAAATATTATGTGTTCAACTGATTTCCTAAACTCTATGAATTTCACTCAACCTTTGTGTTGACAGTTTTAAGCATGTATTTCAGGTCCATAATGTCGGAAGCTGGCACGGAAGGGCAAGGACTAGATCAAGAAGGCTATAAATATTTTATCATTCACAAAACATCAAAGACTTTATATTGATGTATTTTATAAACAATGGAACCAACTGGGACCTCATTTTTGTAAACTCTGATATTTATATAAATCGAATGATAAATCTTTTAAAACGACTCCATTAGTGTTCGTTTTCTATTGTTATGACTGTTGTGCCATGAAGTAACACCGCTTTGAATTCATTGCGTATCGCGAAATTGGGGTGTTACACAAGATGACCTTGTTCGGTTTAGGTTTTACTCCACAAAACTACCTCCTAAAAGCGAAAAATTGATTCTATATTTAGTGTTACAATATGCGGCGTCACTCTTTAATTGTGACGCCGTCGGGTCGCCGTCATTAGGGTTTTGTCTTGGCCACGTCAACTATGTGACGGCGTCACCTTATGCTCGTGACGCCGTCGTCTTCAATCTCTGACGCCGTCGGGATCCAAATCTAGGCCGTCTGAGTTGTGCGCCCTACTCTTTTAAACCTGATGCCGTCACTTGTAAATTAGCAATTTGCTCTTTGTGTCGTCTCAAGGTGTGTCGCGACGGCGTCGCAATTAAGCCGTGACGCCGTCCCCTTCAATTCCAGCAGCTTTAGTATCTCGATTCTTGACTTTGGCCATTTTCTTCGTATAATCGCGCCTTTTCGTCCGAATAAGTGTCATTCCAGCAATTTGCCTTCAAGAGAACTAAAAAGTGAAAAGGAACGAAATTAATTAGTAACGGATACAAAAGTGGTCAATTAAGGGCTTAAATGACCCCTCAAAAGTGTACCTTTTAAATCCTTATCAGTTATCCTAATGCCTCTTATCATTTAGTTAATCCTAACTATACGAATGTAGTCACACTAGCGATCTCGGAATGCATCACAAAAACAAGTTCTAGAATCTATTATACTACCGGTACACTCAATAAGCAATAAAGATGAATGATTTAATCCTAAATATCTAGGGGTGAACCTCACATTTTTTGGGTGGAATTTGAGTGGTATACGGATTTTGTGCTAGTCATATAATTCCTATCCATGAGACGCTTTATTAAGACTAAAGTTTTACTCGTAAGTGTCATAATAAAAGTTATAATTGGTGCCTAACAAATATTTCTGATAAGGATTTAAAAGGTACACTTTTGAGGGGTCATTTAAGCCCTTAATCGACCACTTTTATATTCGTTACTGGTTAATTTCGTTCCTTTTCACTTTTTAGGTCTCTTGAAGACAAATTACCGGAATGACACTTATTCGGACGAAAAGGCGTGAATATATGAAGAAAATGGCCAAGTCAAGATCAAGACACTCAAGTCTTTGAATTGAAGGTGACAACATACGCTTAGAAGGCGGTCGTCGTAACGTGCTCAAATTTGTGACGACTCGATGAGCGAAATTGCTATTTTGTACCCGACGGCGTCAGGTTTTAAAGAGTATGGCGTCACAACTCAGACGGCCTAGATTCAGATCCCGACGGCGTCAGAAGATGAAGCTGACGGCGTCACAACTATAAGGTGACGCCGTCACAAGGTTGACGTGGTCAAGACGAAACCCTAATGGCGGCGATCCGACGGCGTCACATTTAAAGAGTGACGTCGTCGCAAGTTGTAACTCTATAAATAGAATTCGAATTTTCAGACTTTTAGAGAGGTAGTTTTGTGGAGTAAAACCTAAAACCGAATTTTGGCTGTCTTGGGCAGTATCTTAGGGTTCTCATACCCTATTTTACAACAAGATAAGTAATTTACTTCATTGATTCAATTATGTCTTCAATTGTATGTGTGTATGCTTGCATGTTTTCCATGTCCGGCTAATTTACTTGTGTGTTTGCCTAGATCTATGAAACCTAGGTATTGAATATTGATTGGTTGTCTCTTATCTTAATTGTAATTGACCTAGGATTGCGATAGGTCATTCGTTGTGTTTTTAATGCTTGAGTAATCTTTGTGAACATTAGTTTATAATCGCCTAGAGTTATTGTAGGCTAAAAATCCAAAGATAACCTTAGAGTTGATTTATGAATCCTAGAGATTTTGTAGGCAATAACGCTAAGGTAGTCTCAAAGAGTTAGGGAAGAAAGCATACCCTACGACCTTAGAAGACACAACACGTTAAGAATAAGGACGTGACAATTCAACCATCAATAGGAGATAACTATGGAGTAATAGTATCTAGGTAAACACATCTTTAATCATCATACGAGCACACATCAGTTAGACATAGACTACCCCTTAGCGTAGTTAATTAGATAATTAGAATAGTAGAGTAATCGGTAGAAATACCAACCCCCCAAATGCAATACCCCGAGATTCGTACCTTTCAATTTTCTAAAAAAATATAAAAAAGGATAAAAAATTATCTTCCTCAACCCCAACCTTAGCGTAGTAATTTCTCACTAGCATTCCTATTCCCCTAGAGAACGATATCAATCCCGAGGCTTACCCTAATACTACACTACAATGATTAGGTTCACTGGCCTAGGTGTTGAAAAACTTGCTTGAAGAAAAGGAAGTTTCTTTTGACCCTGAACGGGCGTTGTACGCGTATCAAGTTTTTGGCGCCGCTGCCAGGGAATAGAATAGCTAGTTAGATTTCCACCTCATTTAGGTTCCCTTGCTTGATTCCTATCAAGTAAGATTTTTTCTCATTTTAGCTTCCTCGTAGTCTATCCCCCTTCTTCGTGACCTTTGTTCGTAATCCCATCACTTTTCATCATGGAAGGTGATTATCAACCCCCACTCATCAACCTACCACCAAATAAATTACTTTCACTCAAAACCCAACCTAATGACCAACACAACCGCCGAAGCCGTTATGTGAGTAGAAACAATGACCTTCAAGATTTGCAAAAGGTATTTGACAGTACAATTAGGGATGCTGTTGAGAAAATGGTTAGTGCCTCTGTTGTTGGCTCTATGATCGTGATAATTGGATAATGGCTTAGTGGATAAAAATGTGAATGAGGAGGATAGTGCTTACTTCAATCTTTACCCCACTAAGAAAGAGGTTGCTTACCATCAATACATAATCGACAATCCCCGATCACCCATCATTAGGATATGCCCAAAGATTAGGAGAGGTGTTGAACCTTAGACCTTGATAGATCTTTGAGCACTCATAGATCGTTAGTAATGCTTATGTAATCACAAACACACTAATAGAAAGTCTCGAATAACTTGTATTCTATAACGGAAATCAAACACAAGTAATAACACAAATAACTAAGAACTTCTTTGATCCTCTATGGATCGTTTTATAATACTAAAATTTTGTTTTTCAATCCGTACATCATTCATACTATTGTGTTCCTTTTATAGACAAGGAACCCTAAACCGTTTCCCAAGAAACGTATAAACATAAAACTAAATAAGATATACATTATCACTTCCTAATAAAGCTCATGCATATCCTAACTAACTATAGAATACGCGAATATCTATCTCAGAAACCAACTACACAGCTTTATTACTTGAAGAGAATTACTTCTTGATGAGAATCCTTGCACTTGCCAGAATCCATCAGCGATAACTTGACATAATTGTACTTAGTAGAATTCCCAACAATCCTCCCCTAAACTGGAATTTGACTAGGTTAAGTTCCAGTTTCTTGATAGATCTCTAACACTTCAGAACAAGAGGATTGTACTCGAATATCAGCAGCAAAGAACCAAAATAAGCACATCTCTATGATGACAAAACTTTGAAACTCCAGATCTTTACAGCAACAAATGACAAAAGGTACATCAAAACATATCAGTTTCATACTATTCTCATCACATCCAGGTGTGGGAACGCATGTGAGAGGTGAATCATTGAAAATAATGGATTTGATGTCTCTTTACCAATAGCCATTACTAATGGAGTAGCCATATGTTTAAGTTCGAAAACTATGGTACATCGATAACCATCGATTTATAGCAAATCGTGACTATAAATGATTTGAGATGTCTTTACCGTGGCCGTTTGCTCGGGACTAGTCAATTCTTAGGGAAAGAATCACCTTTGGTGAATTGAAACCCAATATGGTATTCCATCGCCTTTACCACAAGCTATATACTTGTGGGCTAGCCAATTCTTGGATTCCAAAAGGAATAAACCATGGTGAATTGATGACCATACAACGCCAAACAATAAAGCATGGGTGAGTTGCATACCCTATGATTTTGAGCAAACCATTACAATTTATCAATGATTTGATGTGTCTTTACCAAAGTCGCACTTTGAACTAGCCAACTCTTTGATGTACACAAGGCACAATGGTGAGTCGATAACCATCAACAATGTACAACAAACCTGCAAGAAAAGTTAGACAAACAAAGAATATACATAGTTTTTTTTTTAATTAAGAATAAAACAAAGAAAGAAAGAAATAATACGAAATAATACAAGATACCATAATCAAGATGATGCTTGATGTTGCAGAAGCTGAGTCTTAATCAATCCAATCAATTTTTCAGCATGTAGCATATCATTCGTGCAGCAAAATTGTCACTATCAAAATTCCCATTAGGTAGTGGTACCAATATGCGAAGAAGGTATTAGTAGAAGTTACCCAATTTATGGTCAAAAATATCGGAACAAATTGTTGACCATATCTGAGAAAAGCAACTCCAACCAAATTTAAATTAACACTTCAGCAGAAAGTATGGTCAATCTGCTGAAGGAGGTCAATCAGCAGAAACAACTCAAGTGGTTAAGTATCTTCAGTAAATATCTTGAGTTTCACTGTGCCACCCAACTTGTATTAAATTTCATTAAGCCTTGAATCCGCCTATAAGATAGTCCCAATGCACATTTAACACTCATCAATTACCCCCAATTAACTTCACAAACCCTAATTTCTCCAAAAACTCCACAATCATCAACCATCACAATGTCTACCAAACCAGAAGTGATCAATCTAACTTCCTCCTCATCATCATCCTCATCCAGTGAAGATTCACACCCATTGTTTCGCTACCCCCATCAAGATGAACCTCGACCCTCAAAATCCCCATTTCTCCCTTCTCCTGAAGATGATAGTGTAGTGAATCCAAGTGATTCATCTAGGGGTTCTGATGACTCCACAGAGCGTCTAGAGCCAATCTTCAACAGATTGGAGGAGGAGGAAGAGGAGAGGACATCGCACCCCCAACCTTCACAACCCCAACCTCAACCAAGGCAACGTGCCAGAAATCTACCACTTCCAACAATAAGAGAGGTGGTGATAGCTCTACATGCTCCAGGTTTTGGTGCTTCATCTCATGTCGGTAAGGGAAAGGGCAAAAGGAAGATGGAGTGATGCTTTATGGTGGAACGAGTAGATGGAACAACTGAAGATTTCTCATATCACAAATCCATCTACCATGCCAAGAACCAAAGATATAAAACTAGGTTCTTGAGCATCTTCATCTTCGTTTTCATCAATCCATCCTTCCCATTTTCATCTTCAGCTTCTTCATCGTATTGGTCATGCATATCCACTAGCTTTTGTAATAGATGATAGGAACTAGTATATGTTTGGTAGATCTTGTATAGGAATGGTCTTGTATTTTCATTTGAAGTTGATTGTAAGCTGTAAGCTGTAAACTGTTTCTTGAATGAATGAACAATTAAGACTTCTCTTCAGTAGAAATAATTAGATCACTTCAGTACTTCTCTTCAGTAGAAACAAGCTTTAAGCTTACTTGACCATATTCCCATTAACCAACTTGGTGAACTTCAACTTATAGAAACATTCTGCAAAACAGACACAAAGTAGCAAACACACCAAACCAAAACAAACAAAACTCAAAGAATATTAGCAGGTTAGTGTTAGCAAACAAAAAGATAACCAAAAATCTACAAAGTTTACAAAATATACAACAAAAATCCTCCCCTGAGGCATATGCCTCCCCTGAGGCCTATGCCTCCCCTCAAACTTTGCAGTTAAGGGTTAAGCATCCCAATATGGACAACTAGGTGTTGAAACCTAGGTCTATCAAAAGCTTTAGTCAATAAATCTGCCACATTATCATCAGTGTGAATCTTAACCACTTTTATCAAATGTTGTTCATATGCATCTCTTATAAAGTGGTGCCTGATTTCAATATGCTTAGTTCTACTGTGGAAAACTAGATTTTTAACTATGCATATGGTACTTTGATTATCAATAAAAATTGTGGTGTTCATGAAGTTAAATCCATAATCCAACAATTGATTTTGTATCCATAGTACTTGACCACAACAATTTGTAGCAGCAACATACTCTGCTTCAGTAGATGAGGTAGCAACAATAGTTTGTTTCTTGCACTGCCAAGAAATCAATCTTCTTCTAAGGAATTGGCAACCTCCAGTTGTGGATCTCCTATCCAGATTTGCACCAGCATAATCACTACCACTATATGCTTTCAACTTAAAAGGAGACTCTTTTGGGTACCAAATGCCTAAATTGGGTTGGCCTTTTAGATACTTAAAGATCTTTTTGACTGCATTCAGATGGGAAGCAAGTGGAGTGACTTGATGTCTAGAACAAACACTCACAGCAAAGGTAATGGCAGGCCTAGAAGCTGTCAAATACATCAATGAACCTATCATGGATCTGTATAGGTGAACATTCACAGCAGGATCTGGTTCAAAATTATTCTTTGGTTTTGGAGCTTCATAAGGTGTAGTGGCAGTTCTGACATTCTCCATGTCAAACTTCTTCAAAATTTCCCTCACATATTTATCATGGCTGATAAAAATACCATCGAGTTTCGCTAACTTGGAGACCCAAAAGAAAGTAAGCTCCCCCATAGCACTCATCTGAAATTCTCCCTTCATCAGCTCCTCAAACTCCCTGCACCAAGCTTCTTTAGTGGAGCCAAAGATAATGTCATCCACATAAACTTGCACAAGAATGATGTTTGTGGAATTCTTCTTAAGGAAGAGTGTTTTGTCAATAGCACCTCTTCTATAACCATGCTTCAGCAGAAATGCTGAAAGCCTAGCATACCATGCTCTTAGTACCTGATGTAGTCCATAGAGAGCTTTTACAACCTTGTAAACATGTTTTGGATGATCTGGGTCTTCAAAGCCTTTGGGTTGAGTGACATATACCTCTTCTTCTATTTCACCATACAGAAAAGCACCTTTGACATCCATTTGATATACCATGAATCCCATGTAAGATGCATAGGCCAAGAAGATTCGAATGGCCTCTACTCTAGCTACAGGTGCAAACACTTAATCATAATTAATTCCTTCCTCTTGCTTGAACCCCTGAGCTACTAATCTTGCTTTGTTTTTAACCACAATGCCCCTTGCATCTCTTTTATTCTTCAAAATCCATTTGGTCCCAATCACAAACTTCCCATCAGGTAGTGGTACCAATATCCAAACCTGTTGGTTCTTGAATTGTTGCATCTCTTCTTGTATTGCTTCAAGCCAACTTGAATCTTAAAGAGCTTGAGTAACACTGGTTGGTTCCACTTGAGAAAGGAAGCAAGCAAACAAACAATGCTTAAAGTCTGTGTGATTGTCCCTTTGCTGATTTGAGACATAGGAAAGAAAAGAAACTTGACCATACTTGGAACTTGCCACACCAATTCTAGTTCGAACAGGTGCTTGAGGATCACCAATAATATTAGTTTGAGGATGAGCATTGTTTATCCTTTTTGTAGCAGTGGGTTTGACTTCAATGGATGTATCAAGATTAGTCACAGTTGGTTCAAAATCATTGTCATAGGAAGGTGAGGTGAAGATTCCAGCTTTGGGTTGATGGTTACCAAGATCTGAAGGACTTGGAAATCGTGTATATGGTTCTCCAAAGTCTGTGGACACACGAGTAGAAATGGGAGTAGAAACAGCAGGGCTATCAGTAGATTTGGTGATGTTGGGAGAAACAGGATCACTGTCAGAAGAATCATGATTTCCACTGACTGCTTCGCTTGCAACCTCCCCACCAAGCCTCTCAGCTTCTAGATTACCTGCATGTTCTTGTTTCTTACGCCTAGCAAGGTCCTCTTCATAGTGTGACTCATCTTCACTCTTATCAAAAGTAACTTTAGAATTATCACCTGCAAAATGGTTAGGGGAGAAGGAAGGTACAATAATAGGTTGTTCATCATCCTCAAACTCACTATCTGAGTCAGCATCCATGGTACGTGAAGTGTCAGTGGGAGACTCTTGTGTACCTGCATTTTGGTTAGCCACATGTATAGAATAACCCAAGTAATTAGTTAAGTAATCCAGGTCAAAATACCAGACATGACCTTGTCCTTGAACATTAGGTTTATCTTCTAGAAATCTCAGGTTCAAAGTCTCCTCAATCTTCTTAGCAGTTAAATTGTATACCCTATAAGCCTTACTATGAGCTGAATAACCCACAATATACCCCTCATCAGCTTTCTCATCAAATTTACCCAGTGGACCACTAGTGTTCAAAATGGTCACTTGTGTCACACCCCGCCAAGGCGGAAACACGAGGGGTAACGAAATGTAACATCGCATAAGATAGTAGAACAACACCATATATTATTTTAAGAAATGGGTTTACAATGTTACATAAAGATTTTATACACTACTGAGCAATAAAAAAATAATTCTTAATATTATAAAAGTTAAGTCTTTAGTAAAAGGTCTTGGCCAAGTCACTCGGTCATTGATAGGAGGACAATGTATGACTTCAATATGCATGCCTTCAAAATACGACTATTGATCACCTGAAAATAATACTCGAAAACGTCAACATAATGTTGGTGAGCTCGCAGGTTTAAGGAAATATAAGTATAAAACAGTTTGATGTGCATGGAACTATAAGTAAGACATGTGTATAAGTAATAGTGCCGAGCAAGCAGTAAAAGAGATGAAATCCACATCATGAAATCCGACCACCACGTGGTCACAATAGAAATTCAAATACACTGGGTGCCACTTCCCAAAGGTAAACTGGGTGCCTCTTCCCAAAGATAAACTGGGTGCCTCTTCCCAAAGATGTACTGGGTGCCTCTACCCAAAGATGTACTGGGTGCCTCTACCCAAAGATATATTGGGTGCCTCTACCCAAAGATGTAGTGTAAATTCATGGTCATGATTCACACAATATGAACACACATTATACCAACAATATTGCATAACTAACGCACAATTATTTACTCATACATGTCTAAAAGAAATAAATATGAATTTAGCACAACAAAAGAAATAATGTAAATGAAATAGTAATTGAGTATTATTTTCCCCCAAGAAAATATAGGAAAATGGGGCCACGAGTACTCACCTTCATACTGAAGAGAAATAATGAGGTAGGCAAGCAAACTAAATCACAAATATCTCAAGCTACTCCTTCTTCAATGCATCTACACGAATTAATATTATATATTACTTATAAGTCGATCATTAAAATGTCATAATTCATGTTTAACATTACATGGTTTTAGGGTTATAATGGTTCTTAGTCAAATCATAATTAAATGTATGCTTAATTTAGTGATTAACAGATATAGATTTTTGTTTAGGTTTAGTTAGGTTGGATGTATTCATTAAAAATGAATGAGAGTTTAGGGTTAGACCGAATGAGGTTAAACGGCTAAGCATAAGGACAATTTGAATAAACGGAAAAAGGGAAACCGAAGATAGGACACGACAATCTCGGAACAAATCCTAATTTGGTGACAACACTTAACGAGGCACAACAAGAGGACATACCAACGAGATAAATTATACAAACCTCCTTTACCCAAAAAATTTACGTGACCAATGGAAATAGTGAGACACTCCTATGAAGAAGTAACCATGAATATCACAAACCAATTTGGTTTCGATATACTCCCATTTACGTGACCAATCAAAATCACTTAGAACCTACCGGTTTTTACAATATTAAAACTCGACATATGCATGTATACAATTAAACCAGTACATGAATTATTCCATACTCCATGCATGCAATACACCATACGACCCACAGTTTGTAAACCAGTTTTATCTTTGATCAAAACTTACTCGACACACATAAAACCCACATCTTATAAAACCACTTATACTTGATCAAAAATCACTTGACACACATCAGATCACACGCGACTTATCTAAATTCAGAGAACATGCCAGATCACACTCGACACACATTGGACACACATCAGATCACAAGCGACACCAAGACAGCCTTAGGCGCAATGTACTTAATCATACATTCTAATCTCAGGAACATGCCATGACAAGCCTTTTTTTCTATAAATTAAGAGAACCATGCGAATAGGTTTATACGAGACCCTTAACAGAAATTAAACAAAGTTTGTGTGGCGAGTAAATAAAAAGGGGAGTAGTTCATTGTGTACCTGATGTAACGAGAGGGCAAGAGGAGGAACAAGAGCAGGTATAACCCCCCACAAATCAGACCCCAACACCCATGAATGATGCAACACCTACTGCTGTAACGAGATGAAAGAATAAGACCAGGACTTGAACCCTACACACTCCGCAGCGAACCCTAGAACCTTGCCTTTGTGAGATTAATATAGCAGCACCTGAGGGTTTGTTTTGTGTCGAATGACTGAGGAAGAAAGGACTATGTTTGGAACATATAATAGAGTTGGGAAAAGCGTGCTTTGCAAAGATGGAAGGTTTTTAATACTTGTTAAATGTGTTTTGAATGAGTCGGTTATGCTTTTGATTATACCGAAAATTATGGGATTTTCTTGAGTGCAATTTGGGAGGGTACATGGCTTAAAAACGTGTGATAGTCTTAGCAACATTTTAGGAGATTTAATTTTGTTAACTTTGTAACAAGTAATTATTTAGGAAAATAAGTTAGGTTAGTTTTTATTATTTTGAATTATTATTTATAATGTATAAATTGAAATGTACATTAACTTGGTTTAGTTTTGAATTAATTATACATGTGACTCTAGAGCTTAGGGTTTTTAAAAGTTCTATAATTAGAAGGCGAACATTGGGTCAAGGGTCTTCGTTTGACTAACCTGGTCAGGTGACGGTTCTCACAACTTGACATCCAAAAGGTTTGAGGTAATGAATAGCAGGAACTTTCCCAGTGAGAAGTTCATAAGGTGTCTTGAAATGAGGTCTAGTAATGGATACCTGCTCAAGACATAACAAGTCGTGCTAACTACTTGATCCAAAACATAGTGGGTAATTTAGAGTGCAAGCATGGATCCGCTGCCTCTATTAAGGTCCTATTTTTTCTTTCAGCTACCCCATTTTGTTGTGGGGTTCTTGGAGTGCTATAGTCCCTTTTTATCCTTTTAGACGTACAGAGTTCTATTAATATAGCATTCTTGAACTCTGTCCCATTATCACACTGAATTCCTTTAACCTTTTTGTTCAACTGATTTTCAACAAGGGTAATGAACTCTTTCAACACGTGAGATGTTTCATCTTTAGTCCTCAGAAAGAATACCCAACAAAACCTGCTATAGTCATCAGTGATTACTAGACAAAAATACTTGTGATCAATACTTCTGACTTGGGTTGGACCAAAGAGATCCATATGCAGCAACTGAAGAGGTGCTAAAATAGTGCTCACAGCTGTAATGGCTTTGTATGAGGCTCTGTGTTGCTTTCCTTTGTTGCATGAAACACAGTTGTGTTCATTGGTGAAGACTTTGGAAGGAAGTCCTTCAACTAGACCAAGTTTAGAAAGCTTGTTTATGGTCTTGAAGTTCACATGAGCCATCCTTCTATGCCATTTTGTAGACTCATCCAGGGATGCTTTAGCCACCAAACAAGTTAGGTCACCTTTTGGTTGAACATCATTCAAGTTGAATGTGTATAGATTGTGATTTCTAGAACTCTCAGCAGAATTGATGTATCTTCAGGTAGTTTGAAGTCTTTAGATAGCACAAGACATTCATACTCAGAGAAGAATACTTTGTTCTTGGTGTCACAAATTTGTGAGACTGAGAACAAGTTGAAGTGTTGCAGTTCCTTTACATAGTACACATTCTCAAAATCCAGTTGAGGTGTTTTGATGGTGCCTTTCCCAGTGATTCTACCATCACTTCCACCAAAAGTCACATTGCCTCCTCCTTCTATGGGTATGAAATTATGCATCATTTCTCTGTTTCCTGACATGCTTCTGGAACAACCACTATCAACAATGCCAACTTCCTTATGCTTAAGAGGATGATCCTACAACAACAACAAAAATATATACAAAATATTAGTACACTATGGAGGCTCAAGTCATCACTAACTTGAGCCTGCCTTGTGGATCATTAGAGTAAGGCCATGTAGATGTATAAGATCCACCATTGTTCTTGGGTTTCCATTGAAAACTAGGTCCCCTTTTAGTCCAAGAACAACCTTCTGAGGGCTTCACAGCAGTATCCCTATATCCCTTCCCATCATACATTGAGTCAACACATCCAGGCCAATAACCATTTTGAAACTATGAACTAGTTGGTCTCACATATGGTCTAGTAACAGATCTTCTCCAAGCAAATGGAGAAGGGTTATGAGTTGCTTGTGGAACAAAAGATGGTATATCATTAACATTTTTCCACATTGGTCTAGGTTTCTTTTGACTAGCACATACAGCCATTCTTTGCTCATGAAAATTACAATCCTTAATCAAATGAAATTTACTTTCACAAACAAAACATGTCTTCTTCTTAGAAGATTTATTCAAAGTGAAAGATGTTCTATTACATGCAAAAGCATTCAAACCACAACCATTAATGTAATTGTTCTTAATGAATTAAAGACATTACTTTGCAAAGAATTAAAAGACAAGTCTTGAGAGAAACTGTCTTGGAAGTTGATTCCTCGTGACAACTCTAACAGCTTGTAGGTAGTCTTGGGTGTAGTCTTGGGAAGGTCGACTTATCACTTGAATCACAACTGGTATATGTAGTAGACCCTTGGTGGGAGGACTTGTCCTTTGTCGTAACAAGAGACAAAGTCATTAGATGAAGAATCAAGGTCTGGCAAGTCTTTTGACTTTTTGCCATAAAGATGGTGTGATCCATCAAAGTCAACTGTGATGGAAAGGTCAATGGGCATGTGTTCACCTCTAATAGGTCCACGTACAGCATGTAATTTACCCTCTTTTACAAAATTAGCTAATCTTGCTGGTGTAGATTTACGTGTGTCATCCCTAGCTTCTATCCCTACATACTTCTTAAAGCCTAAACCTATTGCAGTATTAGGATTTTGACTAGCATAGATATGACTAGCTAACTTGTTTCCATTCAATAACCATTCTTTATGCCTAGCTATTTCCTCATCTAGTTTCTCTTTTAGCACTTGGTTTTCAGAAACTACATCGACTTTTTCTTTCTCGGTCGTTTTAAATCAATTTTAGTACATTCTAGATCACTTTCTAACACCCTTATCTTTTCATCATAGAAGCAGTTGATTCTTTTGAAACCAAACTTTTGTCTTTCTAATGTTTTTAAAGCACATTTATAAGCCTCAACTTCGACATAACATTCATTATATTTAGGTTTCAATTCATCATAGGCTACTTTAAGTTCATTATATCTTTCACTACAACCAAAAACACAATTATGTACCTAAGAGATGCCCATCAAGGCAACTTGATCATGCCTATCCTCTAAAGTACAGCTTGCCAGCAATCCAATATTCTCAGAACCAGGACCTTCATCATTCTCAGAACCAGGACCTTCATCATTCTCATGCTCATGCATCTTCCAGTCGACATGGTCATCCATAGTGACAAGAGCTGTGGAGGGTCCAGCCTTCGAAGTTCCAGCATCTTTTTGAATCTGCTGATAGGAAGAATATCTTACCTCATCACCAGCCTTCCTATCCTTGCATTCTCTTGAGAAATGACCCATCTGTCCACAAGTATAGCACTTGACTTTCCTTCTGTCAAATCTTGCTGGATCTTTTCCCTGGAAACCAAACTTTCTCCCAGACTTACTCTCAAACTTCTTGATGTTCATTGAGAGCATGGCCAGTTACCACTTCAAGTTCATCTCTCCCATGTCGAATGGATCCACCTGTTCAAAGTCCTCAAAGGCTAGTTGCTGCTGAGTGTCATAATCAGCAACAAAAGAGTGAATCACATCTTCTAATACACCACTGGATTTTGGTTGAGAGTTTGATGTAGTGGTGGTGTATGATGATGATGCTGAGTAAGTTGGGCTTGGAGCATAGGTCATCTTATTTGAGGAGGCCCTAACAAATGCTGTATGACTAGGAGTGGACGAACGAAAGGGACTTCTGACATCAGGCTCAAGAGATTTAAGTCTGTTGTAAAGTTCATCAAAAGTGAGCATATCTAGTCCACCTTTAGCTTTGAGGGCAATGCTTACTTGCAACCAAGATGAAGATAAAGATCGCAAGAACTTTGAATTACAATCATCATTATCTGGCTTTGCCTTCAGCTGATTCAATTGACTCAATATCTTATGGAACCTGTCATACCCCTTGTGGATACCTTCCTCTTCAGAGATTTGGAATTCTTGAAACTGTTGTTTCAACATTGATTTCCTCATTCTCCTTGACTCCTCATTCCCACCAAACCTAGCCTTGATTTCCATCCATATGTCCTTAGCATCCTGCATGTAGTGAAAGTCACCCAAGTGATCCTCAGGTATAGCCTGAAGAAGAATAGTTCTAACTTTGTTCTCTCTTTGAACAACCAGTATCTCATCAGCAGATTTGGGAGGAACGATGGTAACAGTACCATCAGGATTTTTGACATGCCTTTTCAAACTGTTCCCCTTCTTCACAATTTCCCAGAGATTCCAATCAATGTTGGAGATCCAATTCTGCATCTTCATAGCCCACAAATCATACTCCTCCTTCTTAAGGTATGGAAACTTTGCATTCTTGTTTGAGAGGCGAGTTGTTGCGAGATGTGTTGTTTTGGTTGTTGGTGACTTCAATTTCATCATCCGATCCGGGCATGGTGAAGGTTGTTTTGGTTGTATGGGTGTAAAGAAAAGACTGTTCTTAGTATCGTAGAGACTCTCCCGAGGCTCTGATACCACTTGTTGAACCTTAGACCTTGATAGATCTTTGAGCACTCGTAGATCGTTAGTAATGCTTATGTAATCACAAACACACTAATAGAAAGTCTCGAATAACTTGTATTCTATAACGGAAATCAAACACAAGTAATAACACAAATAACTAAGAACTTCTTTGATCCTCTATGGATCGTTTTATAATACTAAAATTTTGTTTTTCAATCCGTACATCATTCATACTATTGTGTTCCTTTTATAGACAAGGAACCCTAAACTGTTTCCCAAGAAACGTATAAACATAAAACTAAATAAGATATACATTATCACTTCCTAATAAAGCTCATGCATATCCTAACTAACTATAGAATACGCGAATATCTATCTCATGAAACCAACTACTACAGTTTATTACTTGAGAGAATTACTTCTTGAATAGAATCCTTGCACTTGAGAATCTATCGTGATAACTTGAAGATAATTCGTACTTAGTAGAATTCCCAACAAGAGGAAATCCTTGGAACCTCAAAATCCCTTGTATGATTGGATATAGGAATGTCGAGCATGCTTACATAGATACAAAATCTCCTATTAATGTGATGTCATCAGCTGTTTACAATGACATTATGAATGAGCGACTTAAGATTAGGAGGGACCCTAAGTATCAGGGTGGGGTTTGCAACTTTGTGGGAAGAGTCAAATATGTACACGTCTTTATAGGAAATTTCACCTACTTAGTTGATTTTGTGGTCCTAGAAGACATCGGATGTGTCATTGACTATAGCTTATCCCAAGTAGTGCTAGGAAAACCGTTTGTTGAAAAGTCTAAGATGAGCCATAATAAGTTTGAAAGGACGGTTAGGTTTAAGGAAGGGAACGATGAGATCACTTATAGGATGCCTTGGAAGACGAATGGATATGGCCCTTTATCCCTTTTCGAACGAGACAGCATTAGAGCTTTTGAGGAAAAAAGCGAAGACGATGTTGAAAAAGGTTCGAACTTCATGTGGGAGAAAAGAAGACTTTATTATAAGGATTGCTTGACCCTAGGGCCTAGGTATAGAGTCGATGAAAATTTTGTCAATATGATAGAATTTTCATTAAGAATGAAAAACGAGACTACGTTGGCGCACGACTTCGAGTCTAGCTACAAGACTCATAAATAAAGAAAAGCGCTTCGTGGGAGGCAACCCATGCTTAATTTTTTGCTTGTTTGTGTGTCGTATATCTCTTAGTGATTGTTTATTCTCATGTTTGAATTTGTGAAAATGCTTTATTTTGTCTTTAACCTCGTCTTAATTACATATAAAGGTATTTTACAAAAGGGATAAGTGTAGGGAGGATTACACACGTTTTCAAAAAGAACGTGAACATGAGAATTACGATTATTAAAAAGATATACATGTGTGTTTGTTAGAGTCAAATGCTTGTATCGAGTCATAATGGATGTTTTGCAGAAATTTTTTCCCAGATTCTAAAGATATAAATTTTCTAGAATTTTTCCGAAAATCGCGACCGTTTGTCAGGGATAACTGACGGCGTCAGATCGCAACTGACGGCGTCGGGAGGAGCGAACGACTTATAACTTTTCTCATTTTCGTGATACTTATAAAATTTTGAATTTCTCGGGTCTTAATTTTCCGGAAAATCAGAAACATCCATTCCACAAGCATTATACCCTAGTTTAGTAGAGTCATATATAGTGTTACCGCCGATTTTACGCGAAGGTTTCGTTTGTTTTCTTCAAGTGTGCAGGTTTTATTTATCAAGAAGAAGATACATAAGATTGGATGGAGCTTTTCACGCATACATTCTTCTTGAAAAAAGATTTAACCACTACTTCAAACGGATCCTACCGAGCTAATCAGGGGAGTATTAGTTTCTTTCGTTTTTAATTACCTTCCATTATCATAACTTTGATACTTTCGGGGAACATTGGGGACAATGTTCAGTTTAAGTGTAGGAAGGGAAAATAAAACGGGAACTTTGAAACTATGCTTATCCTTGACTATTTGCCTTGTCCAATATCATTTGTGTAATAAACCATGAGAAATATCGGTTAGGGTAAATTTGGCACCAAATTTAAATTTTTTCATGACATGTAGGAGTGGGCCATTAGTCTTAATAAAGCGTCTCATGGATAGGAAGTTATATGACTAGCACAAAACCCTTTACCACTCAAATTCCACCCCAAAATGTGAGGATCGCCCTTAGATTTGTAGGAATTAAAGCATTCATCTTTAATGCTTCGAGAGTGTACCGGTAGTATAATAGATTTTAGAACTTGTTTTGTGATGCATTTCGAGATCACTAGTGAGACTACACTTGTGTAGTGAGGAATAACTAAATGATAAGAGGCATTAGGATAACCCTTGTTTGATACCCGTATAAAAATTACTTCTTCCACATCGGTTGAGTAATTCCCCCACACCCTTGCATTGTACTCATCTTTAGTACATGATACCCCTATTTAACCCCTCAAAGCCTATCCTTTTCGCGGTTCTCGTGATGTTTCGGTTTTCCAGAATATCAATGAAGAGCATTGTTTACAATCCACCCCCAAATGTACACCCAAATCGCCTTAGCCTACCTTGTATGCACTCACTTTTAGTGCATTATTGTTATCATACTAAACCCTTAGTTCAATTATCTAGTTGCTTGCATAAGTTGCTAAGTCGAGTCATATCCTTTGTACACAGTTTTGGGACGATTGGGACTCATGGGAAAAGTTAAATTTTATGAAGTGACGGGAAGGAACGTTAAATTCAAATTCCCTTTATTTACGTAATAATGTACTCCAAGTATTTTGATCTTTTCAATTCGGGTCAAATTAGTGTTAGAGTAATAAAAACCCAAGTGTAGGGATGTGCCTATAAATCCCTATTATTTTGATGTTATCGTAGAGGATGGTAGAGTAAAAGTGTATGAAAAAAAATCGAAAAAAAAAAGAGTGTTGAAAAAAATATGAAAATTTGAAAAAAAAACATACGGGCTACCATCCTATATCTATCTTTAAATTTATGTTTGTTTATTTCAAAGTTATCTAGAGTTTAGAGTGTCGAGTCTTGGCTTAGCAACGCCATTCTTCTCATGCTTGTAACATAAAGATTTTTGACTTGCCACCACTAAATCGCCTATCCCACCAAACCCTTTGTTTCCCTACCGTAAGCCTAACGTTACAACCCTTTAAAAGACCTCTTGGAAAGTTTTTCCTAGGTGCTTAAGCCAAAGCGATGGAGGATTGATCTAATCTCAAGCCTATGGTAATCTATGTACTAGGACCGGTTAATGAGTGTTTATCTTCCATTTCCAACTTGATATATTTCATATACACCCGAAAGATGAGAGTATCCAAACACCACTTGTGAGGTGCTAGTATGTAATTTTCGTTCTTGTTATGACTTTTGTGGGGCTTATACTTGTTGTGAATTGTTCTAAACTAATGGTTCATGACCCCTAACTTATAAATTAATTGGCCAAAAGCACATTTGCTTGAGGACAAGCAAATACCAAGTGTAGGGATATTTGATAAGGATTTAAAAGGTACACTTTGAGGGTCATTTAAGCCCTTAATCGACCACTTTATATCCGTTCTTGCTTAATTTCGTTCCTTTTCACTTTTAGGTCTCTTGAAGGCAAATTGTTGGAATGACACTTATTCGGACGAAAAGGCGTGAATATATGAAGAAAATGACCAAGTCAAGATCAAGACACTCAGCAAATTGAATTGAAGGTGACGTCACGGTTAGAAAAGCGGCGTCGTCGTAACGTGCTCCAAATTTGTGACGACTTAGTAGCGAAATTGCTATTTTGTACCCGACGGCGTCAGGTTTTAAAGAGTAGGGCGTCACAACTCAGACGGCCTAGATTCAGATCCCGACGGCATCACAACCATAAGGTGACGCCATTACAAGGTTGACGTGGTCAAGACGAAACCCTAATGGCGGCGATCAGACGGCGTCACATTTAAAGAGTGACGCCGTCGCAAGTTGTAACTCTATATATAGAATTCGAATTTTCAGACTTTTAGAGAGGTAGTTTTGTGGACTAAAACCTAAAACCGAATTTTGGCTATCTTGGGTAGTATCTTAGGGTTCTCATACCCTATTTTACAACAAGATAAGTAATTTACTTCATTGATTCAATTATGTCTTCAATTGTATGTGTGTATGCTTGCATGTTTTCCATGTCCGGCTAATTTACTTGTGTGTTTGCTTAGATCTATGAAACCTAGGTATTGAATATTGATTGGTTGTCTCTTATCTTAATTGTAATTGACCTAGGATTGAGATAGGTCATTCGTTGTGTTTTTAATGCTTGAGTAATCTTTGTGAACATTAGTTTATAATCGCCTATAGTTATTGTAGGCTAAAAATCCAAAGATAACCTTAGAGTTAGTTTATGAATCCTAGAGATTTTGTAGGCAATAACCTTAAGGTAGTCTCAAAGAGTTAGGGAAGAAAGCGTACCCTACGACCTTAGAAGACACAACGCGTTAAGAATAAGGACGTGACAATTCAACCATCAATAGGAGATAACTAGGGAGTAATAGTATCTAGGTAAACACATCTTTAATCATCATACGAGCATACATCAATTAGACATAGACTACCCCTTAGCTTAGTTAATTAGATAATTAGAATAGTAGAGTAATCGGTAGAAATACCAACCCCTCAAATCCAATACCCCGAGATTCGTACCTTTCAATTTTCTAAAAAAATATAAAAAAGGATAAAAAATAATCTTCCTCAACCCCAACCTTAGCGTAGTAATTTCTCACTAGCATTCCTA
The DNA here is from genome assembly GCA_022545495.1 of Chrysanthemum lavandulifolium. Lineage (NCBI taxonomy): Eukaryota > Viridiplantae > Streptophyta > Magnoliopsida > Asterales > Asteraceae > Chrysanthemum > Chrysanthemum lavandulifolium. The sequence goes on along the minus strand of CM040244.1, from coordinate 67,584,904 downwards.
TTCCCCTAGAGAACGATATCAATCCCGAGGCTTACCCTAATACTACACTACAACGATTAGGTTTACTGCATAGGTGGTTGAAAAACGTATTCGAAGAAAAGGAAGTTTCCTTTGACCCCGAACGCGCATTGTACGGGTATCAATTTCTAATAGTTTATTACACAATTTACTAAGGACAAGGCAAAAATCAAGTGAGTTAATAGTTTCTAAGTTCACGTTTGATTCTTCCTCCCTACGCTTAAACTGAACATTGTCCCCAATGTTCCCCGAAAGTATCAAACTAATGATAGAGAACGGTAAAATAAAAGAGAGAAACTCTCTCCTAATTAGCTCGGTAGGATATGTGTATAATTGCGGCTAAACCCTCCTCAAAGAAGATTGAGTAAGTAATAGATGTTGCTTCAATTTTGCACTTCATCTTCTTGTCCAATATAACCTGCAAATTAATAAGAGAACGGAGACAAAACCTTGTGTAAAATCAGAGGTAAAAACTATATAAAACTAAACTAAACTAGAAAGCAAGTAATAAATAATGTTTAAAAAAATAGATGTTTGCAGATTTCTGAAAAATTAAGAATTATGGAAATTTCCAAAATTACAAATTAGACAGAAAATGAAAATCTGAAAACTGTTTCTACATTGCCTGATGCCGTCAGGTTGTTTTGACAGAATGAGTCAGATGTGTTTTCCGAAAAAAATCTGGAAAAATTACTTCTTTAAAGACCTGGAAAAATTACTGCAAAACATCCATTGTGACTCGATACAAGTATTTGACTCTAACAAACACACATATATATAATTTCCAAAATAGTTAATCTCATGTTCATAATAGTTCTAAAAGTACATGTAATCTTCCCTACACTTATCTTTTTGTAAATTGCCTTTATATATAATTAATACGAAGTTAAAAACAAAATAAAGCATTTTCACAAAATAATGAAAGCATGAGAATTAAGCAATAATGAAAAAGATATATAAAACACACAAATAGAAATGAAAAACAAACATTCAAACAAATAAACATGGGTTGCCTCCTAAGAAGCACTTTTCTTTATTTACGAGTCTTGTAGCTAGACTCGAAGCCATACTACTACGTACCTAGGTGATTGAGTTCATCCTTAAGGACATCGGTAGGATCGAACTTCTCTTTTAATTTCCTACTAGTATGTATAGTCCGATATGCCTTCTCAAACTTCTTACCATTGGGATTATAGATCGTCATTCTAATGTGCCACTCTTCATTACCCTCATTAGGTTGCTTATCCCAATTCCACTTATGCTTAAGCTTATCGCTCTCAACTTTCCATCTATTCATGCACAGATTAATAGGCAAGGCTCCTAGGAATTCGGTCATCTTCTTAAACACTAAAGTATCCTCGAATGGATTCACCTCAATGTCCCTAGCCAATTTCTGCTCAAAGTAAGATGTTTTATTCATAAATGCCTCTTCTAGATAGAAAGGCCGTTGAGGGCCTATGAAATATCCATTAGTCCAAGGTCCATATCTAGATGGTCTCCTATCTAAAGTAATCAAATGAGGTGTTTGTTCATCGTCATAGGAATGTTTCTTGACATCATAGATTGACCTAGCACTTCCTTCTCCTACCACTATTTTGGACATTTTACAATCAATTATAGCACTAGCGGTAGCTAAGAATCCTCTTCCAACCAACAATGGACATGTAGTATCACTAGCCATGTCTAGTACATAGTCAATTTGACTATATGTACTACCATATCCTTCATTATCCCTACCGGATATGCAAAAATTTCGTCCGCTAAATCTATGATGGTTTATGTTGGTTCTAACTTTCCTAGGTTAAGGCTTTTATGGAGAGACAATGGACGAAGGTTGATGCTTGATCCTAGGTCGGCTAATGTGTCGAAAGCTTTGAAATTTCCAATGGTACTCGGAAGAATGAATAGGTCGGGATCATCTAACTTCTTAGGTAGTTTGTTTTGCACAAACGCGGACCCGTGTTTTCCCAACTTTAGTATTTGCTCATATTTGTCTCTTAAAGCATGATAATAGGGCGCATGAGTCAAGACTTCAAGAATCGGCTTTTTTTGGTAGAGCTCCTTAAATTCCTCTTCTAGAGTAGGTTCAGGTTCTTGGTTAGTTGGTGTTTCAAGACTTGGATTGACCAATAACTTTGGTTTTTGTTCCTTTGGAGTTGTTTTCTTGAAACATGTTTTGATAGCATTGACCGAGTGGACTTGCGGGTGTAAGGGGCATAGATATGCGCCTTCCCTTGGTGGACAAGAACATTGGTTAGATGAAATCGATTTTACTTTTGGGTTCTTGACGGTGTCACTTGGGAGTGCTCCCACAACTCGGTCATTGAAGATTTTCAAGAGGGTGTCGAGTTTATTTGTCATATCACCTTGTTGTCGTTTGAAATCGGCTTCAAACTTAGACAACCGAGATTCTTGAGATGACATGAAGTTGGATACCATCCCCTCAATATTGTTGGGATTGTTGGTGTTGGAAGGGTTGTGTAGGGAGTACGGTTTGAAGATGAACCGTTTGGTTGAAACCTATAGGTGGAGTGGAGGAGTTGTTTTGAGGCGGGTTTGGGTTTTGGTTCCACCTAAGGTTAGGGTGATTCCTCCAAGAAGGGTTATAGGAATTACCTAGGTTGTTTTGCTTGTGAGCTACTAAGCTTTACAAGAGAAAAGATATTTTCTTTTTTATGTTTTTGAGTATTATTTTTGTTATTAGTAATACTGTCATTTTGTCACTTAGATTGAGTTGTAATATGTGTGAACAATGTATTTAGCTACAGTTTTGGAAATTAAACAAGTCATCAGATGAGTTTAGAAAGCATGAATCAGCGTCTTGATGGTGTACTCCACGGGGAGCGTGGGTGCAACTTGTCATGTTAAGAATTGAGCTTAAATCTGATACTTATAAACCTGTTTATAGTTAAAAACCTTGTTGTGACAGATATTAAAATTGATTTGCTAGCTCATTTAAGGACAATTTTGTATTGATCAACTAAACATCGTAAACATACCAGTTTCTTTGTGTGATTCGTAATCGTGCAAAGGTAACTGTGATTTTAACCCAGCTTTAAAAGTTATCATAAAAGGTTAAAAATTTTAGTGATCAAAGTAACAAAGTTAGAAAACTTGATCACAATTTATTGATTTATTGAAAAAGCTGAATATATAATAAAGTTTTTATTTGGCCAATATCTGCCTAGCAGAGTTGATCAGGGGGCTTTTCTTTATGTGAGAGTTCTCGCGTTCGAGTCTTTTTATGATGGTTTTCTCATGTAAAAGTATGAGAGTGGGCTCTCACTAACTACGCTAACTATATATGTACTAACCCAGCCATTCTAAATAAAATAAATAAATAAAGTTGTTATTCGGAAATCAACACCAAAAGTCTTTTACGGGATACAAAGTTTTTAACTTTTTTGTAGATGAGAACAACATGATTCAAGTCATGAAACAGTGAAATGAAATACAGGGTTCCGTAATATTCTGGTTTAGCTTAGGTTCGTTTCAGGTCAATTAGCACGTAAATCGTAAGCATAGTTTATTATTGTAACACTATTTGACTTGTAACACCTTATCGGTATGTATGTATCTCCTTTCACACGCCATGTCACTTTTTATGCAAAAGCAACACGAAAAATTAGTATGACTCCGACATAAATTCAACACAACGCATGTCCTTATCAAACTAACTAATTACCTATTTAAAATAGTCTTTAACCTTCTGCATACACGAGGCTATTAAATAATATTTTTTTATAAAGTTATGTATTATATAGTTATAACGAGTGTTGGAAACCCGCTGACGATCGTGAGGATCTTAAAGGACTTACTGCAGAACGACATTTAAACGCCGGGGTTGTTTTGCAAGTTGAAAGATTATTAGTGTTAAAGGACTTACTTTGGAACGACACTCGACCTCGGGACTGTTTTGCCAAGTTGTGAAACTTTGCGTTTAATGTTTGACTACTGCTGCGGTACTGGCAGCGCGCGCTATTCTCTTGCCAAGTCGAAACTTTCGTTTAACGACAATGTTGCAGTGTTCCTCGCTTTTAGTATATAGAGTAATAACCGCGTCATGTCACTTTTTATGCAAAAGCTACACGAAAGATTAGTATGAATCCAACATAATTCCAACACAACTCCATGTCGTTATCAAACTAACTAATTACCTATTTTAAAATAGTTTTTAATCCCTCGCATGCACAAGGCTATTAAATAATATTCTTTATAAAATTATGTATTATATATTTGGGGCACTTTCATCTCTTTCTTCATTTTTGTTGAAAATTTTATATATACCCAAACATGCATAAAAAATATTATACATTATGCATTTAATAGTTGCGCTTTGGGTATATATGAAATTAATCATGAAAGTATGGTGATCTATAAAAATAATCCTATATATTTATAATACCCGTGCACTTACGGCTTTTTACATTGTACATACACGAGGTTGTTGAATAAGATTTTTCTATAAAATTATGCAAAATATTTTGTACTTATATAGTTATATAACCCATTTACATGCAGGTTTTTACATAAATTTTTCATTATATATTAATATCGATTAATATATTGTATATATTTTTGTTGAGTGAAGTATTTGACTTTGTTTAACTGACATGATGTTGATGTTGTTAACATTTAACTATTGATATTGTGTTCTAAACATTATGCATGTTTAATAGCATGTGATGACCCTTGAAAAAAAGTTTTTCCGGATAACCTCTTAAAAACTTTAAAGAGAAATTACATGTATCGTTGTTATATATACAATCTCGTGTATTTATTTTCCATCTCACAATTTCATACAATCTCGTGCATTTATGTACAATCTCGTTCCTTCATTTTGATATTTATATCCCTGTTAATAATAATTTTAGTTGATCTCATTTATTTTTTAAATCCATGTACACACGGCTTAAACTTATAAAGAGAAATAACATGAGCTATTATTCACCGCTATTTAAAAAAATGGATCTCATAACTTAATCTTATAAAGTGGAATAACGTAAATCATTCGTATATGTACAATCTCGTGTATTCATTTATATATCACAACAACTCGTACTTTCATTTTGATATTTATAATTCCAGACATATACATCAATTTAATATAATCAGTTTAATATATAATGATAAGAATATTTATAAAGTTCAAAAGGTACTTATTAAATTTGTAAAGTTAATTAAAAAAAGGTAAACTAATAAGTTTATTTAAGTCTTAATAATTTATTTGAAATTTAATAGCTAAAGTTTTATTAATACCTCCATATTTTTAAAGTTTTTTTTTATAAAATCAACACATGTGTTTTAATACATAATAGAAACTCTTTAAATTAATACTCATTACTCTGTAAATTAAAACTTATGAGATCACCTAAATCTATTAATTAAAGGAGTTATTAATTAATCGATATTAATTTATCTAAGAATTAATGAATAAAGACCTACAAAAATATTATTTTAACGAGTTTATTAATTAATCGAGTATTAATTTATCGAGTTTTTAATGTATTTATTTTACTGGATAAAATTTAGACGGCGTTGTCAAACTGAAGGCCAATTTTGATTTTTATTGACCAACCACAATGCTCAATTTTAAAATTGAGCACTATCGTTGATTAATAGAAAAATCAGTCTACTCATTTTGTATCTTCCCTTATTATATACGAGATTGTGACCGATAATCAAACTTTTTGATGTGAAAAAGGTTCAATGAATTAACAAAGTTTTACACGTTAAAAAGTCATATAATGCCATAATCAACGCATAGTGGGGGTTACTATCTATTAACAAATGTATGTTGGTTGCTTACATGTGGCTGTTAGAGTTTTAGTTCATGTCATTTTCAATTCACATTTGCATTCAAATTGTATACGTTGGTACACTGGTATATCTAGATCAAGTCTTGTATTTTTAAGGTATTCGGGTGATATGAGATACTCTCCAATCAAATGGTTATATGTTCAAGTATCGGGTTCGGCAAATATGAGAGATATTTACAGTGTGACCTATATTTTATTTTATAAGATGAATATTATTATCACTGCTAAAATAGTTAAACTAGATGAGAAGAAGTTGAGTTAATTTGTCACTCTTATCAACTTTCAAAAGCTTTCACACAAGTACATATTATTTTTCCAAATTTATCAAGACATATTTCCACCACACAAAATAAAGACCCCAAATATCTAAGCACATTATTTTCCCACTAGTACAAATTTTAGACAGAATACTTGGTCATGAAATCTTTGATAATTTGCATCAACTTAATAGATGGTTCTGAATTTGGATTAATAGTAAAGAACCCATGTTGTTGACCTTCAAATTCTTCATAAACCACATCCTTACCCCAACTCTTTAGTTTATCTGCATAGTCTTTTGCTCTGTCTCTTAGTAGATCACAAGCACCACAAACAACCAATATTGGGTCTAACTCTACTGGTTTAAGGTCCAAGCTAGCCGGTCCGAACGGGTTCACCAAAGGGTGGTCCATTGTGTCCCCTTCCGGGATCGATAGCCTCCAAAACCTGTCCACGGCATATAAACGGTTAAAATGAAGTTGATCTTAAAGATAAATGGCACGTTAGTAACGTGCAATTTTAATGTTAACAAGTTTACATTTAGAAAGCTTGACCCTTTTTATCTCAGTTTTTTTTTATCATATTCATATGTTTCAAAGAAAGGAAAAGGGTGTGTAGTAACAAAAACCTATCGATAAGTTCCCAGTTCAAGGAAGCGTCTTTGGGACCATTAGCCTCAAAATCGGTCAGTTGCGTCCCACCAAAGAACGGTGCCAATAGAACATACCCTCTAACACAAACCGGTTCAAGACTCTTTGAACCAGCCCCTAACCTGACTGCCACATTATGAGCAATGTTCCCTCCAGCCGAATCACCAGAAATAAAAACACGACTAAAGTCCACAGACTCAGCCAACCATGGATCAGGCTCAGCAGCCACAGCTTGAGCCTGAAGCCACTTAACAGAATTAAGCCCGTCGTCAACTGCCAATGGCATACGGTTCTCAGGGGCTAACCGATAGTCAGGAGCCACAATCACAGCTTGTAAAGCCGACGCCAACTTAAAACAATAATTTTGACAATTAGGCCATGTTCTTGACCCAATGCAAAAACCACCACCATGGATGTAGTAAAAGACTGGCAGCTTTTTTCCCACCACATTAGCCGGCTTGTAAAGACGAAGGAAAAGATTGTTGGGCTGATCAAACATGACATCTTTCCAAAGAACCGAGCCATCATCAACCACAGGGACTGAAAAGCTCGGTTCAGTGGACCGCCATATTAAACCATCACTGTAAACTTTTAGCACACCTCTACAGTCGTCAACCTCGTGAGGTGCCATATGTGCTATGTTAATTAAGACTCTAGAGGTGGTGTATTTGCTTTAAATGAAGACTAGTGAGAATGAAAACAAATGAAGAGACAATATAAGATGGAATAAATTCTTGCATACTTGTGTTTGTCAGTTACTGATGACATATTCATTCTTGATTTCGTGCCAAAGATAAGCTCTACAAGCCGGCCATTTTTGCTTTTTTATGCCCAAAAATATACAATGGAATAAAAAGTTTACCAACTTTTTTTCTAGTTTCTATATTGATAAACAGAAGTTGTTTGCCTTCATAAAGATTCTAAATTTTTACACAAAACTGAAAAACAACACACAAGGTTATTAACCTTGGCAGAATTCTCCCATCATCGTGTCAACAGCAACTTAGCGCGGTAACTTTACAGAGCGTAGCAAAGACAAAAACACTGAAACATCAACATTTCTACATACAGGAATCCCCTTTATTCAATTCTCGTAAATACATGTTTTTAGCATCAGCATAGTCTCTCTTGGCTGTTTAACAGCCAACAGGTTGACTATCCTCATCAACAGCTTTTTGGTAAATATAGTTTCGAAACCTAGGTGATATAAAAATGAGTCCATTAAGCATCAAAACGAAAGAAAATTACAGATACCATCCTTTCCATTTGCCAAAACAATATACAAAAAAAAAAAAAAAAAAAAAAAAATCACAAACGCTATCTGCTATTATAAACTTACATATTTCAAGAAAACGCTACAAGTAACAAGTCAGCCACGGTCAATAACATCAACCAGACAAAAACCACCACCCCTTACCTGCCGCTCATTTTTCATTTTTTCAAGTCACACATTTGGTTTTGAACAGAAACTCTTGTAAAAGACTCAAGGCAGGGGAAGCAACAGTTCATCAAAAGCTATGTTACACCGGTCAATGATCCCGTTTTGCTTATTCACCTTCCCAAAAGTTAAATTATGATCTAAAATAACTCGTCCTACTTATTCTTTTTGGTGCATTCGTAGGGCATGTTTTCTTAGAACTTACTTCCCTCTACATTGAACCAAAGTTCAAATTTTCCCACTTAAATGGTGCAACCAGGCCAATATCAGGGGCCCCGCGTAGGAAAAGACATACACATACACACACAGCAGCTATGGCAAGCATGGAATGTATGTAAGGTCGGTGAAGTAACCCTTGTGAACCGGGCATTCTTCTGGGGTGTTTTGCAGTAACGAGTGCACATCTTGAACAAGATTTTGGTGCTACACGGTCTCGTATTCTAAAACTTAGCTCCTGTTGATCGCCGTTTATTGTTTGTAGCTCTATCTCATTTGAGATCCGTACCGAAACTTGACCAGCTATTCTGTCTGCAAGCTTCTGGGCCACTAGCATGTTGTATGAATTGTCATTCCTCATAGACGCATATTGGAATGGGGATAGCCCATTCGCATCCAATGAAGAATTCCAGCTCAGCAGCCCAATCTGCAATCGCCAACAGATCAAACAAGTATTAGTTGTGAACTATATATTGTGTAGAGGTAGCAAAAATGGGTGGGTCGGACAGCTTGGGATGACCAAAAATCAATAAATAATTAGTTTTTTCCTATATACTATATCTAAAAAATCAGACTTCTAAACGAAATGATTCAAGGGGGTTGTACGCATTTTACATCCACTTTAGTTTCAACCCTTTTGACCTATTTCCTTTTTATTTTACCTGTTTGACACATTAAAGATACAACGTAACCCAAACTGCCCCATATGTATATACCTTGGTAAGAAATATACACCCGGCGCAATAAAACAATAATCTTTTAAAAATATATTGTATTCTTAAAACATAAAAATCATTTTCATGAAAAAAGTGACATTTTTTTCCTTCAAAAATTAACCACCTCTTCTTTAAAGATGATAAGTCTTTTTCTTGTAGACAATTTCTTTTTCTAAAATGACTGTCACCTACCACTAATAAATGCCAAAAAAATGTTTTTGGGGCAACATGAGCATACCTCCTGTGGGTCATTTGTCAAAGTGTCAACTATATCGTCTGAATCAGATGTGCAAGCAGCCAAATGCAATGGTGTGATACCACCAGGTCCAGCAAGGTTTGGCGGGAATATATACTTTCTGGAAGAAGTTTGGGTATCGACCACTGAATAATGTAAGAGCATGTTAACCATATTCTTGCACTTCCTTTTAACAGCCCTGTTTAATAGGTTAACCCCAGATAGCATCTCCATGGATGACTCTTCTTCTATGATACCGGAACCATTTTGAAGTAGGATTCCTAAGAGCGTCTTCACTAAAGCACAAAAATCTTTTTCCACTGAGAATACAAGCAGGAACTTGAATCGACTAAGGCTGTAACTAGAATCCCCTTGCTTTTTCTGAAATAGCCATCCGAGCTCGTTCAAGAAGTGTAAGGTTTCCTTTATCGAAGTTGACTGACCGTTCAAAACTTCGGCAAAATCAGCCTCGAGAAGCCTCAATTCTTGGCATAGAGTAGCATCAGCAATAATTATTGGAAAGCTCGTGCCCCTTAAACCATTCTCTATCTGTTCAAACAACTCAAATTTCAATCTTTTGAAAAACTAAAAATCTAAATAATGATCAACTTTTTCAAAAACGTGACTTAGGTTGTTGTATGAATTAAAATTTCGGTCACTTTTGGCCTGTGCCGCCTGTTTGACCCATTCCCTTTTTAGCTAAAAAAATTTATGACTCGTTTAAGATTAAGACTATTAGATCGACCACATTTTACTGAGCAGCAGCCAAAGCGGGTCAAGTTTAGTACATGTTGAATGCCCAGGTTAACTCAAAAGAATAAACCAATCAAAAATTTAAACAATATTTGATGGATTGCATATTATGGTACCAATAAGTTAAATCTTTAAATTAAGTTAAGCTAATATGGTTAATGGAACAATTGACCATTTCCTTTTCACCGATTTTTTTTTATTTGGCCAGTTTGAGATTAAAAGAAAACCCTATCCTCCCATTCATAATTAGTCAAAACTTCTACCTTTATTCAAACAGATATATACCTCAATGAAACATCGCCCAAGAGCACCAGGCACGCTAACTTTAAAGCTAGACGTGCTTATTTCCTCGTATGTCGATTCGTGATTGGTTAATTCTGTCGATTCCTCCAATGTACATCCATCAGCATGCGTACAGTAGATCCTAAATATGACATGAATGAGTTTTAATATTCCACGTCACTCTCAAACAGCAAACATATACTAAAATAAGTAGAGGGAAAGAATACACACTTGGTGCCAGGTGTCCTCAGATTTCGGCCTCTTAGGAGAAGAGCAGTCTCCTTTCCAGCCACAATAGCCAAAGGGGAGATGGATATCAGCTGCGGAGAACTCCATGCTTTCAAGAATTTAGACAAATAGACCTTCCCTGATGTATTACAACATACAACAAATGTCACAGCAGGAACGAACCAAAAAAGTGGGTAAAATTAACAAAATTATCTATAAAGGTAATGGTCGGAAAGAAAAGGATAAAAATATCATTTTTAGTCAAAAAGGAAAAAAGACCAGAAGCCACTAAAAAGCGTGTTCTAATGCTTACATGTTATATAAAAAAATATACTTTAGAAGAAAAAGTTCCGTGCAATAATTATCACACATTAATTATTTATAAAACTCAAAAAAAACAAAGAAAAAGAGCGCTGGGTGTAAACCGACCGAACTCTTTTATACAAAATTAGAAAGTATGGTCCATCCACCTCTATTAAAACTATCAATAGAATCTAGCACTTGACAGACCAAAATTGCCGAGTAGTACACATCCACACCATATCATAAGTTCAAGCAAAAACAGTAACATGACTCACCATCCATATGTGATGCTATTTGCTTCTCAGTATGTGCTAAGAACCTTCCAGTTCCCCAAAAATCAGTACCAGAATCTTGCAAAAGGGAATTAATATATTGAACAAAGTTCCCTTCAAGCTGCAAGAAACACCACCAGCACAACGCAAGTGCTCAGTAAAAGATATAGGAAGGGTAAAAGTGTAAAAAGCCAGTTCAATAATTTACTCACTTGATCCCATGAAGATGATGACATGGATAAATAAATGGAAAGAACAACACAACCAGGCCTGATGTATCCTTCTATCTCTGAAGGACTTTGTGAAAGCCAATTATAGACCTGAAAACCAAAAAAAGTGTAACCATTAGGGCAAGAACATTAACAAGTCAAGCTTTAGAGTTGGCAACTTCAACCTATTTAGTGATGAACGGGGTCAACTTGGAAACAGGTCGAACAATTCAAACAAGTTGAATGTCCCCTAAAGTGTATTTCTTATGATACATGACCTCGTAAATCATTATAATCGACACTAAATTTTTTAAAGTACATAACTATGTAATCATATCTGAAAAATATTTATTATATCAGAAATACTAAATATTTTAAATAGAAAGTGTTTCTGGGCCAAGCAAACCGACCCATTTCAACCTGTAAGGCTGTACGCCTGTACCAAAGCAAAAAACTGCTCGATTTTAACCCATTGCCCAACCAGCCCATTTTGTCAACTCTCATCAGGGTAACCAACAAACTCTTCACCTGTGTACGCAGTGACCCAGGCAAATGACTTGGATCCTTGTCAAACAGTTTGAAGAGTATTCTCCCGGTGCGATCCTAGAAAAACACCAATATATACAATTAGTTGTGTACATAAAAAATCAGAAGGGAGTTTTCTTAGCATAGATTGGTTCAAGTAAGAACCTGAGGATCAGAATTCAAGCTGGAAGGTGACTGATCAGATCCAGAAGAAGATGTGTATCCAGCTCGATAAGGTGAACTTTGAATTGAAATATTATCAGTTACACCATTTGGTCCGCCAAAAAGCTCAAGAGACATAGTGGCGCCGCCACCACGACCGCGACCACTGCTAGCTTTAACATGTGCAGTAATCTCACCACTAGTTGACATACTCTCAGGCTTCAATCTTTCTCTTGAAGATTTTGTTGGGAACAGCCTTTGCACAACAGGTGGAGAAGATGATGGTGAGGGATCTTCCGTTGGATTACTACTGTCAGATGAGAAATACTTCCTGCTAGATGCTAATTTAGGTGGGCTATCATCTTCAGGTGAAGAACTAAATAACGATAGTCGCAAGTTAACAGGAGTGTCAAGAACTTGACAATCTGAATCTTCACCACGAGACTGAAAACTAGTACTACTTCTCTCTCCTCCAGAATGCACCTCTGTCACTGGTTTATGAAGCATGGTTTGGTCGAGGTAACCAGAGTTAGTTTTATCAGCCTCAATCACCTGGTTCCTATTTGGGGATAAGGATTCAGCGCGAGAAAGACCACCAAGCAAGTCCATGGTCGAAGAACCAGGTACTCTGTTAACTTTTTGACTCTCAGGTATTCTGTTAATTTGTTGACTCTCGGGTATTCTGTTAACTTTTTGACTCTCGGAGGATGGTTTCTCTTGGCTAACATTAGTCATGTTTCCTGCCGCAGGTAATTTTGAGGCGAGGTCAGCCGAAAGAGGTAACGATTTTATATTGTTAAGAATCTGCATAAGCTGATCCTTGTTAGGCAACGGTGGAGGGCTCCTGGTCATGTCCTCAGCGTTCCCTAATATTGAAAGCACATGATATCATTTTATTAAAAGACTGAAGAAAAAAAGAGAAAAAAAGTGATACAATCTTGTGTTTTTTGTTACAATACCTTGAGCACGAGCCAAAACAGTAAGTAAATTAACAATATCCATGTCTCCGTTGCTATTTTTGTCACCATTTCCAGGCACTAACAGCTGTGAAGCAACATCTTCTGGCTGAGTTTTTCTTCTTCGCCTGTTGTGACCAGCAAGCCTTCGCCTACAGCTACGCTTCCCCTCATCAAACTCTGACAGAGGGTGAAACCTAATAACAAAATTGTAGATATATTTAGATACGAAGTTGCATTACTAGCCTAATTGCTCACTTTCGTGTTAAAAAAATTCCGCTGTTAAATAAAAGGCCAATATGCTCACAGGCAGGCACATACACATCAGGTTTGCCTACATGGAAGCCGGACTCAAAAGTGTACTGCTTATGAAATGAGTAAAAGTCCCTTACCCTATTTTAAAGAAGGCCTGAATAGAACATTACTTTCTTACCTAACCAATTTCGTTGTAGCTGGTATTTAGATGATTGTTTAACCCCTAAATTATTCACAGACTCAGAATCTATACATCCAAACACGGAGAGGTGACTGATCTTCTAGTCATAAATGAGACCAAAGACCCCGTTACATGTAAAGATGAAACACATAAATATCTCCTAGAATGTGAAAACCATGGTCACGATAAATATATTTGGTAATTAAGACACCGAATCGACCAACCTGCTGCACTGTTGACAAAATCTTTGCATCTGTTTTCCAACCAACGCTTTTCCGGCTTTACTATGAACCTCACAAACCTTGTGACGGCGGTGATAATCTTTAGCAGCCGATAAGTCTTCCTTACAGTTATCAACCTGACACATTGGATAGTTCCCACCGCCACCACCGCCGCCACCATTTCCTGGTGATCCAGATCGGACCCTCTTGGTAGGCCTGGTTACCGGCTCCTCAACCGAAACCAAACCGCCACCAAGCTTCAATGAGAGCTGTCCATCTTCTTCTCTTTGACCAACCGGGCTCCTCTTTGAAACTTCAGAATTTGCAGGATTAGTAGCAGCTTGGTGATGATGATGTTGTTGTTGTTGTTGTTGTTCTTTCTGAATCTCCATCATATCCACGGGTTTAGCCACAAGGCGTGAACTGTCCCATTCCCAGCTCTTAGGATTCCAACTGTTCCGAGAGTCGTCTAAAGTTGGAATTAACCTTTGAAGATACTGTTGGTGTTGTTGTTGCTGCTGTTGCAAGAAGTTTGTGCCTTGAAACGGTAAGCTGCGCTTTTTCGCCATTGGATGAGCATCTGGAAATCTTCCGGCACCAATTGTGTTATACATATGATAAGAAGGAGCTACTTGAGTACCAGCCTCTTCCATTATTTAACCTTCCTAAATATATAAATACTCCAATTTTCCTACAAAAAGTCAAAGCTTATCACAATTAATACCTAAACTTGTTAATAGCAAACACGATCTGATCCAACGATATAACAATTACTTCCCCTCTTTGTTTATTTCACAAACCGAAACTTATCTACCACTTGATTTCCCCCAATTTATTAAGGCCAAAGATTACCAACCTCGTGTTAGTTACACCAAGATCAAAATTTTAGTCAAAGATTATAACCATGTACAAGTGCATAACACTACGCATAAAAAATCTAGGCAGGACTTTTATCGAGTCATTGATCATTAACTTTTCCCATTTTCCCGGACTTTTTTGTTAAATGTTCCAACTGTAATCTTATATCTATAATGGAACTCAAATATTACCACCTTTATAACATACCGGGTTTAATCTTCCATTATTAGTGTTCATTACAAATTTCCCATATTTCCGAAATTAAAAAATCAATTTTTATAACACCCCAGATCAAAATTTTCAATCACAACTTTAATCAAACAATTTTTCAATAATAACACAAATCCACAAAAAGTTACATAAAACAAAGTCATTCAGTACTTTAATCAAACAGTTGGTATTCATTCATTAAACCCCCAATTTTTCTATAATAACTTAAACCAATCAATCAAAACATAACAATAAACCAAAACCCACAAAAATTACATTTAAAAAAAAAGTCAAAAGTAGCAAAATTTTCATTGAGGAATTTAATCAAACACTTGGTGTTCATTACATATTTACCCATTTTTACCCATTTTCACCCATTTTTTTCTATAAATACTTAGAACCCATTAATCAAAACACAAAACCAAACAAAACCCACAAAAAACTACATAAAAAAAAAGTCAAACTTTTCATTGAGGAATTTCATCAAACAGTTGGTGTACATCTATTTTCAATCACTTTTATCCCAAAATAACTTAAACCCATTACAATTAAGCAAAAACCCATCACAACTACCCAAAAAAAAGTCAAAAAAACACTTACCTTTTTAGTCTTTGAAAACCCCCAAAACCAAGATTTTCATTGAGGAGTTGAATAAAAAGAGATGGTGATATTCAGATCCAATGAGTGATTTCCAGATCTGGTGGGGAAGAAAGAGAAGGAGAAATAAATAGATCTAATGAAGGAAGATGATGATGATAAAGGGAAGAAGAGAAGATGGGTGGTGGAGTCAATTGGAAGGTGTAGTAGTACTATGACTATTCTTTTCTATTCAATTCGGGTGTGTTTGGTTTTGTGTTTTATCTAGTCTTTTTTACTATTTGTGTGTGTGAGTGAGTGAAAAAGATATGATTAGAAATTGATTGATTCTTGTTTTTGAGTTTTTGTGTAGAAACTTTTTTTTTTTTTTTTTTTTTGAAGGCTATTTTGTAAAATGGGAATTAATTTGCACATTTTGTAATTTGATTGAGACACCTTGTTTAGTATTAAATATTTTGTTTTAATTGTTTGTACTTTAAGCATGCAAATAATTTTTTTGAGTGTGCAAATCATTAGCCTTGTAAAATGGAAATGATTTGTACACATTGAGTATAGATCGGAACACTTCAATTTATGCATGAGAGACTTATAGAGTATTAGTGACATGCGGCATTAATTGCTTGTATATTTGAGTGTGCATGTAAAAAGTTAAAGTATCTGAATCATTTCCATTTGTAAAATGTGATCTATCCGAATTGGATGATAATAAGTTTTAATGAATAATGAATATTGTGTGATTTTAATTTAAAAAACGGTTTTTTCATGTCAGATGGAAATAAATAACTAATAACTTATTGTCACATCTATTCAAGCGCATTATTAGACCTATTTTTAGGTATCTCAATCATTTTTCTTGTGTAACTCTTTTTCATTTTCTTTGAAAGACTATTTTGTAAAATGTGATGTGGATGATAAGCGAGAATTTTATGAGATAATAATCATTTTAATAAATAGTTAATAGTTTAATATTGTCTGATTTTATTTAGAAAACGGTCTCTTCAAGCTAAATCGGAATCAAGAAAAACATTAAATGTTGTAAGATTATATACGGTTTTATCGAAAGCGCTATGATTTTAGATAACAGATTTTTCGGAGCAGGATAATAATCAAGAAAGTTTTTAAATGTTGTAAGATTATAATCAGTTTGGTTAAAACAGTTTGATTTTGATTTATAAACAATATTTTGAAGAGTTGGATATAAAGATTTCGCCTTATAAGGATTTGATTGACGGTTAAGTTCTGATTTTATACGATGTTGTAAGTGGGACACGATGTTGAGTGGTTACTGAATGAAGATATGTAATGGCGTATGTAATAAGAACTTTTGAATTTTTGTTCTAAGAACGACGATTTAATAAACTTGATTAATAACTGATATTGAATATAATCTATAACTCCATGTTTCTCCGAAGGTGTAGATCATTGGATAAATTTTGATTTTGTTAACCTTATGTGTTGACTTACACTTCCATACAAACAAGCCCCGAGTGATGTTTAGCTCTCATAATAATCTTTTGACGGAGTTGGAAATTAAACCAAGCTATCTTTTCAAATATATTTTTTACTTCTTTTCAAGTGGATTAATTTAGCGTTTGCGCTGAAGAAATGAAACCAAGTTCTTCATGATGTTTAGCTCTTATAATAATCTTTTGACGGAGTTGGAAATTAAACGACGCTATCTTTCAAATATATATTTTACTTCTTTTTAAGTGGATTAATTTAGCGTTTGCGTTGAAAAAATGACACCAAGTTCGATTGGTACAAGTATAGTTACGCGTTATATGTATAATAATGGAAATTAATATTTCGTGGTTTGGACATATGTAAACACATATTTCTGCTTTTTTAAATATCCAATTTTATTGCATGTTATTTGTACACATGCGCACCTAGGAGGACTAGTGGATTGTGGATATACCCTACCATCGAAAAATGTTTAATTTCAACATTAAAATATCAATTCATGATTGTACCAAAAAGTTATCACATAAGGCATAGTACATTAGTACGGTAAAAAATACTTAACAAATACGAGTAGTTTTCAATGTAGCTGCATAAATCATGTAGCACTCCTTCCGTCTCAAAATCTTCATAAAAAAAAAATACATAATTTAATAAAAGTCAAATGGTATAAAAAGGTATTCAATTTAAATGTTATTTTCAATCAAGTTATCGTATTTTTTTAACATAAAAAGATACTCAACGTTTTTTTTTTTGTTGCCAATATAAGTATTTTTAATGAGCATCCGTTGAGTTTTGCATTTCAAGTTCCCCGGCGTTGCCACCGCCACCAATCATTGTCGCCACCACCAACCCTGCTCATCACCACCGCTAGCAAGCACCGTCTCCACTACCCATCCCACCCACCACCGCCGAAAAATCACCAAGCCCACCCACCACCACCGCAAACCACCACCACCAACACATTCACCACCACTAACCACGGATGGCGGTGTTGGTTGGGTATAGTGGTTATGGCGGCAGTGGGCTAGATTGGTATTGATGACGGTATTGGTTAGGGGATGACATTGGCGATGATGACAGTGTTGAGTGGCGTTGGGCTAAAACGATGATGGGTGGGGTTGGTGGTGGCGAAGGTGGTTGGTGGTGGTACTGGCGGTGGGTTTGGTGTTGGTTACGATGGTCGATGATGGTGGTGGGTGGGGTTGGTGGTTTGTGTCGATGGTGGATGGGGTTGGTGGTTTGCGACGGTGGTGAGTGGGGTTGGTGGTGGAGGTGGTGCTTGGTAGTGATGGTGGTTGGCAGGGTTGGTGGTAGTGACGATGATTGGTGGTGGTGGCAGCGGCGATGGACTTGAAATGTAAAACTTAACGGATTGTAGTTAAATACTTAACGAAAATACATAAATTGACAAAAAAAATATGTTGAGTACCTTTTTATGCAAAGAAAATGTGTGATATTTTGATTAGAAATGACTCCTTAGTTGAGTATTTTTTTGTATCATTTGACTTTAAAAAAAATTAAGACAACTACATTATTCAACCAATTAAATACATCTCTACCAGTAAAACTCTTTTTTATTACTTGACGCAAAAAATGAACTATTATTTTAAAACATTTCAAAATCGAAATAATAAACTATTATTTTGTGACGCATAGATTAGTTAGCACCCGCAATGTATTTAGATATTAGAGAATTATTCTTAACAAATATCTTTCTATAATTTTCATCTCTTATAATTTAATTTGAAATTTACTTAAATGTACTCTAATGCAAAAAGCTTAAATCAAAGCTTTTTGTTTTGTATTATAAAAAATAGGGCGAATTACATACATCCCCACATACACACTAATATTTATATATTTCCCCAAATACAAGTTTTTAATGCATGATGTACAAGCCTATTAAAGCAAAGTTTGGGGAAATATGTAAATAATGGTGTGCATGTGGGAATGTATGTAAATGCCCCTAAAAGATATAGATGGTGTCAGATTAAGTTTTGCTTAAGTCATTACAAGAATGACTTGAAAAATATAGATGGTGTCAGAATAAGTTTTGCTTAAGTCATCAGAGCACTAGGTGCCATGAGAAGGGTAAGTGATGAGTGTGTAAATACTCATCATTTTTGGTCAAATCTGAACTGCAAAACATTTAAAAACACTCGGAAATGCATCAAAATACTAAAAATATCACAAATAAGTGTTTTATGTGTTTCAAATGCAAAAATACCAAAATCAGGTGGAAAAACGTATCAAGTTTGCATAATTGGCAGTTTCAGTCCCTCAACTTTCAAAACTTGTCAAATTTAGTCACTGGGCATTTGTTTTGTAAGAAAAGTCACCAAAGGTCCTTTTGAAATCATATGTTGTCATATTTAATCCTTTGGTGAAAAGTTTCAATAATTTACAAGTTTGGTCCTTGCACTTTCAGAATTTGCAAAAATGGTCCCTGGGAAAATGTTATTGTTGGAAATCTCATGTATGGTCCCTGGATTATTGGGATATGGCAGGAATCACCCTTGGTGTAGTTTGGGAAAGTTGCATTTTTGGTCCCTCAAGAATCAGAAATTACAAAATGGTCCTTGATATTAAACACCTAAAACCCTTGAACCCTTTTGTATTATGAGCCCCCTGCCAATAAGCCTTGACCCCTGCCATAACACTTTTGACCCCTTGGACCTTGACCCCCTGTTTAATATATCACGGTCAAACCCCAGTCAACCTTCACCCCCTTTTCCCTCCAAAACACCACTTTCTCCCTCACCCACTGCCTGCACAACTTCTGCAACACTCCATCACCAACTATGCTCCTCTCCCCATACCATATTCCCCCCCTCTCAAACCTGTTGTCGAACAACATTTATTACACCTCCCTTTCCCAGTTATCGGACCCAATTCAAATAATTTGGCGCCAAAATGAGAAATCAAGGGCCAAGATCAATCGACCACATCAATGGCCAAGAATGAAAGAGAATAGCTTTGTGAGAGCTATAAAAGAGAAAGAAGACAGAAGAAACAAGTTGTCACTGCTTTAGACCAATTTCTTAAATACATGTTTAATCGTTTTTAATTTTCAATGTAATCTTTAACTGGGTTTCAAGTTTTAATGTAATGAACAAGTCATTTGTGTATCAATTCACTAGTTTTAGCAACCAATTTCTAGTTTTATGCTTGTTCTAATTTTCCCGCCAAAAACCATTCTTATCAAATTACAGTTTTTAGTTTGATGAGAGTGTTTTAAATTGTTTGTTTAAGTTTGTTTGTGGTTAATGAAGTGAATTGGTGAAGTTTCATGGTTTGTAATTCAAAATTCCAAAACAGTCAACAAAAGTCAACTGTAAAGCTCTATATGGACTTAGTATGGAATTGGGTTGATGCAGTGTTGGATATGGTTGAGATAAGTTAGGTTAGTGGCACTTTGCTGTTTAGCACGCCATTGTGGCTAGATTCTTGTAAAGCACAATTCGGTCAACAAAAGTCAAATGAAGCAAGGTAGGGTCGAATCTTTGACCTAGACTAGATGTGGTGTTGGATTGAGCTTATTTGGAGTGGAATTTAACCACTTGTGCAAGCAATAGCAGCTGGACTGCTGTAAGCCCCTTCATTCACTTTATGTAAATTTTTGCTCAAATCTGCATGCCATTGTTTTCACTGAGTTAGTATTAACTGTTAGCTTAAATCATTGCAGTTAGACTCATTTTACTTAGCTATAGTTAGATTAGGAAGTAATTCACACTCGCTAAGTATCTTGTTAATTAAAATTTGCATTTAAGTTACATGAACTAGTGTTTGGATTAAGCTTTGAATCTGTGTTAGAGGTTTAGTTTGTGGTTAATATCTGTAGTTTAGTCTGCTTTAGGGTCATACAGGTTTTATTAAGTTTCATTTTGCTTCTGAAGTCACTATTAGTCAAAATCACTATAAGTCTGCCCTGATCTCATTATCAGTTGGAATCAGATGTTCATCTCTTGCATTAGGCTTTAGATTTAGCGAACCTAGCTTAACTTAGTGTTATTGCATCATAAAACATTACTTACACCAGATTTTAATAGCTTAAAAGTTCATTTAAGTCAAAATCTCATTTCTGTGTAAAAGTCAAAAATTGTCAAAACTCAGTTTTTCACCAAGGTTGGAGGAATTTTCATTGATTCATTATTGGATCAATTCAAGTGATATTTTGGATTACTCAAGTTCAGTTGGTCAAGTTCCTTAAAAAGATTTTTGTTAAAATTTTGGGAACCTTTTGAAGCCTTAAATCAGTTCCTCAAAGTAGCTTAATCTCCCCTGTGCACACTCTATGCATACAGAGCTGTGCACAGGCCTTTTGCAGATCTCACCCAGGTTTCAAAATAGCTTATTAGGGTCTCAGCCTTGGTTTATAAGCATTCTGGTTGGTGGTCTTGAGAATCCAAGTGCTGGTTTTCATTCCAGCTTATTTGGTAGACCTGTGCATAAGCTACAAATTGGCCAGATAAGCCTTTTGGTTCTTGTGCCTTAATCACATCAAATCTTTGTAGCTTGACATTCAGTGGTATAGCTTAGTTGATTTAAGTTGATTTCACTTATTTATAGCTTAGCTTAAGTGCTGTGATAACTTGGTACACTTTAGCAGCTTTTAGCTTAATTTGTAGTGCTTATTTATAAGCACCTTTCACTGCAGCCTCATATTCTCACACATAAGCCATTGTTTTTATATTTTTCTTAGATTCAGAATATTAATTTAGACTTTTCCTGAAATTTTCATAATTTTCCATCACTGTTTACTATTTTTCTTTATTTTAATCAGTTTTTAGTACTTTTTAATTAGCTTTTATAGCAAATAAATCAGAAAAGCTTCAAAAAAATAAGTTTTCAATTTTCATAGGTTAAGATAAATATAAAAAGTCAAAAAAATATTTTTCCAGATTTTCTTAGTTAAATTTGTAATTTTAGCCATTTAATTAGTTTTAAATAGTTTTTAATTCATAGAAAATAGAAAATAATCGAAAAATATAAAATTAGTTTTGAAAATTCTCTTTAGTTGTTTTAGATTTTTCTAAGTCATAATTTCATTTTTCTAGCTTTATTTCATATTTTCTTATATTTTAGGGTATTATTAAATAGGTAAAAATAGTTTTTAATTAATAATAATTAAATAAATAGTCATAAAAATAATTTTCTTTTTCTCAAAATTTTCTCTTATTATTAGGTTTGTAAAAATTTCATTTTATATTTTTAGGATTAATTCATTTCAATTTCACATTTTCTTTTTATGCGTTACGTAGTTTTAATTTAAATTTATAAAAGAAAAATCAAGAAAATCAAAATTTAAAAATAGTGATAGCATTTATTTAATATAATTTATCTTTTTAATTTTCTTTAATTTGCATTTAAGCCCCTGTAATTTATAAACTTTTTCTTTAGGTATAATTATTCATTATCCACAAACCTTTTCCCGTTCGATATCACCCGATCACTAAACGTTTGATTATTCAGTCGCACAGCTCGTTGGGACTTAACGACCTGGGGAAACACAATACTCTCCTGGACTCATTGCATTGGTTCTGAGTTGTTTGAAGTTTATTACGGTTGACCATTCACAAGTGGTTAGCTTGTGTGATAAACTTGACGGTTTGGACCCGATCAAATTTTAGGCCTTGCTTGGAGTCAGGCTAATTATCTTACGTTTAGCAGATTAGTGATTTGAATATTCACTCCTTGTTTATACCATCTATATCTATATATATTTTCTTATAAAAATCCAAAATCCAAAAAATCTTAAAACATATAAAACACAAAAATATTTTTCTTTGTTTCTACATATATATAAATCAAAACCCAAAAGATTTTCTTTCTTATTTTACAAAATGTTTATCCAAAATTCAAAATATCCATCTTTACCCTCTCACATCTTTGATTCTTCATCCCTACCCTCCGAAAACATTTGATTCTTTCTATGTCTTATCCTCACCCTCTTGGTTGTCAATGGTGTGGTGGTCCTTATAATGGTGGCAATTGCCCGGTTGTAGCATGGTGGAATCGAAAGCGGGTCTGTCTATAACCGGATCCCTATTCCTACCATAACACAACCGATTTATTCCATCGACTACCACATCGTGAGACTCAAGTGATTTCTTGTTGTGAGTCTTGTGGTGGTTCACACTCCGTTCGATTGTCAATCGGAAACACGCTTGTCTATGAGCGGGTTCACGATAACAATTATGACTACCACACATATAACTCACGACCACATCGGTTTCTTGTTGTGAGTATTGTGGAGGTCCACATTGTAGCTCGATTGTCAAACAAGGAATCCATTTCCTTGTAACAATTACGACTCTTCAGATCATAACCAACCTCTACAAGACCAAATGAATCGGGCACCACCTCGGCTGAGCCACTTCCTCAAAATCTTCTCATTGATCTTTTGGATTTAGTGAAGATTTGAAGGAATGTAAACATTCCCAAGATAATCCAAATCAAAATCCATGGAAGAATTGTTAGTGAAGAAGCGGTCGCTAAAATAAATTCCCAAATTGCGTTTGAAAAATCTATTAGGGAATCAATTGCAAAAGAAAAAGCACCGATCTAGCTCTCAATTTCGTTTATTCCCGATGACGGTGATGATGAGGATACACTGATACCCTTCAATTCTATAAAGATTCATCAAGTTCATCGATGAGATCCCAGGTTGAGATTCATTCTCAAACAACTGCTATCACACCCGAGGTTCACACTCACTCTCGAGCATGGGGACGAGCATCTTGACACTTGTTCACGAAAAGGAATCGGACGAATTCATAAAGTCTAGTGTTGAGAACCTTGTCCCAATCCCAAGAGAGTCACATGGAATTCTCGAGCATTTGTGTGATATCCCTACCCTCTTGTCTTCCCAAAAGATCATGTTGAGATGTTCTCCCATTCGATGATGATGATTCGTTGTCTTGTGGAGACATCGTTTATGTGGAAGATTTACCTTCCGAGCTTGTTAGCTTAGAAGAGAGAATGATGAAGTTCTTGACATCGAAATCAAAGATGAAGCACCGTGCAACATTATTGAATGTTAATCTTCTCATTTCTAGAATCGAGGCTTTCAAAGAGAAACCTATTTCATCTCCTATCCCCATTAAGGGTAGTGACATTCTTTCCGATGATTCTAATCCGAAATGAAAGCCTTCTGTTTTGATAATATGGGAGAGAAGATTAGTGGCGCATACACTTTTCATTCTCATAATTCTCTCCCGATTATGAATCATTTACATTGGAGGAGTTCACCGGTGAACCCACTCATATCAATTCGAATATGATTCATTCACCTTCAAGGAGTTCTCGATGAACTCACTCATATCATATCTCCGTAGGAGTATGATAATTTCTACTGATCTAGACACACCCATAATATGTCTTGATCAGCGAGCTTAACGATGAGATTCATGAAACTATGAATTCTCCTATCGAGGATGAAGAGTTAGTCATGATTTTTATCATGATTTTCTTTCTTTTCTTCATATATTCATCACTTCTCCTGCTCTTCACTCCTTCGGAATGAAGACATTATCTTTGATCCCGCATTTCCATGTACCATTATCTTGAGCGGGAATATATCTCATCGGTGTGGAACTTTCACGTGCTTTTAATGTTTGTCCAAACATCTTGAATGAAAGTCCGATGGAGATTGTTTCTTCCACTTTGCTTCCCATGAACCAATAAGCGCGGGTCGAGTCAAGCTAGCGACTCGGAAATCAAAAACAAGAGCACACCATATGGGTTTTCACCCATATTTCGATTTCTTTCTACTTTCTACCACCCTAGTGTGGGAGTTGCCCATTGTTGTATAAAGTTTCAAAAAAAAAAAAAAAAAAAAAAAATTCAAATAATGGCGTAGTATTTCCTTTACGTTCTATGTTTCGGCATAACCGCTGGTGCTTTGAATATTGAGGGCAATATTCATTTCTAGTGTGGGGAATTCTCACGAATTTTATCATGTAATTATACCACCCAATTCCCCATTTTTGGCCAATTTTTTTGGAGTAAGTGTTTTGCACTTACTCAACTTACTGATTATCGATCCCATGTCTAACAAACAAAAGGATTGGCTAATCCATGAGCAAACGGCTCTTGGTAAAGATATCTCAAATCCGTTGACGACTTGCAATTTGCCCAAAATTGTATGGTGTTCACCACCATATCTTTAATTAGTGAAGAGTTGGCTAGCCCGCAAGTTTATGGCTTGTGGTAAAGGCGATTGGAAAACCATAATTGGTAATCACCACCAAA
The DNA here is from genome assembly GCA_022545495.1 of Chrysanthemum lavandulifolium. Classification (NCBI taxonomy): domain Eukaryota; kingdom Viridiplantae; phylum Streptophyta; class Magnoliopsida; order Asterales; family Asteraceae; genus Chrysanthemum; species Chrysanthemum lavandulifolium. The sequence continues at coordinate 67,559,825 of CM040244.1, read as the reverse complement.
GATATTTTATCTAAGAGTTGGCTAGTCCGTAAGCAAGCGGCTTCGGTAAAGACAAATCAAAACCGTTGAAAGCTGGTGATTTGCTCAAAATCATTTGGTTATCATTGTACCAAGGTTCTTACTTGAACTGAAACATTTGGCTACTCCAGATGTAATGGCTTTTGGTAAAGAGATTCAAATCCATTAAGTTTTTCATAAAATATTGCTAGGGACTAGCAATAGTTTAGTGTGGGGGATTGATGAGTGTGTAAATACTCATCATTTTTGAAAATAGAAAAATAATTTCGTATCAGTAAGTTACTCATTCGAGTCCTACGGGATGCCACATCATTATAACAAACCTCCACAACTAACTCCCTCTCACTCACAACTAACATCAACTTACTCATTAGAGGCCCACCATTTATAAAAACATTACATATTTACATTAAAAAAAAAAAAAAAAAAAAAAAAAAAAATTATACCCTCGCAGTGCAGACGACGAGGGTTAGGATGAAGAGCTATAACAAGGGGCGGTGTCATAAAGAGGCACGACGAGCATGCTAACTAGGCTATGGCAAACTATAACGAAGGGACACCGGGTGCTCTTAACTAGAATGACTTGAAGATCTTCAAATTATTAAGTAAGAAACAACTTGTAACGATTTCTTTGAGTATTATTTTTTATTTTTGTCTATCTCATACTGGAAAAGTTAACAGAAATGTAAAATGATTACGGGTTTAAGTTCTGCTTAAGACGTGTTAGATGATTGTGGTGTATAAACTGTGAGATAGTTACTGGCCGTTAAAAAAGTATTGACTTTATATCAAATTAGTGATATGATATATGTTTAGACTACCCGTATCCATGCGTGAGTGAGCCCAACTCACGAGTGAACACCCCTACTGCCAAACCAACTCACGGGTGAATAGGCAAAAAATAATAATTAAAAAAAAATCACAAAGGTCACTGGTTCACCACTTGGTTTCCGTGCATGATTTTTATTATTTATTTGGTTTTGAGTATATGTGAGGTTATTAGTGGGTTTATTTGTATAAAGTAGTTATTTAATAAAAAGGTGAGTGTGGTGAGATTGATAAGGGTGAATGGTGTGAGTGGGAATGTGAGTGAAAAGTTGGAGAGAGAAAGCTGATATGACGCTGAGTTGTAAGGTGAGTGAGTATGTTTTCTAGTGACGGATGAGGTAGTCCTAGAAACTTTCAAATCAGTAAAATGGGTTTAGTGGTGATAAATGTGATAACCATAAAAGCTGATAGGTAATGATAGTGGTGAATGGTAATGTATTGAATGATAATGTGACGTTGACGTGATAATGATGATAATAATCACCATAAAAAGCAGCCTAAATAAAGTTATCACATAACACCAGCGCGACGTATTTAGATATTTCCTTAACAAATATCTTTCTATAATTTTCAACTCATATAATTTAATCATAAATTTACTAATGCAAAATTTTTAAATCAAAGCTTTTTATTTTGTATTATAAAAAAATATAATGGTGTCAATAGAAGTTTTGCTCAAGTCATCACTTGAATGACTTCATCCTTAAATCATTGAGTAAAAAAATCTAGTAATGATATTTTTGAGTAATTTTTTCTTTGGGTTTTTCTAACTTGTGTCCTTAGGCATAATAAATGTATACAAAAAGTACACCGAGATTCATATAAAAATACACTTATTTGTACTTTTATGTGGATTTATATATATTTTTTTGTGAACCCATGTGTACTTATAGTGTGCTTAACTTGTGCCCCTATGCCACAAGTTAGAAAAACCCTTTTTCTTTTGGTCTATCTCATATTAGAGAAGCTAACACGAAAGTAAAATATAAACAAAGGTGTTGACTTTATATCAAATCAATAATATATGATAGTAAATGTTTAGCAACTTTCTAACCTTAGCATCACTTTTCATGATACAAGTGTGAAAGTATATTTTCAAAGTAAGTGCTTGTGAACACAACACATGTTGCCGACATGCTTTTAACTTATGAATTTCTTGTTTTGGATAAGAAAAAGAAGAATTTTACATCAAATATTATCCGTTACTTTAGACATGTTTCGTTTGTAAAATTGTTTGATCAAACATGTGGCACACCTCCATGCTAATAATAGAAATTAAGATGCAAAGCATTATATCGTATATTCGCATAAATGAAAATGAAAATGAAAATGAAAGTTGATTTAATGTATAAAAATAATACTTTTTTTGGGCAATAGTATTTTTTCACACTAGTCATGCTTGTTAGCTTAATATATAAACAGTTGCCGTAAATACCGGCTAACTTAGTACTAAAATGTCAAATGTTTTTAAGTTTGGATTATAATTAATGAAAAAAAAATCTAAAGTCAACTTCTATGAAGAAAAAAGAACCTTTTGCACTATTTGAGCCTGCAAGAGGAATATAATAAAAAAACCTTTGAATTATAATGAAAGTGAAATATATTTAAAAACTTATGAATATACATTAAGTTTTGTAGAACGAGAAACTCAATTTGTTTGATAAGATAATAACAAGATTTTGTTATCTAGGTTTCTTTGAATGCAATTTAAAGTTATTTAAATTTGAGATTCACATACTTGTATTATTATGGCACAAAACAAAACTTACTTAAGTATATCATCTTTTAAACTTGCCCGGATCTTCTCCATTGATAACTATTATTCACTCCGTCTCAAAATTAGTTTAGTGGTTGAAGATGATATTTAATTGATTGAAAAATGTAGTAATTTCACGTTTTTTAAAACTATGAATTTTTTATCTGGAAACAATAATTTTCAAAGAGAGAGAGTATTTGATACGTTTTCACTTTGCATGTATAACATAGCTTTTAGTATACGAGCTACTTCAATAAAACAATGTTGAAAAGTTTTAATAAATGGTAGATGAGGTTTATTTCAATAAAAATGAAAGAATGTTTGCGATAAATATATGCGTGATAACATTTATATAAAAAAAACTTTAGTTGAGACAACTCTAAAGGCTGTGGTTAAAAGGTGTATTTTTATTATAATTGGTTGTATGAAACTAAATAATCTAATCAGAATTAAGTGTTGTTTGTAAATTTATATTTTTAAGGATTGTCTTCACTTTTCATCTATTCATAATCATTCACTGTAATCATGTAATAAAAATTGTATTCTTAACCACAACCTTTAAGAGCGGTCATTAGCAAAACATAATTTTATATTATAAAAAAAATTTAAAATTCTATGTGATTCATGGGCATCTTCAAAACATCCTAGGCCTGCCCATAGTTTTAATGCATAATACTATAGTACTATAGTTTAATAAATATAGTTTAGATTCTTAACATTCTTTAATAAGAAAATATATTTTGGTTATACTTATTCGGTTGCTAACCAAATATTTGAATTAAATAAAACTCTATGAAAGGAAGAGTGGGTTGTGGGCAAATAGTTCTTTCATTACCAAACCAAAAGCAAAGGCACATTGTCGAACATGTATTTTGCATTTGTGAACATGTGCAATGTCACCTTTATGTCTCCACAACACTAATTATTTCTTTGTCTCGACTTCTTTTTTTTATTAATCACCCTCTAATAATATGTTTAATTTCAATCAAAAACATTTCTTATTATCAAACCAACCATCAATTTTGTGTCGAATTCACAAAGATGTGAATTGACGAGAACATCATGATCCTGAGTGTTTTTTTATATTAATCACTGTCCACCCCACAAGTAATAACTTCAGCAACTCATCTTACCTAATAAGACACGAACAAGTGAGCAAGATCTGATACTCGAACCTGTGACTTTTATTTTATAAGTAAGAACTTGTATAGTTAACACATAAAATATAACTCTTATTACAAAAAAATAAGAACTCGATGATGCATAGAGATAACGAGTGTGGAAACCCGCGCAATGCAGCGGGATTGCTATTGTAGACGTGAGTTTGGATAGGGACTATTTTTGTCAAATTCTTCGAAAGAACTTACTGCAAACACACTCAACTTGAGCTACTTTTTTAAGTGAAAGTTGAATGTTGGCGTTTAATGCTATGTGAACCGCATTTAATGTGTGTCAATTACATTTAATGCTTTTCCAATCAAGTTAGAACACGTGGATGAAACAATGTTTCTGAAAACACGTGCGTTCACGACTTTTAAGATATAGGTTAATTAGTTATAATATGCAAGACGCCATGAGTTTTTTTTATAATTTTTTGAATAATTTATTTTATTTATTTAGTAACAAATAATTTAATTTTTGTTTTGCTTTATTTATTTTTATTAAAATAAAAATAGTTAAAAAACATAACATAATAACATAATGTTTTCAAAAATAAACATATAATAATAACTGCAAAGTTTGATTCATCTCCAAACAAAACTATAACAAATCTTTTGACATACACATCCTTTAATACAATGAAATTATTAAGCTCAATCAAATATGATCATAATTTCTTACATACATAAGCCCATTGAAATTACAACACTTAACATAAAATGCCTTAGTATTTTCTTTTTTTTTACTTCTATATATGATCATAAGCATTGTGAGAATTGTAAAAGCAATATGTATTCTAAATAGAGCTTTGATATAGCCTCCTACATATTCTACTACACATAATAATATTATACTCCTCCGTCCCAAAATTATAGTTTCCTTTATATAACACAAACAAAAATATTTAAGGTCAAAGTTGAAAAAGAAAGACTAAAAAAGTTAAATGGGACTATAATTTTGGGACGGAGGTAGTATTTTTTTTCTCCACTAATTATCTCTCTGCATCTAAACCGTATATTCTGATACTTGTTAGGATCTTGTGAGTAGAAATATGAGTAGGAACATCTAGTAGGAGGATATATTATTTCTTTTCCAAATACGGCATTTGCACTACCAAGAGCACCTTTCTCTCTCATATAAGATGCACGAGCACCTCCTTCCTCAATTGGTTGGAATACCACTCGTATATATGGCACCAACACCTCCCTCCAAATATGGCATCTGCACTACCAAGAACAACTTTTCTTAAATCACATTGATATAAAAATGGATGCACCACCTATCTCCATTCTAATAATCGTATATTCAGCATTTCATCACTCAGTGGCCACAATTGACAGTCCGCATTTTGATATCTGCAAGACATTAACAATAGAATTATAATTCAATAAATAAATGAAAAATGTTATGGTATATGTATAAGTACGTGGAAGAAGGAAAAAAGACGTACTCTTAATTTGTAGCAACCTCGCAATAGTATCCGAATATATAATTTAAAGAATTCCTTTCCATTTCTAACACCTTCCAGGACTGGACGATATATAGTTGACGGTCATAATTACTTAAACTACACACAAAATTAGCAAAGCACGCAGAAAATGACATGGTGAGTAAAGGTGAAAGATAACCCGTTCAGTATCGAACATGTTACAGACAAATATAAGAAGGTCGCATTGCAGCCATATGATACCCTGGTCGCCTGCATACATAACCTGGTAAATTGCAAAGTTATAAGGTAGTTCAAGATTCGCCACAGTATGTGAATCAATCCAAAAAGAGTACCTTTCTTTTCGTAAAATCCTTAAAAAAAATCTCTCGGATATGGATCAATTTGCACCTTTAGTTTGAAGGTATAATATCTAACATGATTCGAGTTATGATGCATTAAAATAGCTTTATAATCGTGAATGGATTTTTATTTTTATTATTTTGGTAAAGGGATCACCACAGTAAATATTCACTAATGGAAACTATGTTTACTTGTTACCGTAATTCCAAAAAGAATGTGGCATAGTGAATTAAGCATGCCAATCATTCATCAAAATGACAACTTCTTATAACAACAAATGTGGCACAGTACCTGGATAAATTTCTCTTCTCTAGCAAAACCGCAAAACATCAGCAGGAGCGATACTTTCATGCAACGTAGTGTCTGAACGTGGACAACGACCTTCGAGTTGAGGAGGCTGATTTCTAATATTATTAGCCATTAGGGCTTTGTTCAAAAATAACGTATCATTACTTCTAAATACCCTAAAACAAACCGAAAATAATTAATATAGCCCAAACATTTTATATCTTATATTAATTAAGGTATTTGTTTAAAGTATGTTAACCATTTCTACATTGTTACTGTTCAAAGTACATGCGTATTTTCATGCTTCTCCTCATCACTATCCTCTTGATCCGCAACAATAAAAGCAACAATCACATCAATCTAATGCATTGCTTATACAACTAATGGCAAACACATTTGAACCCCTAGATAATTAAAAGTTGCCATCACTTAGCTTGCATGCCCAAAAATCAAGATTAAGTTTTTGAAGTTTTGGGAAAGAACCCATAAGTTAACAGATACTTGAGCTCCTGTTCAGCTAAGTATTCCTCAATGTTCCATTTGCTCTTCTCTGTGCTTGTTTGCATTCTTATTTGGCACCTACAGTAGATATGGTTTACCACAGACAATCCTCCCAAAATTTACAGAATAAGCAAATCCAAACATTATTTACAGAAGTACTTACTTAGAGGCACAAATCGAAAAAAGTATTACTCTAGTGTTATCTCAAGTGCGCACTTTGAAATAAAAACACTACAAATTTGCTTTTCTACTTAAATCGTAAGCAATCCCAAACATCCTCCTAATATAACAAACTATCAAATTACAAAACAATAAACCAACACTAAAACATAAGAAGAAAAAAAAGTTTACTAAATTTAATCTTGTCAGCGGCCTGATGAACATGAAGTAAAGCTATCTATGCCCGAATTACGTAATTCCCAACACAACACACTCTCATTCACCTCTTTCTCAATGACCACAAACACCTTATTTTCGCCTACTCCCGATTTCCATAATCTCAAAAGTATCAACTCTTGGGTACCGATTATCTCGTTCATCCTAAACACATCCATCTATAACTAACTAACTTGAACAACCTACCATCATTCTATCATGTGGTTTTCCCATCTCAACTTTCAATAATCATGATCCTTAGATTGGTTAAGTTTTGGACATGTAAAATAACTGATATGATTACTTGCTACTGGTGGTTTTACGGACGGACGAACAATGCCCGTTCCTCCACTTTTACTTCTCACCAACCACATTGGGACTTCTATCCCACTATCCAAAGCTTATAAATGATCCACCAATAGCATGCCTAGTTAGTGAAATAACTATTTCCTAATAAAATTTTTGCAGAACGGATTTCCCACTTTTAGTATATAGTATAATATAATTAGCTCAACTCAACATCAATGTGATCGGCTATTACATTAAATGGTTGTTCCAAAGAATGCTAATCTTGGCACACTTTTTAGGTTGTAATTTACGGAGGCTATCGTGTCTTATACATAATATATGTCGGTTAACTTGAGTATCACTCCAAACTAACACAAACCGGTACAAAACTCTACAATATTTAGTCTAAGGAAAAAACACCATATTAATCAATCGGGTAACAATTGCTTATTATTGTTCAATCTTTAGTCATGCAAAGTGATCTAAATCTTGTGACATAAATAGAATTTTGCAAATTTGACATCTCAAAGAGTTGAAAAATTACCATCCAACGATAACTTCTTTGGGATTGACCTTCAGTGAGACAATAACATATTATGATGATAATCTATACCCAAAGAAACCTACAACATAACACATCGAATATAAAAGCAAGATCAACTAATTACTCATTATATCCAAAATTTATGCAAGATCTCATTCATCAATACTTCAACAACTTGATTCTATTGTATAACTAACTCTTGTTACACCTAATGTGATTACTCCTTTGTTACTTGAGCTACGGTTGCAAGGTTTTCTCTAGGTATAGCCTCGTGTTCTAAGCTGGTGCTAGAAAGAACAAAACCATTAATTTTTAGCATCTTTTTAGACATAAAACAAACACTTGGTGTGCATACATACTAAACAACATAATAAACACCTTCATTCATCAATTAAACTAACAAAATAAAAACCCATAACACAAAATCAAAACTTTGTTGGGAATATATTATGAAACTAATCGAATCCTCTGTCAAGTTTTCAAAACCGAAAATTAATATTGATTTACTTACACAATGGATAGATGATGAAAACCTTTGAAACCCTAAATAATATCATCTTGTGAAAAAATTTTTTTTTTTTCTTCACGGGTTGGAGAAGAAAAGGAGTTTGGAAAGGAGGCATGAGTGATTTTTAGAAGGATGGAATAGAAAGCTTTGTCGATGAGCTCCTAGTATTTTTTTAAATTACATTTTGGCTTATAAATTGAAAAATAGCGAGAGAGGCCCATGTATTTTGATCTTTTTATAAACGTGATTGTAAAAGCGTTTTTTATAGATTTTTGGGCAAATTAGGAAATAATTAGTCTTTTAATATTTTTTACATTTAAAATAAAAATCTAATTAAAAAATATTACCAATAAGGAATGAATTGATTTTTTGAAATGAAAAATTAAATGGGGTTTGTTTTATTATATAAAGATTTATTTTACTGTTTTCTAATTTTTATTAGCATGTGTTATAAATATTGATTGTGGTCCATGGTACTTTTTATAAGTAGATTATCTAACAAATAATATTTCTTACCTACGTGTTATTTATTATTGAATTTTTTACAAACCAAAAATCAACGATTAGCCATCACAATGAAGTACGGTTTGTAAGTTGTAAAGTAGCTTTTGTATCTAATACAACTAGTTTGCATGATGTTAACTTTTAATATTACTTGAGTCAATAATTGGTGTTTAATAATAAATCATTGATTTACAATAATATTCACCAAAAGTTCATGTTATATTTGTTTCAATGATTGTTCTCAAGAGGCAAATGCATGGCAATAAATCTTCCTTTTGATTTCAAAAAGATGCAAATCTTCCTTTAGCTATTTTGCTTTTATTTTAAAAACACCGCAACTCCTCTGTTCACCTCAACCCGATATGCCTTAACACGTATTAAGAATTACTCGTTTTGACTACACGATTAGCACGCCTAACATATACATTTAAACACCTATACAGACCATACAATTATTACTATGATTACTAGCGGACCCATAAGCAAAAGTCATGAGTTTCATTATACGAGAAGAAAAAAAAAAAAAAAAAAAAAAAAAAAAAATCAAATCGTAGCCCAAAATTGTGGGTCCCAATGCATTTTAAAAAAGTCGGTATATTTGACATAGTTTTACACTAGGCAAGAAAAATCCATAAGGTTCCCGTGCACCCTCGAGAAACCCTTCGGTTTGCCCCCGATTAAGATGTAAGAAAACAAGAATGTATGATCAGCCGTGTTACTTACCGGACGGATTAATGTGTTATATGAGATGACTTGAATCATATGGCATATAAACATACAAGGACAATAATTTATGATTTTTAAGTGGGACAACTAATGCCAGCTTCTTTCCTATTTGAGAATAGTACATTTCATGGTCCCAGCACCCATTCACCATTTGCAAGTCAATTACTTGTTCCTTTAACTCCAAAGAAATAGGTACAAAGGAATCTTAGAATGTGCATATGTATCACCCTAAAAGCCATAGTTACAACTCCAAGTCTTTTTAGTTTTGCTAAATGTTCCTCTAACCATATTTACAAAATTACCATCCAACTTTGCATTGTTCAAACCATGAATCCAAACGCTATAAGCAAGTTACCCAAACACCCCTCTTAAGTTTGCTATTGGCTGCTAACGAGTTTAGCATAATCAGTGTAGCCTAACGAGATAACGGACAGAAGAACAACCACAGCGGTTACCATTTTTCCTGAATGCTTCCACAATCCCTTTCTGCTTCTAGTTGCAAATGCCACTGCCGGATGTGTTGGGATGATGCTTCGTTTCAGCTGTGTTAACATGACATGTGGTTGCGGAAGCTGCTGTGTATTTTCTTCCGTATTTTCAATTTCCTTTGACTCTGCAACGTCTCCGCCTGCCCTCTTCCTTTCCTTCTGTCTTAACCGCTTTAACCTCGCCTGCACAGATTCAGATTTTATATATTAGTTATTTACTGTACAACATAACAAAGGGGTCAGACAAGGTAAACAGGTCAAAAATGTCGCTGCTATGTCCCAAGTTATTTTATTAGAAAGAAATTATCTTCAGTTTTTGTAACATATTTAAAACATTTGTTAGAAGTGTTGGTGGGCCAACCAAAACTGTCCGGGAACTTTTGACCCGTTGCATGGAAATTACCCGTTTTAACCCAAGCCTCACGTAACCAGCGTGCCCCACGGAGTTGAGACTCTGTGATGCTTCTGTCAAAATTATGTTCTAATTCTATGAAAAACAGCATTACCTCCACTAGCTACATTTGTGTGGTCAATAGGACAAATGGATTTATGGGTATATGTGTGGGTCTACGCAACACTAAAAGCAAATCCACATAAGTAACAGAAGTCGGAAGATATTTACATACTTAAACCTACGGCTCTTCATTTTATTCTTTTAACTTAGGTGTCCATAGTCCAAATTGTTAAAAAAAAAAAAAAAAAAAGTACCTTGTTATTATTCTGATTTTAGACTTTGTTCTGATATTTCAAATTGTGATTTCTTTTTATCTCTGTGGTATTGGGTAATCAGTACATGTTAGTTCATGGTCAATAATTAAGAATTTGATCAACACCACATGGGATGGCATTGTAAGTGGCAATTTCTGACTCATTTGCCCACAAATGGGTCAATCTCGGTGATGTTTTATCTCTAACAGGTCAAATGGATTAAGTTAAACATTTAACTAGAAAGAAAATGGATCTAATGATTTGGGTGGGTCAAACGGATTAATGCATTTAAATGCAACAACCTATTATCGCAGCAATAACACTTTTGTATTTACATATGACAGACTGCTCATTTAAGAAGTAATCAAAGTGATTGTTGCTTGGCCCAACCCAACCTGACCACATTGGAAAGTACACTTTTCACCTAATCCATATTGACCCGTTATCCAACCCGCCCGACCCCCATTTTGCACAGCCAGCCACACTTCCCAACAACTTTATTCCTAAACCAACCTTATCGGATTGTTAATGTACAAGTGTTGGCATGAGAACAGACATGGTTACGGCTGTTGTTAAGTTTGTTTAACACAGAAATTCATAGATTCTATTGGATCTGAGTTTTTAATGTATCAATTATATAAAACTAAAAAGTTTTACTGCAAAATGAAATGTATAACAAGCTATAAGTATTAGAGACATACCTTCTCTTTTTTCTCAGCTTCCTTCTGAGCCTGCAGCTCAGCCTGCGTGCGGGCCTCATTTGCATTCACGTTTTCTTCCAACTGATGTTGTTTTTTCTCAGTAGGCTCAGCATGTCCTTCGTTTTTCATTATCTGTTCATTATCCCCAGCTACTTTCTCCTTGAATTCATCATCTGGAATGGTAACTGAATCACTAGCCTTGCCATGTTGATGATTCTTCAAATTCATTAATTGCACATATGCTCCCTGTCGTTTTTTGTTTGCAGCTTTCAATTGGGTTCGTAGTCCTCTTTCCTTTTCAAGTTCTACCTCATATTTGTTCCCAACTGATTTGGCGGCCACTTCAGCTTTTAAAAGCCCATCTTTTAAGGACTTCAATTCCTTTTTTAAGCGCTGTAATAATAAAAAGAACTTGATTAACTTTAAATTCTTTATCAGGGAAGCATTATCCTTGCGAGCTACAAAAATATATCGATCTATGTAGCCTTAGAAGTTACAAAATGAACTTATGCCAACCAACATCCATTACCAAAAAGATAGTTAAATACATGCAGGATAAATAAATGTAGTATAAAAATCAAATAAGTGACGATATATCTACCTTCACATGCTCCTGTATCTGGTCTTTTTGGTATAATTCCTGCTGAGTTTCATCTTGGAATCCAACATTTAGAGCCAGTTGATTACGTATACTCTTCAATTGCTTGATTTCACGAATAACCTGATTTTCATCCTTTTTCATATGCATCAATTTACATATCTGTTTCAAGATCAAAAGCCAACTTTGAGCAGCAATGTATAGATACACATGACAGAAAAGTGGTCGGATTTCGCATTGAGGATAGTAAAAGGAATTGAATTATACCTTGCTATCAATATCTTCAACTGGGTTTGTTTTCTTGATAAGACGTTGAAAATAGTCTATTTCCTGCCCCTTTGATTTGACTAGCCCCTTTGCAGCCTTTACCTCCAAATTTGCAGCATTGCATGCCTCATTCTGAGCTCTCGTACTTTCCTGTTCAACAAAGTAAGTATCAATGTATTGTATAAACCTAAGAGCTAACTTTCTAATAAAACATGAAATCAGTTATTAACGGATCTCTTACTTTTTGCATTTGAATTTCACTAGAAATTGCATCTCTGCACCTTGTCTTCTCATCAAGTTGCAGCTGAGCATTATTAATCTCCTCGGTGAACTTTTCATCCTCAGATGTACGTTCCTCTATCAAGAGGGTATCTAGTGGAACCTCGGCTTCCACAGTCTGAGCATCTACAGCCTCACCTACAGAATCCTCAGGAACCTCCTCTGCCTTTTGAACGTCATCCACCTCATCAAATTTATGACAAGCTGGCATCTCGGCATTCTCTTCTTTTAAATCATTAAGAATGATTTCAGAATTGTTGCTCTCAGAACCCTCAGGAACCTCCTCTGCCCTTTGAACGTCATCTATCTCATCAACTTCAAGACAAGTCGGCATCTCGCCATTTTCTTCTTGTAAATCATTTGTAACTATTTCAGAAATGTTGTTTTCCGCACCACATTCTGGTTCAGTTTCGGTCTCAGTGACTGAGACATCAGGAAGTTTATTTGGAGCCTTCTTATGACTACTGAATGAGCCGAATTCAATATAAACTTCAGGCATTACACAGGTGGCGGGTAAAATCAATTTGGGTTGATCTCTAATAGGAGGCACATATGATCCAAACTGAACCTTAATTTCAGGGCACACAAATGAAGGAGGGAAGATTAACGTGGGTCTATCTTGAGATTTCTTGACCTCAAACTGTGCTTCTTCAACCTGAGAAACCTGATCTTTTTCTAAACACACCTCTTCATTCTCGTGTTCTGATTTCACAGATTCAGTAGCCGGACAATCTTCCATAATTTCAACACTTTCATTCAGTTGAACTTCTGTTTGATTTTCATCGATACTGATTTCTGACACTTGTGAAACTGTACTCTCATTGATGATTTCATCGTCCGTAGATCCTGTCTCCGATGAATGTTCTTCAGCCTCATTGACTGACTGTGCTTCATCATCTTCCTGGCTTAAAGCGTTTTGTACATTCTCCACAACCATATCTTGAGATCTCTTGTTATCATCAATTATCTCAGCAATTTCTTTCACCTTCTGCAGTTGTGAATCAAACACGACAGATTCACTATTTTCGATCTGTGATTCTGAATCATCATTCACTAATAGATCATTATTAGCTTCTGTCTCCAATTTTTGTTCAAGCTCACTTACTGATTTCACTTCCTCTTCTGAGCTTGAAAGACTCTGAACATCGTCCATAAGCACAGTTTGGGTTTCCTTATTATCATCAGTGATCTCAACAGTATCCTCCAGATTCTGAAGTTTTTCATCCAATCCAACGAATTCATTATTTTCGCTCAGTGATCCTGAATCATCCTCTACTTTTGGATCATTAGTAGCTTCTGCTTCCAATTGCTGTTCAACCTCATTAGCCGGTTCTGCTTCATCAGCTTCTGGACCCCAAACATTGACAACAGTTTGAGATTCCTTATCATCATCAATTATCTCAACAGATTCACCCTCTTCGATGAGTGACTCAGAAACATCCTCCACTATTAGATCATCAGTACCTTCTGTCTCCAATTGTTGTTCAACCTCCCTCGCTGATTCTGCTTCATCATCTTTTGTACTCAAAACATCATCACCCATAACCACATTCTGACATTCTGTATTATCGTCAACTATCTCAACAATCTCTTCCACTGTCTGAAGTTTTTCATCCGACTCAGCAGATTTACTCTTTTCAGTAAGTGATTCTGAATCATCATTCACTACTGTATCATCTGTAGCTTCGTTCACTTGCTGAATAGCCTCGTGGGCTAATTGCGCTTCACTATCCCCTGGGTTTGAAACTTTTCCTAGATCGTCCATAAGCACAGTTCGGGATTCCTTTTCATCATCAGTTAACTCAACATTATCCTCCTGAAGTTTTGCATCCAACTCAACAAATTTATTATTTTCGATCGATGATTCTGAATCATCCTTCACCCGTTCCTCTAACTTTGCATTCTCACCAGCTTCACCATCCTCCATATGAACGTTAACAGGCTTCTGAGAAACCCCATTGATCTGCAGCTTCGCGAGAAAATCAACTATATTTACTTTTATAATCTTCTCTTCTTTATTAACACCTTCCAACTCAGCATCGCCAGCCCCCAATCCATCACATTCGACAATCTTCCCACCCTTCTGGAAAAACTCAATAGCACGATCATAAGTAACAATCTCACCACAACCGACACTATCACCACCACCATCTAGCTTAGTCATATCTAAAGCACCATCACCACACTCGTTCTCAATTTCAACCTTACATACACTATCACATCCGATCTCAGTACTAGCCTCCATTTTGGAACAACAAAAGCTTCTACAAAGCAATACAAACAATAACAAATTAGGACATCGAATTACAACTAACAATTCAGCTAAAACGGCCAAAGCTTCTACAAAGCGAATATCAGAAGATTCAACTATGAATTACTATATAACTAAATTAATCATACTGAACTAGAATAAACAATAAAAATCGAACATTATCTTACACCTATAGTCATCACAACATTACGTCACTGACTAATAATTCAGCTAATCATTCATACAAAGTAGTTGATCATAAATCGTACATTATCATAAATATTAAACTAATATATGACACAACCAACGCTTCTGCAACGCAATAGCACAACAATAAATCGTACATTATCATCATGTACGTACAACAATTATACACCTATAGGTAAACGTGGCGGCACTTTTTACCTATAACGTATATTGACACCTAGTGCTCTAATTAAGCTTGCGCATTGAACTGATCATAACAACAATTATACACATTGAACTATACATAAGTATCGACAAATACAGTTACGGTTTACAGTTCGACTAACTAATCATACAGAAAAAAATAATAAAAAATCACGTCCGCACCGTCAAATATCATTTACACCTAATTAATCATTACTACTTACAATCGACCTAACTAATCATCACAAAAAACTATCACGTCCATATAATCAAATATCATTTACAACTAACTAATCATCACGACTTACAGTGGACCTAACTAATCATCACAAATACGCGTACAATCAAAAAACTTCTACAACGCGGAAAAAAAAACAACATTACGGCATACATTCGACCTAATTCACGATTAAAAAAACGTCTAAAACGCGCTAAAGAATACAAAACTATCAGGTCCTCCGTAGAGCCAAAATCAGTTACAACAAACTAACTAATCATGCAAACTAACTGACCTATTTGATCAAAGCTTCTATAACTGATTAAACAGCAAAACTAACACGTCCGTACAATCAAGATCACAGTGAACCTAACTAATAATGTTTATTTATATAATAATAAAGAAAGAAAAATGTATAAAAAGTAGTGCTTACGATTTTTTTATGAGTTGATTGATGGTTAAATTTTATAAAAATTTGATGAAAGAATTAGGGTTTTGAATAAGCAGAGTGATTTATTTATAGGGGGGGATTGTTTGTTATTAGAAGATGATTGATTAGTATGAGTATAAGTATGAGTAGGATTAGGATTAGGGCGGGAGAGGAAAGTGTGTGTTTATCTCTAAAACGGTTATTTGTGGAAATGGAATCTTTGCTGGATTAGTATTTATCATAAAACTAATCTTTTTTTATAAAACAATAATTAAATATTTTTAAAATTTATTTATTTTATTATTTTTTTTAATTTGGTTTGATATGATAAATTTTAGTATGTAAAATGATTAGTGCGGGTAAAGTTAGTTTTGCTGTTTGTTTTTCCGTTGAGGACTCGTGAAAGAATGTTTTTTTTAAAGAATTGTTGCATAAGCTTTTTAGGCTTTTTTGTTTTGTTTTGTTTTGTTTTTTTGTTTTGTTTATACACATGTGCCACAAATGATCTTGTATATCCACCCAATTCAAATATGGAGAACGGAGAACGGAGAACGGATATGGAATCAAACATGGATTGATGAAAAGGCTGTCAAATTTGAAAAAAAAAGGCTTATAAAGCAGTGATCATTTCTCCTTTATTGTAATAGGAGTAATACTAAACGAACTAACGAATGTATAGATGATTTATTATTCACTCTGTGTAAATAAGTCATCTTCCCCGTGTTCATAGACAACATGGTTGTCCAAAGTTCTGGTTATGTTTGCCTAATTGTTACGTGTCGGGCATCGTATCATCACGAGAATATTGTAGTTTTGTTGGATTGGGCTTGCTTTAAATATGATCGATAGGCTTGAGTTTGGCGTATACATAATTGCCTTGGGCTTAGACTATTAACCCATATACGCTATCACTTAGAAAAAAAGTTTCAGAAATATTAGCGATATAAAGCAGATGAATAAGCGGTATTTTTCAGGTTAATCGTATAAAGAAATGTCTTTTTTTCTTGAATGAAAGCGATAAAATCAAGTATATGTTATTATCGTCGCAGTTTCTGAACTCTTCCTAAACCATCACAATCTAATATATATACCCAAAAAGGTACGAGCTAATGTAGGTTAGAAGAACATTGGAGTTGCTTAACACTAAGCCACTTTGAATATGATTTGTTTATATCTTTGGTTAAGAAAATGTTGCTCAAGTTACATTTACTATTATTTTATTTGAGCATGTTTAATGTTGGCATTATATGTATTTTCTAAATCAAGATAGTGCTAAAAGAACAATAAAACCTCTTCAATGTATGTACTAAAGTTATACACTATATATATATGGGGATATCTTGGCTACAATTTTTGTAGCCAATTAGCTACAATCCCTTATATAAAATACACATCAATGAATCAGTGCCCACAGAAAATAATCAGGACCCACAAAAAAGAATCAGGGACCCACATGTATACATACAAAATTAGAAGAAATAATTACAAAAATTATGTTAATATATTCCTATATATATATATATATATAGTGAAGGGTTATTTTCGAACAAAAAAAGGTCGAGAATCATGAGAACCAATCTCAACCATCTATTTTTTGATCAATGGTTTAAAATAATGGTGGCATAAGCGTAATAAAGTAAAACATCATGTATTATTTATCAAGAGATGAAGGGGTATATTGGGAACATAATCTTTTCTCTAAAAAACCGTATTTAATTAACTTTTAGTATTTATCTCTCATTTACCCAAACCCTAACTAGTAACCACCCTTCAATTAGCCTCCATTTCTTGATCTCCAATTTTACCCCACTTTGTTTCACCCTCCCCATCTGTTTCACGATGGATCTAATCTAAAACCAAACACATATTTTTATTTTGTTCTATTTCAATTTAGTTGATAAGCCATTGAATATGGATGGTTATGAATTCAATTTAGCTTACCAGCTTGAGATGGTAAATGTTTGATCGATCAAGGTATATACATATTTTTTAATTTGTTTATATATATTAGATGATTTTATATTATTTTCAATCAAAACTTTTGTTTAAATTGGTTTTTTCATCTTGAATATTTCGCATTGGTCGATCGACCAAAGATGGAATCTGGGTTTACTTTGTCATTTTTTTATTTTTGATATTATCTATCTCATTAAAAAGACATGTCTAAGGTTTTTCAAAATCGAGTAACAAGAAATAGTTTGTGATTCGAAACTTATATGGTAAGGATTTAAAATTGGTTATAAGTAGCTGTGATAAGATGGAATTCTTGCCTACACTATTAATTGTTTTGCTTAATGTATAGTTTTTTTATATGTTTAGTTGTTATACATTCATGTACTGGTATATGTTTTTTTTTATGAAAATAATACTTTTAAGATAATTACGTTGATATAGCCTAGATTTATTTAAGGATGTATCATTGTGCTTAGAAATATGTTGATTATTCATAGACTTGGTTTATTTCACTGTAACAATTTATAAAATTAGTGTATTGGCTTTGTGTACTGATTATTTGATGGATTATTCATTCGGTTAATGTAAATAATTAGGTAGTAGCTAAAATTATATTGTTTCTAGACTCATTATGAAGACAAGGATATACATTTTAGTGTAAATTCGTAGGTGGGTTACTAAAAATACACGTGCACACTTGAAAATACATGTGCACTAAATTAGCAAATTTTGCATATGTGTTATTGAGGCGCGTATGTGTTTCTGATTTGTGGTGAATTTGATGTCTTCCGTGCATATGTGTTTTATAGTTTCGGAGTTTTAAATGTATTGAAAGTGTTCTTGTGTCATTTATATGATATAAACAATGATTGTGCATTTGTATTATGTTAGTTGTTATGATTGAAAAATTAGTCTCCTAGTTGTTTAGATTTTCATATATGTTTGCTAGTTGTTTATGATATACATAACAATTTTTATGTTTCGATTATTGAATATGTTTGATAAAGATGAGGATAATGACCAATATAAAGTGCACACGTGTCTTGAAAGAAACATATACCTTCTAAAGATAATTTGATTGTGATAAAGATGTAAAGACACATGCTTGCATTGACGAATGCGAATACGTATACATCTGAAGATCACGAGAGTCTCTTATCGTTAATTATTATTAGTGCACACATGTATAATCGATATATTGTACTTGCATTTTTAGACATATGTATAATGTTTATGTTATTGAATTTCGGTATTTGAATATTAAAGAATTATGCGCTAAAACATCCAAGAACTATCTTCTTAAGTGAAACACATACGCACAATCTTTTAAAAACATAAATGTTGAAAAAACTATACAAAATTTAAGTGGTTTAAGAATTGAACACTACATTCTGAAGAAAACACATATTTATAAAAACACATGTGCACTTGACTTATATGAGAAAAACACATACGCATCTTATTTTTGAAATCATGAAAAAAAAAAAAAAAAAAAAAAATCCTAAAATTTAGGAACTAAAGAAACGTTTTTATTAAAAAATCAAAAGAAAAAAAATGTCTTTTACTATTATGCCTTTTAATTAAATAACAAAATTAAATATAAAAAAATCGATTGGTTGATCTTTGGTTCACCTTGATTCTCGGCCTCGAAAAGAACTTTCCTATATATATATATATATATATATATATATATATATATATATATATATATATATATATATATATATATATATATTTAACATGAGAAGTTTAATTTTTATAAGAACGCGAGAAGAGATCCTGGCCCTCCATTTAATCCCTCCTTTTTCTACATTTAATGGCTGGATCAAATAAAATTTTACACTAATCAAACATATTTTCTTAATATCCTATTGTTACTAACTATAAATATTAAAAAAACACATAAAACACAAAATTGAAGGTGAAATCACCCAAATCAGTCTCCCGAGAATGAATATCTTCCCCACCATTTTTCAGCAACCACAACCATCGATTTTCGATCATCTCTCTGGTTATCCTTTAATTCAACCACCTCAATCACTGATATTAACCGTCGTTCAACTGCCGTTCAACCACAACAGGTTATCTTCATTCAACAACCACCGCCGTTCAACCACCGTTTCAACCGTCGTTCAACCACATAAATCACAGGTATATTAAAGAAGAAAATGTGAATATAGATGAAACTGAAATCACTGAAGATTCCTTGTTCAAATCAGATTACATAGAGATATCAAGTAATTATTACATTTTATTATTATTTATTAATTTTTATAAATAATCGTTTTGAATTGTGGAGATTATTAGCAGATTTTAGTTTAGTTAGAGTATCTTCGCATGTGAACTCATTAAATTTTGTTAGTGTATTAGTGTATTTAATTTTAGTTATAGTATCTTCACATTTGAAGATTATCAGTTAGGAATGAAATTTTGATGTAATTAGCCGATTTAAGTTTGGATTAGATTATCTTCGCGTGTGAAAAAGATCAGTAAGTAATGGAATTTTTAGGTTATAAGTGCATATAAGTTTAGTTATAGTATCTTCACATGTGAAGATTATCAATTATGAATCAATTTTTGACATTAATAGCGGATTTAAGTTTGAATTATGTTATATTTGCGTGTGAAAAATATCAATAAGTAATGGAGTTTTGAGGTTATAAGTGTATTTAAGTTTAGTTAGGAATGAAGTTTTGACATTAATAGCAGATTTAAGTTTGTATTAGATTATCTTCGCGTGTGAAAAATATCAATAAGTAATGGAGTTTTGAGGTTATAAGTGTACTTAAGTTTAGTTAGAGTATCTTCAGATGTGAAGATTATCAATAAGTAATGAAGTTTTGACGTTATTATCGGATTTAAGTTTGGATTATATTATCTTCGCGTGTGAAAAATATCAATAAGTAATGGAGTTTTGAGGTTATTAGTGTATTTAAGTTTAATTATAGTATCTTCACATGTGAAGATTATCAGTTAGGAATGAAGTTTTGACATTAATAGCATAATTAAGTTTGTATTAGATTATCTTCGCGTGTGAAAAATATCAGTAAGTAATGAAGTTTTGAGATTATTAGTGTATTTAACATTAGTTAGAGTATCTTTGAATGTGATGATTATCAGTTATGACATGAAGTTTGACGTTTTTAGCGGATTTAAGTTTGGATTAGATTATCTTCGTGTGTGAAAAATATTCGTAAGTAATGGAATTTTGACTTTATTAGAAGATTTAAGTTTGGATTAGATTATATTCACATGTGAAAATTTTCAGTAAGTAATGAAGTTTTGAGGTTATTAGTGTATTTAAGTTTAGTTAGAGTATGGAAAGTATGTTATCGATACCATAACAAAATAGGCGAGACTATTAACATTAGATTTTGGATACTTATGTTTCTGACAGTGACCTTGTTCACAGTTGTGCACCCGTAATCTTTTGCCTCTCCTACATGTTGGACTATTCCTAAATAGTCTGCAAAACAATCATCGTTATTTAGATAATCATATTTGGGGAAATTATCGGTGGGAAATAAGAATATCTGTGAGAATGGAGTCTTTCACATCTGCTCGAGAGGCAACCTGATTGTATGATGCGACTCGTTGAGGCTGACGTCATCATCAAACGGTCAAACCCTAGCCTAGTACCTAAGTCTAGTGGTTTTACCGTTAAGGCTGCTGCTCAGGTATATGTTATTAACTTACTATTATTTTTCATTGTTTTAAACTTATATATAATATTTTTTTAGTTACTGCGGTAAAATAGGTAAAGTAACCGTTTCATAGGGTTGTAGAGAGTTATTTTTGGGAATTGAGAGTTATCGGCATTGGGGGTGTTTGGATTGACTTATAAGTTTGGGCTTTTGAGCTTATTTTTTCATTTTACCAACCTTAGGGGGTGTTTGTTAAAGCTTATGTGGTTTCGGCGTATGTTCCATAAGCTTATTTTTTCAGCTTATTTTGAAACTATGAGCTTATACAAGTTTATTATGTCATAATATGCGTATATAAGTCCCTATGTTTCAAAATAAGTCATTAAAACAGGCTTTTGAAGCATAAGCTAAAACAAACACCCGCTTAGCTTATTAGTTTATAATCATAAGCTAATTTAAACACTCGGCAAGTGCTTTTGAGCTTATTAATTATCAGCCATAAACTGCTTATTGAACATAAGCTTAAGCCTGAAAAGAGGCTTAGAGAAACACCCTTTAGGATTTGTATTCCAATATTGAGGCGACATGTGTGTAGAAAGTAGGAACTGATATTATTTCATATTCCAATTAAATTTATACCCATATGTGATATCGCAAAAGGTGAGTTCGTTTGATGCGACACATATACGTTTTTGTTAGTGTGCATAGTGGTCAACAAATGAAACTTTTTTCATTCTCCTTATTAGCGTATGTTCATGTTTTTCAGGAGGTAGCTACACAGGCGAAGGTAACCAACAAAGTGTTTTTTGACATAAGCATTGGAAACCCAGTGGGGACCCTTGCAGGAAGAATTGTTATTGGGCTTTTTGGTGATGATGTGCCCCAAAGTTTTGAAAATTTCCGTGCTTTGTGTACAGGTTGATATCTTTATCTTGTTGATTGGTTTTCCGTTAAATCTGATGGATATGTGGAATGAACTTTTGGGTTTAATTGGCTTTCACTTTGTTCAGGAGAAAAGGATTTGGTTACAAGGGTTCTGCGTTCCACCGTGTCATCAAGGATTTCATGATTCAAGGAGGAGACTTTGACAAGGGAAATGTAGGTTTTGTCGATTCTTTCTTATACTTCATAGTTCATACTATCCACATCATGTAGGTCCTGCGCAAAACTGTGATTATCTGTTCATTCTGGAAACCATATACTATATATTTGTTGTTTAGGCATTCTCCGATGTATATATTGTTCAACAATTTAGGCATGATGTATATTAACAGTCTCCCCTGTGTACTTGGTCAGTTGGTCATAACCTTCTATGCATCTATTTAGAAATCTTGCATCTTTAGGAGTTTGTAAGATGATAAAGTTTAGCCGCTAATATTTTATGCATGATTTTGTGCAGTCTTCATTTACTTCTCCACAACACTTTTTTTTTTTACTTGCATGCTTACTAGACAGTTATACGAGTTCTGGCAACAGTTTTCTTCACGTACCTTGTCTTGTTTCTGGAATAATCTGTTTACAATCACATTTGGAGGGATCTTTTCTTGTCGCACATGCATCGTCTATGAGATGCAAGTCTTTATCCTATGAGAATTTGTGAGTCCTAATGTATATATGCTTTCTTAGAATCCCAAAGACAATACTGCACATACTGCAATAGCATCCTTAGCAATTGGGATTTTGAATGATAATTTGACTATCTCTGAATGGAATTAGCTAGTTCCGATGATTATAACTAGTGAATGATGCCTAGAAGCTCTCTCAACAAAATTTTGATTGAATTTTCTAGTTTTTAATTTTCGAAGGTCTTGGATAATTACACGTAAGGATGTGCTTGTGAAGTTTCACGACTTAATATGGTCTTATGTTTTTGTGGTGCAATTAAATCTTTCTTGAGAATCACAGCTTCAGTCTCTGCAGAACTTGTGATCTACAGTATATGTTAGACTAGTCAAGTAATTCTTCTGCTTTTATATTTTGCAGGGCACTGGGGGCAAAAGCATTTATGGCAGGACATTTAAGGACGAGAACTTCAACCGTAAGTCGGCCAATCCTTTACATTGGATTTCGTATTGTAGTGGAGTCAGCTGATACCATCTTTTAGGTAGCAAATAAACGCAACTTATATTAAGACTGACCCATCCCAATATCTGTAATATATATCGCAGTCGTTCATACCGGACCAGGAATTGTTAGCATGGCAAATGCAGGACCCAACACTAATGGAAGTCAATCCTTCATATGCACGGTCAAGGTATTCTTTTTCGGTTATTTGAAGTTTTCACATCATTCTATTCCATACTATGTTATAGTTTAGCTGATAATGTGATTAAGGTTTTAAAAGTTGGCAAAACATTGAAGTTGAAGTTAATTTTTTTTCTTTTCTTAATGTGCGTTGGGCAGACACCGTGGTTGGATCAGAGGCATGTGGTGTTTGGGCAAGTTCTTGAAGGCATGGACGTAGTAAAGTTGATCGAGTCCCAGGTTACAGACAGAGGTGATCGCCCAACAAAGAGAGTCGTTATCAGTGATTGTGGTGAGCTTCCATTAGTCTGAGACAGTAAGTTGAGGTGTGAGTGTGAGTGTTCATTTTGTACCAGTTATTGTAGCTTTTTCAGTTAGAGTATTACCGACTTGAAGATGAGGGTTTGAGAATGAGGCTCTTTTTCTTTGACATGAGAGTGTTAATCGACTATCTTTTAGCATGGTATGGTTAAAGATTATAAATTTGTCATTATTGAAGTTTATCAGACCTTTACTAATGGTGAAGTACTTTGGATATGGCAGGTGCACTCAAGGGGTGTGTTGATTTTGATAAGATTGCAAGGAGAACGCCAGGTTTCACCGGAGCTTATTTGCAGAACCTAATGAACGAAGTTGCTATTATTGCTACCAAGCGTGAGCTTAAGGAAATAAGCAAAGATGAGATAGTAGATGATCTTGATAAAATCATTGCCGCCTAGAGAAGAAAAACATTGTTGTCTCAGAAAGGAAATAAGCGTATCATGGTAACCAAACATAAACTCTTCTTTCCGCTTTTTTCGTGGTTTCTTTTAATTACAGTATAACGTAAATAGTGTTTACGGGTGTATGTACATTGTTGATTAGGTTATTTCTGGTTTGTGGTTCGTAATCAGAGGGTACTCTCAGTCCCCTCAGTATGTGTTTCAGATTCCTGTTGAGGTGTGGAATCGTTGCACCAACTCAGATTCCCGTTAAGGATCGGGTGGTCTACTAGTCACATCACAGTCGCCCTTAGTGGTGCATGATGGTGAAGCCTCATTTGATTCATTTCTGATGAAGTGCAGACTACTCTAGCACTTCTTTAAATAACCTCAACACGTTTGAAATTTTGAAATTTTAATGCTTTATTAGTTATTACTTGATACTAGCTGCTTACATATCCCTGATCTTGGTACAGGTTATTCATCCTCCTGTAAATGTCATCCCTGTTGGTTACAGTGGACAGAGTCATGGGCGAAGCTCGTATTCATCTGATGATCTGCCTAAAGTTGTGGTTATGATCCTTGATTTAATGAGCTCATCGATCAACAGTATGCACTTTCACCCCATACATCAAGTTTATCGGTCGAACCAAATTATGGATGTTTCTGAACATAACCAATCAACTTTGGTTCAGTTTGGTCTGAGTATGGTGATTTCAATAATTAGTATTGCATATATAGTTGGAGTAGTAATAAAACTCTGTAAATAAAATGGTCTAGGAGATTTCATGCATTAAAAGTATTCTGCGAACACCTGTAGGATGCTTTTTTATTTCAATGTTCTACGCGATAGAGTAAATTTGCAAACCCTGATCACAAATTCACAAGTAAATGGGTCGCCTCTACCTAAATTCAGTCTAGACTTCACTGCATCCCAGCTTTGTAATAAATCTAATGTTGATAAAACCTTGATACAGTTGCCCCAAGATTACGAGACCAAATTCCCAGACAGCGTCTAGAGGATGTTTGTAAACCTCAGCACATCTGCCTCAGGACCATGAGATCGAAATTTCCAGACAGCGTGTGGACAATGTGGTTATTAAATCGAATTTTTTATAATTGTTTGTGGTTGTACATTTAGATGGCTTTCTAAAGTGTGTAAAAGAACAAAGTTTGATACTGAGCAACTATAGGGATTTATGTTTTTATTATTCTAAGGAAACTCTTGAATGTATAATCATTATTACATGTATTAAAATTTTCTTAATCCAGCTTTAGCTATGTTTTCACTTGCATAACTGCTGCATATGTTGTGGTTTGTCTTTCTTGTCTTTGTTTAACGAGATCAAGTACCATTCGTCTTACTGGAAGACTGATTGTTTAATCCCAGGGGATATAATGGTAACATGTTTACGGTGGGCTGTTTGGGTATCGTATCAAAATGTGTAATCTTTCAGTTTGGTTATAAACTATTTTTAAGAAGGAATGTCCTTTAACTAAACTGGTCTCTCCTCGTCTTGACATTTATTGATGATCATCTTACTCTTCGATACCAAACACCACGTAAACCTTTTGTGTAATAATCTAAATTCGCAAAAATCATCTTCTTGCTTACAATTGTTGGGTTTACATGCCCTATGAGGAGACGTCGGTGACGTCTCTTAATCATATGGGTGTAATCCTGCAACTTATTTTAAGGAAACAGAAGCCATACTTAGTATTGTTTGGAATACATAACAACATAACAAGTTATACATAAAAATAGTTATCTTCAAACACAACATCATCATTGATATGTAAAAAAAGGCATAACATTTATCTTATGTTCACTTTGGATTTTAAAAGCAACACCTTTGTTGACCCGATAATCATCTCAGTACTTGACAACCCGTTTATGATAATAAACTAGCTAGTTGAGACCGGTTCTTCTCCACAGATGGAAATCCTGATTCTACTATAATGTATAAATTTCACTTACTAATATACAAGCGATAGTAACTTGAACCCGATAAAAAAATAAAGCTACAAAACATTGTTCCTTGCGTTGTTATTTGGAGACTGACTTGCACTTGTTGGTTCAATCTTTCTCATCATAAACCCTGGTGGTGGATGAGAGCTAACATCTTCGTCATGATAGATATGCAAATCCACCATGACTTATCAAATTCATTCCTTGCATTTCATCTTCTTCATATACCCTCAACAGTCTGAGTTTATGTAAGGCATAGAGAAGTGTAGCCATTGTCGCACTCACCCATCCAAAGATAAACAGTATTTGGATAATCTGGGCTGCTAATAACTTTCCACCACCACCCATGAAAAGCCCGTAGGGTCTTCCAACAGCATACACCTCATGTACATATTGTTTCTTTGCGAATAACCCTGTGAATAGTAAAGCCCATGATCCACACCCGCCATGTAATTGTGCTGCCTCTAGTGGGCCAGTTACATCCAATAAGAACCCAAGCTGCAAAGAATCCACAAGCGATTGCAAACCAGTGCAATATTGAAACTTCAACCAATACTTGTATCTTTACTATTTGCCGATTAAGAAGGTTGATGAAGAACTCCAACGATCGTCTGGTGATCTGGAAATGATGACCCAGCTGCTTCTGCGGAGTATATAGAAATATAAAATATTGTTAAAATTTATGATCTAAAACCAACGGATTGTTGATTCACTTAAGCAATTTTGTGTATGAGATATTTACCCACAATTTGTTGATCCACCAGCCAAAACATGGGGTTCATCGCTGGATTTAACGATGGCATCAATTTGTTTCATCCTCCAATTCTCATCAAGGTGATCAAGTTGTGTACAATAGAAGTTGAGTTCACCTGTCCGCGGCACATCAATAGTGGCGTTAAGCACATTCCTACCAGATCATTGAAGGATATACAGTGATAGATCAGTTTACTATTTGTATAAATAAGCACATGAAAAATATATATTTTGTCATACCTGAAATCTTGATCGTCGTATGATTTTTGAACCTTTGACCTTTTAATCGGCCATTTCGACAAAATGGCATTCCCATACTGAGGAGCCCAGCTTTCTGCAAACACATAATTCATCCCCAGAGCAAAAGCCAAATCAGATAACGATTTCATTTCTGTCTCTTCTTCAGCCTTTACATCTTGCAAAGCCAAACTATACCATGTAATTCTGTGTTGCAGCCATGAGATGTGATCAGAACCCGCAACAAGCAGTTTGTTTGCACGTGCACTGATTTTGAATATAGCCACCTAGCTATTAACTCCAACATACTTTATAAGTGGAATGTTCTTGATATTGCTGTTGTGAAACAAGGACCTCCACTGTTCTGCTATGAATACCAGAAGCTGCATATACAAATCCTACACCCATTACAAGATTAGAACTGGCTATGCATTTTGCATACCATTCGCTGCCCCACCTTCCTCCCAACAACTACTGATTAACATCAAGGCACGCGTGATCGCTGTGGCTGCAAGCCTACAAAAGAAGATGTTAAAAGATGCTTCTTGTTAGAGTTCGATAGAGCTGTGAGTATCTATACTTCTTCTTGATGATACTGCTAACTTTATTTTCATTTCTAATAGACTTGTATATAAGCCTCATACTATTAGTTAGATGCTTGAATCTATAAAAAGTTTTAAAAAATATTTTTAATCAAGACAATAAGGAAATAATGCTATGAATTGGTGTCTTGATGATAATAGAATAGTGGAGGTGGAACTTTTGATCTTCTAACTTATGAATGAGCCGATTTGGGTTATGTTTTTACATCTAATTGGGTATACGGCTATTAAAAAACGTTAGCTCTAAAGAAATGGGTCAAATTGGGAAAACAGGTTGAAAGCCACTTAATATGTATTGCATACGCCTCCTAAATAATTATGTCCAATAAACTAGCTTATTTTCAACTAGTTTGTTTTTTGTCATCATATCTGATACACTAATAATCGATTAAAAATATTAAAATTTGGACAAAAGCATTCGAGGTCAATCCAACCCAGCCCGACAGAAAGTTTTACCTGTTTAGACCCGCCATTTCCCATGTTCATCAAGTAGTGACTTCACCTGCCGTTGACACATTTGCCATTGTGCAGGTATCGTGAACATGTTGTATGGACTGATAAAACTCTAAACATGAAACTATTGAGGAAGGGAATTTGACTCGCATTTATGCACCTATGGTCAGTGTCTTTTTCTTTTTCATATTTATCTTATAGTTTATTCTCTTCTTCGCATCTTCGATAGAGTATGTGACCTTCAGTTCTTTAATTGAGTCTGCACAAAGAAGCTCATTAGGGGCTGAGCAATTGTTATCCGCATAACAATTGTAGTACTTCTACTAAAGCCATTGAAGGGTCACATACTCTATCGAAGAACCATGACAAAATAAAAGAATCTGCAATGATCGGTAGGAAGGTTCTTCAAATATGCGATATCAAGTAATTTCAGTATGGAATCTGTAACTACAAATTTTGACCCGTTAATCCACTGTGGTCTCTTAAAGGGGTGTTTGGCAAACTGTAACAACAACAATTTTGACCCGTTAACCCACTGTGACCACTTAAAGGGGTGTTTGGAAAACTGTAACAACAACAATTTGGACCCGTTAACCCACTGTGACCACTTAAAGGGGTGTTTGGCATATTTTCTTTCATCAAAACTTTGACCCGTTAACCCACTATGACCACTCAAAGGGGTGTTTGGCAAATTGTAACAACAACAATTTTGACCCGTTAACCCACTGTAACAGCAACTTAAAAAGGACTTTTATTTTCAGTCAACTTCAGGTTAAAAAAATTACATTACAACTTACTTGACAGCCTTTTATCTTCACGGCCATCAGGCATCCATTCTAAACTATATCCAGGAAACATCAAGAAAATCTGCAGCATAGTATTTAAATACACATATTCAATAAATTCTTTTAGTTTAATTTCTTTCAAACTTAAAACAAGTAAAGGAAAACATGGTGAACCTGATATTGCTCATGCATAATCCTCAATGTGCAGTTTTCATCCGATAAGTTGTTACAAGAGGTTAAAAACACAAAATGCTCGAAAACAAACTTGGGGCACAAATGCCCGTCGGCATGCTTTTCTTGGAACCCCAGCTCTGAGTGGCGTTTCCTGTTGCACGTCTTCGGGTCATTCCCATTTCTTGATGAAAAGTATAATAGGAACATATTAGTTTCAATATCGACAAATTAAAGAAACTCGTTGTTATGGTGGATAAGTGATCTAACTATAATATTTACCCAATAAATTGAATTAATGGAGTTTAAATAGAACAATTAAGACATGTGATAACTTACTTCCAATCAAGCTCACTTGCAGTATCTTCTAGCCTTCTTTGGCAGAACTTAACAAGAATATATAGAAAATAGTCAATTGCTAGTAAATACAATAGTATAATCAATGTGAAACAAGGGCTGCCATTTAATTATTACCAAGATTCAAACCATCCACAATCCATGTTATTGCAAGTACATTCTTCAGTGCACCAGCAATTTCCACCCCTGTAACATCACTGTACTATTAGGAGTAAAAACTCCGAATACACATTTTTGCATTAAATTTCAATGACTAACACATAATGGAATGCTATAAACACAAATTTAGATGCAATTTCATTCCTTGATGATATTTTCATAAGCGAAGATACCCATACTATACTTATATAATCAGAAAAATCCTTTCACAAGTGAAGATACTCGTATTATACTTCAATAATAAAAACAAAATCCGGTAATAACATCAAAATTTCATTCTTAGATGATATTTTCACAAGTGAAGATACTCGTACTATACTTTAGTAATAATAAAAAATCCACTAATAACATCAAAATTTCATTCCTAGATGATATTTTCACAAGTGAAGATACTCGTACTATACTTAAATAATCATCAAAATTTCATTCCTATCAAAATTTCATTCCTAGATGATATTTTCACAAGTGAAGATACTCGTACTATACTTAAATAATCAGAAAAATTCATTCCTAAATTATATTTTCACAAGTGAAGATACTCGTACTATACTTAAATAATCAAAAAAATTCATTCCTAGATGATATTTTCACAACTGAAGATACTCGTACTATACTTAAATAATAAAAAAAAAATCATTCATAGATGATATTTTCACAAGTGAAGATACTCGTACTATACTTAAATAATCAAAAAAAATCCGCTATTAACATCAAAATTTCATTCCTAGATGATATTTTCACAAGTGAAGATACTCGGGGTACTATACTTAAATAATCAAAAAAAATCCGCTAAATAACATCAAAATTTCATTCCTATATGATATTTTCACAAGTGAAGATACTCGTACTATACTTAAATAATCAGAAAAATTCATTCCTAGATTATATTTTCACAAGTGAAGATACTCGTACTATACTTAAATAATCAAAAAAATTCATTCCTAGATGATATTTTCACAACTGAAGATACTCGTACTATACTTAAATAATCAAAAAAAATCATTCATAGATGATATTTTCACAAGTGAAGATACTCGGGGTACTATACTTAAATAATCAAAAAAAAATCCGCTAATAGCATCAAAATTTCATTCCTAGATGATATTTTCACAAGTGAAGATACTCGTACTATACTTAAATAATCAAAAAAAATCCGCTAATAACATCAAAATTTCATTCCTAGATGATATTTTCACAAGTGAAGATACTTGGGGTACTATACTTAAATAATCAAAATTTCATTCCTAGATGATATTTTCACAAGTGAAGATACTCTACTATACTTAAATAATCAGAAAAATTCATTCCTAGATTATATTTTCACAAGTGAAGATACTCGTACTATACTTAAATAATCAAAAAATTCATTCCTAGATGATATTTTCACAACCAAGATACTGTACTATACTTAAATAATCAAAAAAAATCATTCATAGATGATATTTTCACAAGTGAAGATACTCGGGGTACTATACTTAAATAATCAAAAAAAATCCGCTAATAACATCAAAATTTCATTCCTAGATGATATTTTCATAAGTGAAGATACTCGTACTATACTTAAATAATAAAAAAATCCGCTAAATAACATCAAAATTTCATTCTTAGATGATATTTTCAAGAGCGAAGATGCTCGTACTATACTTGAATAATCGAAAACAATCCTTTCACAAGCGAAGATACTCTTACTATATCTATACATATCTTATCGTCCAATACTATATAATCATATATACATCTTCGCATGTGAAAACTTACGGTACATATAAAGCCTACTAGAATATAACTAACAGGACTATCAAATACAAATAAAAGAGACAATTACATATCTAATCGTTCAACTACATATAGAATCATACAACACATTCGCATGTGAAAACTGACATTAAACGGAAAAAGCGATAATGCATACTAAATTCCAACTAAAATCGTCACAAGTAACCGTATAAACGCAATAGATTAACATCATAGGTAACCGAAAACATACATTTCAACTAAAACAGTATCTAGTCAATCAATTAACATATCCAGTCAATCAATTAACATCTTCACATGTGAAAATTCAATATGAACAATGGTTAATCCATTAATGAAGATACCTCAATGACCATATCCACATCCAATCATTTTACAGGGTGTTTTGAAGTGTGATTATCTGCTTATTGCGGCTTGAATTGCAGAAAATCAGTGTTAGCGTTTGGATAAAGTGACTCCATTTATGATTATCTGATAACTAAGGTGTCAAATAACCAGATTTGCATCCGAAATGATCATTCAAGGGAAAACTAAAAGCTCTTATTTACCCTATTTCAGATACTTATATATGCATTTCTTGTTAATTACATAAATTAGCAAAAATAAATTGTCATGTTTTGAACTTCTTGTACTTTAAAATATAAAAGATAAACATTTTGGGCAATTTATGTATTAGTTATTTGAAAGATTAAAATTCTGAAACACTTGAACAATTATCTCCAGCAGCCTGCTAAAATAACTCAAATTATCTGATTTGGGTTATTTAATAGCACATTATCAGTTTCAACCCGCATATCCAAACACCCACAACTGCCACAGTAACCCAGTAGATTCTTTTATGGAACTTAGAAGAAGGGCAAGTAATGACTAATGACAGATATATTAACCTTTTGGAGCTTCCCAAATGCACACAAGAGAGCATTGTATGAATGGATATCAGGAGTCAATCCAAAACTTGACTCCATGGCACTGAAAGTTTGATAAGCTCGATCGACATCCCATATATTTGCACAGCCTAAAATAACACAGTTTAGTGCAGCAACAGACTTGTAAGGAGGATCTGCACGACTTAAATTCTCCAATTGGTAATAGACCTGAAATAAATGGGAACACAAGTTAGCAATGAACGAGCGGGTAAAATAAAAAATAACCAACATTAGTCCAATTTCAATTCCAAATGAAGAACTTTGCCCTGTAAAAACTTCCAAAAAGTTCCAATTTAAATTACTCGTCAACATTCACAGCACGTACGCGGTTTCTCAGCACTAAAAAAGCCAGCATTATCGGAGTTACCGCCACAAAGTTCCAATTTAAATTCTGAGTAGTCTAATAACCCTTTAATCATTGTCAGCGCTTTTTCAGCTCGGGACTGTGCCAGCTTTTTCCTTGCAACCATACCTCGGATATTTGCTACAAGTAAACAATACCTTTAAGTATCATCTCTAGTATATAAGTGGCAGAATAAAGTCGATTTGTTAAAATGCAGATCATACCTTCCACTGTTTTTATCCCTTTTAGAAGATACTCAGAGTTAACTTCCTTACGAACGACAAATATGTTACTCATGATGGTTATGGTATGTCTTTTTCGTGTGTGAATAAATTTTCTTCACAATTAAATACTCTTACATTTATACCATGAGCATTGTTATACATTTTAACACCATATTTAGCATATCGACTGCAAACTGCAACTTGGCAAACAAGGCTTAACATGTTACTTTCAAAACCTGCAAAAAGCATACATATATAATTAGCAACTGATCAATGCCTGATTTTTCTATCATCCTAAGGGAAAATGATTAATCTGGATAGGTAATGCCCAAAATCTTGAAATATGGTTTCTAATAGAAGCAGGTAAGTTTATATCAAAGTGTTCTGTGACGAAAACATCATAGGACGCAAGACAAGTTCAATTGTTCAAGACTTATAGAGCAACTAACTGAAACATCAACCTAACGTCTAACTATACGGAATTTCTAACTCCTTAACTAACTGTGACACATGGCAGCACACACCTATGCCAAGTCTCAGGTTTAAAATGGTTGAAATAGGATCACACATTTGATGACAACAGTGGCACGAGAGGCCTATATTACTAACAGGATCAGTAGCGCCACTAAACCTTTTTACAAGACGGAAATTAGATTCTTTTATTTTGTATGCATGCCTCTACAGGTCACAAAATAATTTTTGATATTGACAATAAAATGTAAATAATTGAAGCACCCAAATAAGTAATGAATGAAAAACTTGAAAAAAGTAAGAATGATAAACTCTTGAAATTAAGAACAGTTCCATAAAAGACATACCATAACCATATTGAAGCTTTGAGATCGAAACCACAACTCTTGATATCAAAACAATAACAACAAAACCCAAAACCCACTTCAAATTTGTGTGAAGGTGGTTTAAATGTGTGTTTAAAGTGATTATTTAGTTACTTACCTTGCCCAAGTTTAAGCTTCTGATTATCTCATTAATAACGATAATGACTTTTAAGTAATCACTGAGCCTGATTATATTTGCCACAAAATTCCTAAATGTTGCAGAATCAAGGTGCCTGATACAAAACCTGGCTCAGCTGATACTACCAGAAATAACTTGAATGATTTGTATAAAGTCCTAATGCCACTGATATGCCTTCTGAGTCAGCTGAACGTAGAGATTCTACTAAGCCATATGATACAATCACTGAGCCTACTGGAAAATCTCGGCGTGTAACCAATGACCTCCCAAGAGTCAAATTGAAACAAATGAGGCTATTGGACCATCATGCACCACTAAGCGAGTGTGATGTAACCAGCAGCCCACCTGATCCTCAATGGGAATCTGACTTGGATGCATCGATGCCACAACCTCAATGGTAATCTGAAACATATACTGATGGGACTGAGAGTACCCTTTGATTCTATTGACCATAAAGAAGAAACATAAGCATAGTTATCGATTAATGTAAATTTTGAGTTTTGTTTCGGTCTAGCAATTCATTTGAGAGCTGAAACTGATGTTTAATTTTCATGCCCGGATACCTGTACTTGATCATTTCAGGAAACACTAACGCATCTCTGTCAAACTACTCACTTTCCCCAGCTCATCCTTCCCATATCATCAACAACGTCTACAAAAAAAAAATAGAACACAAATCACAACATACTCATAACCAATCCCAACAAAATACTCCCTCGTCCCAAATTATTTGTGCCTAACTTTTCCTTCTATGGGGTCTAACGTTAACTTTTCAAGGTAAGGCGAGCATGAAAGTTAATAAAAAATCAGTTGACACTCACATGTCACCAAACAATAACTTTGCATTAATTTAGTTTCCTCATCAAAGTTTATATGAAACCAGCCTTTTCGTGCGTGAAAGACAACATTTCCTCTACCTTTTCGCGCGTGAAAGACAACATTTCCTCTACCTTTTCGCGCGTGAAAGAAACATTTCCTCTACCTTTTCGTGCGTGAAAGAAACATTTCCTCTACCTTATTTATTCACATGTGAAGATATTCAATACCTTATTTCTTCACATGTGACGATATTCGATACTATATTTCTTCACATGTGAAGAAGTTCAATACCTTATTTCTTAACATGTGAAGAAGTTCAATACTTTATTTCTTCACATGTGACGATATTCGATACCAAATTTCTTCACATGTGGAGATATTCAATACCTTATTTCTTCACATGTGACGATATTCGATACCATATTTCTTCACGTGTGAAGATATTCGATACCTTATTTCTTCACATGTGACGATATTCGATACCATATTTCTTCACATGTGAAGATATTCGATACCATATTTTTTCACATGTGAGGGTATTTGATACCTTATTTATAGCCTCTCAAATATTAATATCTTATTTCAAGCCATCAACACAAATCGAGTCATAAGCAAATCTACTATTCTATTGAACTTCAAAAATGGTATATATTATTTCATATTTGCTAGATCACATAACTAATGACCACTTTCCCGTTAACACCATCTAGACGTTGATGATATGCACATGAACTTAGCTAATAATCGGTGCTGATTCAAAAACATCAACCTACATCCATATGTAAAAATAACTAGCATTACATCAAACATGTAGTGTACATTGACAAACCACCAAGACATGTTCATCTTTCATTTTTTTCCATCAAGTTCAAATAATTAACTAAATTATTCATGAACATAACTAACAACTAAAATCAAAAACATAAAACACAAGAAAGAAATGATCTTTAATCATTGAATCAAAATATGAATCAAAAGCTTTGTTCAGACTTACTCAATACCTCGATAGTATTGATTTTTTAACGATGATAATCGAGATAACTGATAAGTGATGATGAAAATTGTCGGCGGTGGACGGTGGTTATCGATGATGATTATGGTGGTGGACGGTGGTTATCGGTAATGATTGCGGTGGTGAATGGTGGTAATCGGCGATGATTGAGGTGGACGGTGGTTAACGACGATGATTACGGCGGTGGACGGTGGTGATCGGTGATGATTGAGGTGGAAGTTGGTGTAGATGACTGTTGGGAGCGTATCTCTCTTTTCACACTTTTAAAAGTGTGATGTGTGTGTTTTTTATGCTTTATAGTAACCATAAGATCTTTAGTGTAAAAATAATATTTTAGCCTAAAAGTTATGATGGATAGTGACCATTAGATCTTAAAAAAGGAGGGATTAAATGGAAGGTTAGGATCACTTACTGCTCACAAAAAAAGTTCTTCCGTTTCAACGCTTTATATATATATATATATATATATATATATATATATATATATATATATATATATATATATATATATATATATATATTTGAACAATGATTTTATTCAAACAAACTAGCAAAGGTTTGAAGATACAAAACATTATAAAGTAATAAGGTGAGGGTTTTATGCCACTCAATCCAACTAAAGGAAGTTTTACTCTATAACGACACCAATTAAAAGAACGAGACCACATCATCAAAGATATCCGCTGAAAGCACTCCGACGACCAAAAATACTCATGTTACGAAAACTCCAAACATGCCACCATAACACATAGCAAATACCTTCAAAAAGTTGCTTGTGCTTCCTCGAAAGACGAAGACTCAATAACCAATCCAACCATTCTTCATATGACGAAACCTCCTTATACTCAATATCCCACCATCGAGAAATCTTTCGCAAAATCTCGTTAGAAACATGACAATTGAAAAACAAATGTCTCGTAAATAGTAAAGCTAGCTCATATTGCACAAAATATAGTGCTTCACTGAATATATGCTTGCTCTAATTCGATTGGTACATAATGAACAAAGCTAGTATTTAGCCAACATGTTCATAGTTCATAAATAATATGATATGAAGAAATGACACATTTGTTTAGTGACCCCTCATTTGAATGTAAACCAAAAATGAAATACTTCACTTTTAAAGAAGATCAAATTGAACATGAATCATATATGGTCAATAAACTTGAAAACTAATCCAACTTTTGAAAGACGTTATCTATTTGAGAACTTAGCATCTAAGTATCCCACATTGGTGGAGATCGTAACCAAAACTGCATATACATGTATGATCATTTAGAAAAGAACAATTTAGAATAAAATAGATTTTAGTACTTAAGGACTTCTTTCTAGTTCTAGCGAAAAAGCCCGTGACTGGATAAGAGTTTCTTCAGTACTAGAATACATTTCGTCTTTAATTTTTTTTTTCATAAAATTTATATTATGTTACAATATAATGGATAATATAAGTAAAACAAAACACACAAAAGTAAGATTATCCAAAGCCACATAAACTAAATGAATCCAGCTTACTACTTCTATGATAATTTTGGTGTTAATTAAGATTACTAATTTTACTTGCTGCTATGATAGTTAGGGCAGGAGAAGGTGTACCACAACGGTTGGATAATAGTTGTTTCACTTGTTTGCACATCTCTAGACGCCGCCTGGAGAGTCGTTTCATGTCATAGTAACTTGAGAGTATTGTGGTTTTGTTGGATTGGGCTTGCTTTCGGGATGAGTAATAAGCTTGAGTTTGGCGTATCCCTAATGGGCTTTGGGCCATTGAACCATATCTTATATACTAAAAGCTTAAGTTGTGTTATAAATGCAAAGTGATGTCAATAAATGTTTCATGAATTGATTTTGTTATATAGAGCTTTCACATGTGATTTCTACACAAATGCATATTCATTCCAGGCAACTCAAGAAGCTCGCTTATTGATTGCAGGCATATTCATTACAGGTAGCTCAAGGAGGTCGCATATTGATGTCAAATTGATTGCAGGCATATTCATTACAGGTAGCTCAAGGAGGTCGCATGTTGATGTGAAATAATTGTGCAATTATGGTACATAAACATGGCCAAAAAGAATATGAAAGATCTCCATTAATACCATGTTATTCATCAGTTACAACACCAACCCAGAAAGTAAGTCACCTCTATAAATTTCATGTGGATTTCTGGAGATTCATACACCTCAAATTTGCTCATACACTCAACTAAAAGCTTAAGTTGTGTTATAAATGCAAAGTGATGTCAATAAAT
Organism: Chrysanthemum lavandulifolium; assembly: GCA_022545495.1. Taxonomy (NCBI): domain Eukaryota; kingdom Viridiplantae; phylum Streptophyta; class Magnoliopsida; order Asterales; family Asteraceae; genus Chrysanthemum; species Chrysanthemum lavandulifolium. The sequence goes on along the minus strand of CM040244.1, from coordinate 67,521,880 downwards.
GTTTCATGAATTGATTTTGTTATATAGAGCTTTCACATGTGATTTCTACACAAATGCATATTCATTCCGTGCAACTCAAGAAGCTCGCTTATTGATTGCGAGCATATTCATTACGGTAGCTCAAGGAGGTCGATATTGATGTCAAATTGATTGCGGCATATTCATTACGGTGTAGCTCAAGGAGGTCGATATTGATGTGAAATAATTGTGCAATTATGGTACATAAACATGGCCAAAAAGAATATGAAAGATCTCCACTAATACCATGTTATTCATCGCCACAACACCAACCCGTAAAGTAAGTCACCTCTATAAATTTCATGTGGATTGAGATTCATACACCTCAAATTTGCTCATACACTCAAATTTGCTCATACATCACAATGGCAAACAGACCACCAGCAAATGAAACCAACATCATACCTTCACGTAAGGCCACCCATGCAAACAACCGCCTTTTCCTTGATGCATTGGAGATGGGTGTCTCGGGAACCATAGTTGTCATGATATGTAGGAGATGGATGTGAATGCTAGAACCGGCCGTTATATAAGTACAGATTTCATTGTCTCGATGGGAAGGTAAGTTAGGTGTTGGTGACTCAAGTTGAGAAAATACTTACAATTACAAATATAGCTTTTATAAAAATAAAAACCATAAACATGCATAGTGGTCATGTACTTTATTCACTAAAATTTTATTTTTGTTCCTTCAGGGAATATCATGCATTGTACTTCAAAGGCTAGCGTTTCCCATAATTTTGTGGACAAGTTAAAAGATGGCATGATTTATTCAATCAAAGACTTTATCGTCATTGCAAATAAGGATGAGTACGGGTTTTGAAGGACTCGCGTGGATGATTGAATTTGATGGGTCAACTCATCGTTAGGAAAGTCGCATTCAAACCGGATGGTTTTGTCCGACATCCTTTTGAATTGGTAGCTTTTGAGAACCTTCAACCCATCGACAATAAATTCCTCATTGGTTAGGACGTATTTCTTAAATATTTTCGATTTTTTTTTTTCGTATTATAAGTAGAGTTGTGATTTAGTACCACTTTACGATGTTATTGGTTACGCCACCAATGTTGGTAGGACCGACTACCGTAAAATGTGTTCTGGAATCTTGATTTCTATCTTGCAAACCAAAGGTACGTATTCTTTTCTATTGTTGTTACAAAACCATATAATGCTAATGAAATTGTAGTGTTTGTGTTTGATTAAACAAAGGCGAATCAATTAGGGTTACCCTATGGGGCGGCTAGGCGGTATTGGTAGAAATGAAAACCAAGCAAACTGGGTCAGTGTCGTGATTCTAACTTCGCTAATGCTAGACTTTACAATAGTAAGGTGCATCTATCATTATGTTTCATCAACATTTAAACCATGGCAAAATTAACTCGCTTTTGTGTTTACCTTTCGGACAAGTCAGTACTTCCTCCTCCTCGCTTCGGATGATGATGACATCCCACCAAACGCTTTTAAAGGAGGCGCTAGGTAATCAAAGTTACATCTTACATGCATTTTATAATACTGGATCTTTTAGCCATTACCATTCATGTTACTAGCAAGGTGTGAACCAAAGGAAGGATATTGTACTGTTGATCACTCTGCACTAAAGCCCGGTACCCTTGAGAATGTGCCGATGTGGGCAAGAAGGCAAAATGATGTATTCATCTTCTTCTCAAATGTTTTGTTAGTGTCATTACGCACCATTGCTACATAATGATGTCATGTTTCTTTTTCGAGTTCCACATTCATCCGTAAGGTGAGGATAGACAATGTCATAACTAGAAAGGGATGGAACTATCCATCGTGTGGAGGTGGAACATGTAAAAAGGACTCACCAGGCGGGATGGAAGATTCTCGTGATGGGTGTAACACAACTTCGATTATCCGCTTATAAGGTGTTGCCTATCTTAGCAACCATTATTGATTTGTTTTTAAAATGTTGAACTAACAACAAGATTAATCAACCACATTTGGTTTGTAATATTGGTTGTGCAGTGCAGTGATGAGTGTCAAATACTCATCATTTTGCATCAATTAAACTAAAAACATCCGAAAACACTCGAAATGTATCAAAATGATAAAATATCACAAATAAGTGTTTTATGTGTTTTAAATGCAAAACATCAAAATCGGTGAAAACGATAAAATTTGCATAATTGGCGCTTTAGCCCCCAAGTTTCAAAAGTTGTCAAAAGCAGTCCTGTAAATCCAAATAAAGAAAAATATCTTTTTGAGTCCCTAGGGATTCTTAAGTTGTCAACAATGGTCCTTGAGATTTAAATTTACAAATTTACAATTTAGGTCCTTTAACTTTCAAAAATGACAATTTAGGTCCCTTAACTTTCAATAATGGCAAGATAGGTCCCTAAACTTTCAAAGCTTGTCAATAATGGTCCCTTGAAGCAAGTTTGAAAAATTACAGGTTTGGTCCTTGGAGATTTCAGATTTACAAGACAAGTCCTTGTCTTAATTATTACCTAAAGACTTGTCAAATTGAGTTGTGACCCCCTGCCAAAGCTAAGTGACCCCTGCCTTGTGACCCTTTCCCTGTTTTTGACCCCTTGGTCAACTCAAGTCAAACAAGCAACCTGTTTCCCTCCCACCTCCTTTATCCCTTACACTCACTCGCTACACCCACCTCTCCCATCACCTCTTATCCTCGCACCCTTATCTCTTCCACACCTCAACCCACTCATCATAACCCCTACAAATCCACCCCCTAGTTGCTAGCTCAAGTCAACAAAGGTCAAAAAGGTGTTTCCGCCAAAATTGCCAAAACGCCAAACTCATCCATCGGGTGAGAGAAGTGGTGGGAAACACTCTAGAGGACACGTGGAGACTACTTGAAGTATAAAAAAGGAAGAAGGAAGAGGAAACCGGGGTAGTTAGTTTTTAATTTTAAATGTATGTCGTTTTTTTTTAGAAATGTCTTAGCTTAAATTATAAAGTGTAATTTTTCAATTCCTATGTACTGAATTTAAGTTAATGAAGTGTTTGTATTCAAATCTAAGTTCTAATTCAAAGTCTTATTTAAGTCTCATAATCTCTTGCTCACTGTTGAGAAATCCATTTTCAAAGTCCTATATCCAAATCTTTAACAGCTTATTGTTAATCTCAAATAAGCTTAGTTAAGCTAATTTTAGCTTTTATTAAGCTTACAAATCAGTTTTAAGCAATTTCCATGAAAAGTCAACAAAAGTCAAAGTGGGTCAATTTTGAAAGTCAACCTGGTCAAGGTCTTGAATCATTAAAGGTTGATTTTAATGGTTGGGAAAGTGATTCATCCAGTTTATGTCATTATTCATCAAGGTCTCAAGTTTAAGTCCAATTTGAGTTTTCAAAGGAGTGTTTGGTTTATGGGTTAGAATGGGTCAAAAGAGAGTTTTGACCCATCTTTGGGGTTGAAAATCAGTTGAGTACAAGCTATTGTGTAAATGGTTAGAGTTGGAAAAGAGTTTTGCAAGTATTTACAAATTTTGAGATTTAACTGGTTTTAAGAAAAGTAAGATTTGTAGTTTCCTCAGTTTTTGGCATAACAATTTAAGCAAGTTTAGTTCAAGATTGAAAATTATAAAAAATAAAAATCACAAGTCAACCAGCTTGTTTAACTGTGGTCAAAAGAAAAAAATTCACAAAATTATTTTGAAGGGTCTGCTTATGTTTCGAAGTAGCTAGTTTGGCATTGTGTTTGTTCTGTGCAGGTTGACCAGTAAAACCCAAAGATTTTCTCAGCTTATTTGTAAGCTAGGTTAAGCTCTTCAGCAAACCAAAAGTAGTGCAAAGGGAAGCTGGGTAGGTTTACTCAAAAGGCTCAGAAGCTTGAAGGGTGATATCCTCTACAGCTTATTCCAAAATAAGCTCAAACAAAGGCCTTGGTACTGCTTACATCTCACCCCAATTCAACAACTCACTAATTGATTTTCTTTAGCTTAATAGATGTTAGATCGGTTTATTTAGAGTTAGTTAACATTGTTAGATTGCTTAATCTATAGTCTTAAGGTTCCCTTAGTAGGTATATTAGCCAATCATGTATTCCCTTTTAGACTAGTCCATCATCTGCTTTTGGTGAATTTAAAGTTCAAAGCTAGTAGAATGCTCACCTCATAAGTTGCTTACTTGTTGAGTGTCTAAGTTTATTTATTTATCCGAGTTTAGTTCGAGAACTAGTCTAGCTTGGATTGAGTTTTGTATTGCAAATCAAGAAAATGGTGTTTGGATACGATAGTTAACTAGGCTAGAGATTAGTAAAGTTGATAAATTGGATTGCGAGAGTTCCTTGTAGGTTTATTAGAGGCTTAGGGATCATCTTTTGGCACTTTAGAACACTCATGGTCAAAATAGCTTATTACCTGCCTTAGATTGGAACTCATGGAATCAAGAGCAAAAATCATTACATATAGGTTTAGGATCAGATTATCTAGCTTGCCATAGTTTCATTTCATCCATATACAACATAATCGAGCCAACATTTGATCTCAAACCTCACATAAGTCAAAGTAGCAAATGTTCTTCAAAAGTCAAACTGTGTCAAAACTCAGTTTTATGCAGATCTTACAGAGGCTGCACAGAGCCCATTTCAAGTAGTTAGGATCTCATTTTTTGGTCTAGTTGCAGTATGCTAGGTGGTCATTAAGACCACATATCTGTTTTTCACAAAAGCTCTTCAGATAAGCTTGTGGATTAGCTCAAACATAGGGGTAGTTCACTGTTATGTTGTTTAAATCAGTTAGCCTGTAATCATTGGTGAAATGCTTATTAGGTGTTAGGAGTAGGTGTTATAAGTTGCTCTTAGCTTATTTTAGCATAATTTAGCTTATGTTTTCAGTTGGCTCACTTTAGTGCTTATTTGCTTAATTTCATGTGCTTATTTCTTGACAGTTACACTACAGCTCTGATTTCTTCCACATAAGCTTCACATTTGATATTTTTCCTAGAACTAGAATAGCATTTTAGAATTTCCTTGAATTTTCATGATTTTAGTTACTGCTTTTCTATTTTTCTAGATTTAATTCGCTTTTAATCACTTTTAATTAGCTTTAATTGCATTTAATTTAGAAAAGTTCCAAAAATAGTTTTCAATTTTAATAGATTAAGATAAATATAAAAGAGAAAAAGTATTTTTCTAGATTTTCTTAGTTAAATTTGTATTTTTAAATAATTTAATTAGTTTTAAATAGTTTAAAATTCCTAGAAAATAGAAAATAATCATAAAAATAAAAATAGTTTTGAAAATTCTAATTTGATATTTTAGACTTTTCCATTTCATAATTTTATTTTTCTAGCTTTATTTCCTATTTTCTTGTATTTTAGGTAAATTATTTAATAGTTAAAAATAGTTTTTAATTAATAATAATTAATTAAATAGTCATAAAAATAATTTTCTTTTTCTATAAAGTTTCTTTTATCATTAGGTTTGTAAAAATGTATTTTTCATATTTTTAGGGTTTATCTTGTGTAATTTTCACGCTTTTATTCAGACGCTTACGTAACTTTAATTTAAACGTAAGTTTTAGTTTTAAGTTTTAAACGCTCATCAATTTTAAAAATAGTGATAGCGTTTATTTAATAGATTTTATCTTTTTAACTTTCTTTAATTTTCATTTAAGCCCTGTAGTTTATGGGCTTTTTCCTTAGTTATAATCATCGCCAAATATCTTTTCCGCTCAAATCTCTCGATCACTACACGCCCGACTATTCTCGCATGTACTGTTGGGACTTAACGACTGGGAAACACTATACTCTCCGATCTTCATTGCATTCGTGTTTGAGTTGTTTTAAGTTACTTACGGTTGGTCATTCACAGTGACTCATTTCGCGTGAGAAAACTTGACTGCTTGTGAATCAAATTTTGGCGCCACGCGGGGAGCAAGAAGTTAATAATCTTACGCTTAGCAGATTAGTTGTTTGAATACTCACTCTTTGTTTATACCATCCATCCAGATATGTTTATATTTTCTTATCCAAAATACCAAAAATACTCTTCTTTAACCTCAAAACCATTTGATTCTCTTCTTAATCCTCTATATGTTTAATTCTTATGTCGACATTCGTCAACTTCATCGTCAAATATGTGTGGAGGTGTGGAGGTCCTAGTTCAAGCGAATTTTGCAATTGTATGAATTATCCATCAAAATGCTTTTCTAAGTTATTTCACCACCCGCCACAACCCGAAATACATTCTAATCTTGACAAACCAGCTCAAACGCTTGAGCTACCCTAAGCACCCATCGAGGATTACGAGGACACTTTCTTTGAAGATAGAGCCCGTAATCTAATCGAACAAATTCAAACCGATGAAAAAGGTCAAAAATTAGAATTGATTACGATGAACCTGCTCAAACACCGGTGACTAGCAAGAATGACTTGCCTAATCTTCACGCTTTCTCAAGAACCGTAACCGAGACCATAACGGAAGTGGTGGAAATTGCTAGCCTCGAGCACACCACTTGTCCCACCTCCGATTTTTCTCAATGTTCTTCGAGACTTGATAGTCATCCGGATCACAATGTTGGTTTTGTTGATCCTTTGAATAAACCGATTCCTCTTCATAACTCTCAAATGCAATCGCTTATTCCTTGTGTCGGTTGTGGTGAGCCTCTATGGTTCACCCCGTCGTTGGTGTACTTGTGTACAATGTGGTAATGATATTCATAACGGAGTTGCTTATTTTGTGGTTCAAGGAATTCATTTGATTATGATCCTAATCGAACTCATTTAACGACCCTCAAACTTTTCCAATTACCCACCCCACCCGACCAATATTCATATGATCAACACTTCATCTGTGAATCTTGTGGAGGTCCCCACCAGGATTTGAGTGTCAACTGAAACACGTTTGTCTATGAACAGCTTTTCCAAGTGATGCTCGTAACTTTGGTTATGACCAAAATCCATATGATTCACCATTCCGCACTCAACAGCTTTATTGTTGTAGTATCGGAGGTCCCCATTTCACTCGATTGTCAAATAGGAACCCAGCCTTGTAACAATCATGACTCTTACATGATTGAAAATTTCCAACCTCCACAAGATTATACTGGTTCAAACTCCACCGAGCCGTTATCTCAAGAAATCTCCTGTGAATTTGAAACCGCAATGAAAACACTTGAGGAAATGATGAGTAATTTTAAGAATCAAGTGAGTGGTGAAAAGTCCATGGGAGAATTGCTAGTCAAGAGCAAAAGGCCCGCCAATCTAGGGAAGAATCATTAGTCCTAGAGCAAGCAAATCTAAGACGCTCCCAATTTCTTAAGGCATTTCTTTATGATGATGACGAGGAGAGTTTTATCCTTTTAGAGATAATACTTCTCAACTCCTCGGTCATTGATATTCCAAAGTTGAGATTCCATCTCAAACAACTGCTATCACACCCGAGGCTCCCACTCACTCTCTCGAACATGGGGACGAGCATCTTGACACTGCTCCGAAAAGGAATCGGACGAATTCATAAAGTCTAGTGTTGAGGACCTTGTCCCAATCCTGTGAGAGTCACAGGAACTCTTGATCATGTGTGATATTCCTCCTCCTCTTGTCTTCCAAGATGATCATGTTGAGATGTCCTCCGATTCGATGATGATGAGTCGTTATCTTGTGGAGACATCATCTATGTGGAAGATTCACCTTCCGAGCTTGTTAGCTTAGAAGAGAGAATGATGAAGTTATCGACAATGAAATCAAAGATGAAGCTCTTCGAGCAACATTATTGAAGGTCGGTCTTCTCATTTCTAAAATCGAGGCTTTCAAAGAGAAACCTATTTCATCTCCTATCCCATAAAGGATAGTAACATTCTTTCCGATAACTCTATTCCTAAACGAAGCCTCATGTTTTGATAATATGGGAGAGAAGATTAGTGGCAATACCACTTCTCATTCTCATAATTCTCTCCCCGATTATGAATCATGTACATTGGAAGAGTTCACCAGTGAACCCACTCATATCAATTCTGAATATGATTTATTCACCTTCGAGGAGTTCGCCGATGAACTCACTCATATCATATCTCCACCGGAGTATGATAACTTCCACTTTGATCTAGACACACCCATAGTATGTCTTGATCAAATAAGCTTAACTGAGGAGATTCATGAAACTATGAATTCTCCTATCGAGGATGAAGAGTTAGTCATGATTTGTATCATGATTTTCTTTCTTTTCTTCATATATCCGTGGCTTCTCCCCTGTTATTCACTCCTTCGGGAATGAAGACATTATCTTTGACCTGCATTTCCATGCACCATTTGTGGCCGGGTCTCATCTGTCAGATCTCATCGGTGTGGAACTTTCACGTACTTCAATGTTTATCCAAACATCTTGAATGAAAGTCCGATGGAGATTGTTTCTTCCACTTACTTCCCCATGAACAAATTAATTCGGGTCGAGTCAAGCTAGCGACTCGTAATCAAAAAAAGAGCTTAACATGGGTTTTCACCCGTGTGTACCACCCTAGTGTGGGAGATGCCCCACATGTTGTATATAGATCTAAAAAATGAATGAAAATTGTAAATATTAAAAAGAGAATAATTGTTGTGTTTCCACACTTAGCTAGTAATGTTATCTTTTACGTTCTAAGTTTCGCATTGCAGTAGGTACTTTGAATATTGAGGACAATATTCATTTCTAAGTGTGGGGAAATTCGCGAATTTTGATCGTAAATGTACCCTTTTAGTCCCTTTTCCCCAAAATGGCCAAATTTTAAAATTTTTTTATCTAGTGGAAGTACTAAGTACTAAACACAACAAATGGTAATCATCCACCATGTCTAACCCACATAAGGATTGGCTAATCCAGAGCAAACGGCTCTTGGTAAAGATATCTCAAATCATTGACGGCTTACAATTTGCCCAAAATTGTATGGTATTCACCACCATATCCTTAAAAGTGAAGAGTTGGCTAGCCCGCAAGTTTATGGCTTGTGGTAAAGGCAAAGGAAAATCCATAATTGGTAATCACCACCAAAGATAATATTGATAATTTATCTAAGAGTTGGCTAGTCCGTAGGGTACGGCTTCGGTAAAGACAAATCAAATCCGTTGAAAGTGGTGGTTTGCTCAAAATCACATGGTTATCGGTGTACCATGGTTCTTACTGAATCGAAACATTTGGCTACTCCGAAGTAATGGCTTTTGGTAAAGAGATAAAATCCATTAATTTTTTCAAATCATTGCTAGGGACTAGCAATATCTTAGTGTGGGGATTGATGAGTGTCTAAATACTCATCATTTTGTACCAATTAAACTGCAAAAACATCCGAAAACACTCGAAAATGTATCAAATGATAAAAATATCACAAATAAGTGTTTTATGTGTTTTAAATGCAAAACATCAAAATCTGTGAAAACGATAAAATTTGCATAATTGGCGCTTTAGCCCCCAAGTTTCAAAAGTTGTCAAAAACAGTCCCTGGTAAATCCAAATAAAGAAAAATATCTTTTTGAGTCCCTAGGGATTCTTAAGTTGTCAACAATGGTCCTTGAGATTTAAATTTACAAATTTACAATTTAGGTCCTTTAACTTTCAAAAATGACAATTTAGGTCCCTTAACTTTCAATAATGGCAAGATAGGTCCCTAAACTTTCAAAGCTTGTCAATAATGGTCCTTGAAGCAAGTTTGAAAAATTACAGTTTGGTCCTTGAGATTTCAGATTACAAGACAAGTCCTTGTCTTAATTATTACCTAAAGACTTGTCAAATTGAGTTGTGACCCCAAAGCCAAAGCTAAGTACCCCGCCTTGTGACCCTTTCCTGCTTTTGACCCTTGGTCAACTCAAGTCAAACAAGCAACCTGCTTCCTCCCACCTCCTTTATCCCTTACACTGCCTCGCTACACTCCACCTCTCCCATCACCTCTTATCCCCGCACCTTATCTCTTCCACACCTCAACCCACTCATCATAACCCCTACAACCACCCCCCTAGTTGCTAGCTCGAAGTCAACAAAGGTCAAAAAGGTGTTTCCGCCAAAATTGCCAAACGCCAAAACTCATCCATTGGCTCGAGAGAGTGGTGGAAACACTCAGAGGACACGTGGAGACTACTTGAAGTATAAAAAGGAAGAAGGAAGAGAAACCGGGTAGTTAGTTTTAATTTTAAATGTATGTCGTTTTTTTTAGAAATGTCTTAGCTTAAATTATAAAGTGTAATTTTCAATTCCTATGTAATCAATTTAAGTTAATGAAGTGTTTGTATTCAAATCTAAGTTCTAATTCAAAGTCTTATTTAAGTCTCATAATCTCTTGCTCACCTTGTTGAGAATCCATTTTCAAAGTCCTATATCCAAATCTTTAACAACTTATTGTTAATCTCAAATAAGCTTAGTTGCTTAATTTTAGCTTTTATTGCTTACAACCGCTTTTAAGCAATTTCCATGAAAAGTCAACAAAAGTCAAAGTGGGTCAATTTTGAAAGTCAACCTGGTTCGAAGGTCTTGAATCTGTTAAAAGGTTGATTTTAATGGTTGGGAAAGTGATTCATCCAGTTTATGTCATTATTCATCAAGGTCTCAAGTTTAAGTCCAATTTGAGTTTTCAAAGGAGTGTTTGGTTTATGGGTTAGAATGGGTCAAAAGAGAGTTTTGACCCATCTTTGGGGTTGAAAATCAGTTGAGTACAAGCTATTGTGTAAATGGTTAGAGTTGGAAAAGAGTTTTGCAAGTATTTACAAATTTTGAGATTTAACTGGTTTTAAGAAAAGTAAGATTTGTAGTTTCGCTTTTGGCATAACAATTTAAGCAAGTTTAGTTCAAGATTGAAAATTATAAAAATTAAAAATCACAAGTCAACCAGCTTGTTTAACTGTGGTCAAAAGAAAAAAATTCACAAAATTATTTTGAAGGGTCTGCTTATGTTTCGAAGTAGCTAGTTTGGCATTGTGTTTGTTCTGTGCAGGTTGACCAGTAAAACCCAAAGATTTTCTCAGCTTATTTGTAAGCTAGGTTAAGCTCTTCAGCAAACCAAAAGTAGTGCAAAGGGAAGCTGGGTAGGTTTACTCAAAAGGCTCAGAAGCTTGAAGGGTGATATCCTCTACAGCTTATTCCAAAATAAGCTCAAACAGTGCCCTTGGTACTGTTCTGTCTCACCCCAATTCAACAGCTCACTAATTCAGATTTTCTTTAGCTTAATAGGATGTTAGATCAGTTTATTTAGGAGTTAGTTAACATTGTTAGATTGCTTAATCTATAGTCTTAAGGTTCCCTTAGTAGGTATATTAGCCAATTGCGTATTCCCCTTTTAGACTAGTCCATCATCTGTTTTTGGTGAATTTAAAGTTCAGCAGTTAGTAGAATGCTCACCTCATAAGTTGCTTACTTGTTGAGTGTCTAAGTTTATTTATTTATCTGAGTTTAGTTTGAGAACTAGTCTAGCTTGGATTGGAGTTTTGTATTGCAAATCAAGAAAAATGGTGTTTGGATACGATAGTTAACTAGGCTAGAGATTAGTAAAGTTGATAAATTGGATTACATAGTTCCTTGTAGGTTTATTAGAGGCTTAGGGATCATCTTTTGGCACTTTAGAACACTCATGGTCAAAATAGCTTATTACTGTCTTAGAGATTGGGCTGTTGGAATCGATGAGCAAAAATCATTACATATAGGTTTAGGATCAGATTATCTAGCTTGCCATAGTTTCATTTCATCCATATACAACATAATCAGGCCAACATTTGATCTCAAACCTCACATAAGTCAAAGTAGCAAATGTTCTTCAAAAGTCAAACTGTGTCAAAACTCAGTTTTATGCAGATCTTACAGAGGCTGCACAGAGCCCATTTCAAGTAGTTAGGATCTCATTTTTTGGTCTAGTTGCAGTATGCTAGGTGGTCATTAAGACCACATATCTGTTTTTCACAAAAGCTCTTCAGATAAGCTTGTGGATTAGCTCAAACATAGGGGTAGTTCACTGTTATGTTGTTTAAATCGATTAGCTCAGTAATCATTGGTGAAATGCTTATTAGGTGTTAGGAGTAGGTGTTATAAGTTGCTCTTAGCTTATTTTAGCATAATTTAGCTTATGTTTTCAGTTGGCTCACTTTAGTGCTTATTTGCTTAATTTCATGTGCTTATTTCTTGACAGTTACACTACAGCTCTGATTTCTTCCACATAAGCTTCACATTTGATATTTTTCCTAGAACTAGAATAGCATTTTAGAATTTCCTTGAATTTTTCATGATTTTTAGTTACTGTTTTCTATTTTTCTAGATTTAATTCAGTTTTTAATCACTTTTAATTAGCTTTAATTGCATTTAATTTAGAAAAAGTTCCAAAAAATAGTTTTTCAATTTTAATAGATTAAGATAAATATAAAAAGAGAAAAAAGTATTTTTCTAGATTTTTCTTAGTTAAATTTGTATTTTTAAATAATTTAATTAGTTTTAAATAGTTTAAAATTCCTAGAAAATAGAAAAATAATCATAAAAATACAAAAATAGTTTTGAAAATTCTAATTTGATATTTTAGACTTTTCCATTTCATAATTTTATTTTTCTAGCTTTATTTCCTATTTTCTTGTATTTTAGGTAAATTATTTAATAGTTAAAAATAGTTTTTAATTAATAATAATTAATTAAATAGTCATAAAAATAATTTTCTTTTTCTATAAAGTTTCTTTTATCATTAGGTTTGTAAAAATGTATTTTTCATATTTTTAGGGTTTATCTTGTGTAATTTTCACGTTTTTATTTGTACGTTTACGTAACTTTAATTTAAACGTAAGTTTTTAGTTTTAAGTTTTAAACGTTCATCAATTTTAAAAATAGTGATAGCGTTTATTTAATAGATTTTATCTTTTTAACTTTCTTTAATTTACATTTAAGCCCCTGTAGTTTATGGGCTTTTTCCTTAGTTATAATCATCGTCAAATCTCTTTTCCCGTTCAAATCTCTCGATCACTACACGTCTGACTATTCTCGCACACCGCTGGGACTTAACGACTGGGAAACACTATACTCTCCCGATCTTCATTGCATTCGTGTTTGAGCTGCTTTAAGTTACTTACGGTTGGTCATTCATTGAAGTGACCATCCGCGTGAGAAAACTCGATCGCTTTGCGAATCAACAGCTCGAGCTTGGTGTATCCGATGAGACGAACGGACTATAGTTGTTCTGCTTTGACGAGACCGCCACATAATTGGTTAAACATCCAAGATCCTCACTTTTTGGAACAGAGGTCGAGGTAAATTAATAATATTAAAGAGTGTTGCAATAATGTCCCCTAACCTTATCTTCATTTGCGTGATTCGAAAATCACTGTATTGTCGCGTACATAACCGATATTGTAGGCACAACCCACAACTGGAGATAAAACACATACTTACTATGAGCATGGTAACTATGAGAGTTTCACGTGTTTGGCAATTATTACGCACTGTGTCTTGATGAATGCGACAATTCTAGCACAATTGAGCAAATTGTCGCTCAAACAACATCCGATGAACACAACAAAATGGGTAAGTCAATGATTTGACAATGATTCCTACATACATATGTTGGAAAAGTTTAAAATACAACTCCTTACGCCATTTATGGTTCTATTATTTAAGGGATGATGTTGAGCAATCCGACATCGAAATAGAAGAAGTGAAAGCGGACCAACATTCGCTTCTAAGAAACGAAAGTTAAAGAAATTATCGCTGATGTTGATCAATCATTCTCAAATAAATGAAGAGAAAGTAGGCAAGATGTCGCTTCTAAGAAGCATATGTTAAAGAAATCAACAGATGACCTATCCGTCCTTACTCCATTAAAGTTCATCAACAAAAGTCCAAAAAGGTCGCAATACTTCATTGATTCACATCCGAAATACTTTTAAATACAACCGCTTATATGACATATAAAATTGTGTTATTTAAGGATGACATTGTTGATTCCGACATCAAATAGAGGAAGGAATGAAGAAAAAAAGGTCTCAGATTTCGCTTATTTAATTTTTATTGCACTATATATTACATTCTTACTTATTGCCTTATTATTATAGGTTTGTTGTTGAGGATTCGCATAACCGATGATGAGAAACAAATAAAAGTCAAAGTTGGAGGATCGAAAAAAGAAGCTAAAAAGAAGTATGTATCCAATGTTAATTATCTCATTGCATTGATATTGTTTAAAATCTTAACATGTCAATTTCTTACATTGTTTACTTAGGTTGGTTGTTGCGTCGTCCGACGAGGAATAGACATGAAGCAATCAAGTCATTGAAAGCATCTAAATGATACAAGACTGATGAGTCAAGCAAACAATGAATAAATAGTTAGGAAAAATGTAATAAAGTTGATCCTAATAGTTAATAGGATCATGAAGTTTCGTACCTTAAGACAATAGTTTGGTACCTTAAGAAAATAGTTATTGTTACTTATCAATTTTCATATTTCCAATGAATTGTCTTTGTTCCCATGTTCAGAATCAATTTTCATATTTCCAATGAATTGTCTTTGTTCCCATGTTCACAAATGTAGAATAACATTATTCAATTTCTACAAATGATTTACACAACTTGGCTAAACTTCATATTAAACTTCTATCTTAAATTTACAAATTTTATAATGATCCGCTATTATCGAATATTCTAAAACTTATTAATTGATACTATCAATAGTCATAAGCATGACCGAATAACACAATAATTTATTATTACTTGATTTGTTACATAATAAAACTACATACCAAAGACTTATTTATACTAGCACTCAATATGAATAATTTAAACTACTTAATTAAACTTCATATTAAACTTATTTCAAATTGACAAATTTGATGGCATCAAATCTTTCCAAGTTTTTACACTTATAAATTAGTACTATCAATGTCCAAGACTTTAACACTTTTGTTACATAATAAAATCTACATACCAACACTTATTTATACTACATTAATAACTTATGAGTAACGCCAAGAACCTAACTGCATAATCGAATATCAATAATTTAAACTACTTGATTAAACTTCATATTAAACTTCTATTTTAAATTGACAAATTTGATGCCAAGAATGTTTCCAACTTTTAACACTTATAAATTAGTACTATCAATACCCAAGATTTTAACAGCTTATAAATAAGTACTATCAACAATACAAGGATAACTAAACACTAATAAATTATCATATAATAAAGATGTGCTTTTCATTTTCTCAAAAATAAATACTTCAGCTTTTTAATCATTCTATACCATTATATAAATAACAAACTCATATCCTCCAAACAAGACACCCCATCACTATGTCACATCTTACAGTAATCAACTTATGCCTCCTCACATGCCGAGGCTAAAAAACCTACGAGTTGTGCTCATTAGAAATGTGGATCCAAGTAAAGGTTTGTGCATTGGAACCCACCTAATTATCAAGCGGTTTGACGATTTATTATTGAGGCGTAAATCATCATCGATCAAATTTAGGAGACATGGTTGTAATACCAAGAATTACATTCACATTAACCATGAATAGATGGCCATTCAAAATGAAATGCACACAATTTCCAATCAAAATATGTAATGCGTAGATCATCCTCGTAATGAAGCATGATAAAGAACAAGAAGATTGAAGAACTCAACAAATATATTGTTAAAAAATAATAATAAGATGAATCACGATATTGTTACATATCTCATGAGTTTATGCCTTATTCGTCAAATAACTTATCTTTCATTTGTGTTTTATTTAATGAATAATATCTTTTCTTATCGCTTGTTTGTTCTAAATTCCAATCTTTTATAGTTATACAAATATGTGCTTCTTGTTCTAACAAATGACCAACTTACAAATTACTATATTAATAATTACTTACTTCCAAAGGACTCTTATATGTTTATTTGCCTACATATAATGGTATAAATATATGTATGTAATGCTACTGATTTAAACATCAATACAAAAGCATAAGCATGTCAATAGCCAAAAACTAATTAATATCTCATAAATATACTTTATGGGTAAATGGAAGTTATAAGAATTTTTGTAACTCCGTGAAATATGAATAGCTTAATATGGCTTTAAAATGACACATTCTAAACTCTATGAATACACTTTCGCTCTTTATCCACAAACACATCCAATATCCACATTCAAATATCATGGAATTGAGCAAAACGGTGATTGCTCAAGATTTTCATCTACCAATAGTGAGGCTTCCAAAGAACTAAATGTTGGTTTAACTGCTTTAAAACAATTCAGAGATATGGGTTTTCGCCACGCCATATCGTAGTCGAAAGCAATTAGATTTATTAATTAGCACTCTCCGTGTCGAATTCAAGTGAAGCTAACATTTTATGTTTATCTTTTATCAATGTTATGTATAATGCAATGATATCATTTCACAAGAAGAAAGTGTAAATTCATTTATAAATAAGTGATCTTATAACATCCAATGTTATTGACAAAATTCACTTGCATTATAGGTGAAAATGGAGGTGCAACCGATGATTACACAAAAGTAATCATAACAAGGTTGAAAGAAGAAAGGAGGAGAGTACAAGAGAATCCTCGACACAACCTTTCTCCAATCACAAAACAATTGAGACAGAGAAACTTCAAAGCCGACACAACAAAAGTAAAAACATGAACTTGGGCTCAACAACAACAATTGAATCTAATATCACGCACTCCAGCGACACAATGTATAATATCACGGAACCGAGCAACACAAATGATTGCTCAAGATTTTCATCTACCAATAGTCAAGCTTGCAAACAACTAAATGTTGGTTTAACTGCTTTAAAACAGCTCAGAGAGATAAGGGTTTTAAGCTGCTGGCCATATCGTAAGCTGAAGCTTAGATTTATTAATTAGCACTCTCCAGGTCAGAATTCAAGTGAACCTAACATTTTATGTTTATGTTTTATGTTATTGACAAAATTCACTTGCATTATAGGAAGAAAATGGAGGTGCAATAGTTGATGATTACACGAAAGTAATCATAACAAGGTTGAAAGAAGAAAGGAGGCGAGTACAAGAAAATCCTAATTACAAACTTTCTCCGACCACTAAAAAGTTGAGACGGAGAAACTTCAAAGCTAGATACAAAAAGATTAAAAACATGAACTTCGCCCCAACAACAACAATTGAAGCTACTCCATTGCAGTTATATATCCAAGCAATATTTCGACTCTAAAGAGATGGATGGTGATTATGATGGTGACAATGAAACCCAAGATTAGAGGAAATTGATATGCAAGTTTTAGAATTTTAACAAATTATTATAAACTAAATTATGAATGTTCAAGATTACAATTTTAGATAGTAATCAATGGAAGGTTGTTAGTGATTGTGTAATGATCACGATTGAATAATACCATATTTCTATCTTAGTATCTATATACAATTGCAAAATTAAATGGCAACACTTATGAGTGTATTATATTGAAAAGTCTAGGAAAATCTACCAATGAATAGAAATCGTAATCATGTAAAAAAAAGAACAATAACCTACTTCATCCAAAAACTAACAATCACGACTCTAAATAAATCTACCGCCATATCAATACTACTTTACAAAAGTTAAAATAACTCCTAGAATATTCCAAATATCACTTCATCCAACAAACTAACAATCATGTTCCTAAGTAAAACAAACTTTCAAAGATAACAATAATACTTTACAAGAACCGACATCTTTCATATTAACAATTAATAAATGTAACATTTACATCACAAAATACCAAAAGCCTACTAACATCTTCCAAAATCTAAAACATCTTTCATATTAACAATCAATAAATATAACATTTACATCACAAAATCCCAAAAGGCAACCTATTGATCTTCTTAATTCTACATTATAACGCTTACATCACAAAATCCCAAAAGACACCTATTGATCTTCTTAATTCTATATCTCTATATATTGATATGTTCATTAATTACATGTACAACACCAACAAGCATCAATTTAAATGAAACTATATATTTAAATTGTTCATGTAATTAGGATTATCGCTTATTTCATCCCAAATTCATTCATGAAGCAAACAGAGATTCCATCACTCTCGGACATAATACACAACTCTATAACGATTCATTCACATACAAAAATCGATCGATGGAAAACTCGAGAGTTACCGTGGTCTCAAAATAATGTAATTAATAACGCAGAATCGTGTAAACTCAAACACATATATATTTTTATACAAAATCATCAATTCACATGTGCTAAACTTTTGAAAATTTGTCCGTAAACAAAGAACAATTCGAGGAAACAACAGGAAAATACTAAAAAACAGGGTTTCAGCTTCCAACATGCCTAAAAACCGCCAAAAGATGTAAAGGTAAATTTCGGATCATGTGTCGATAATTATTTGACAATTCGCTAAATGTAAAACATAAATTTTCGTGTTCTACATCCAATTACCAAAGGCAAAACGGAGATATTATATTAGAACAAGTCAAGCGACGAGTGCCTAAAAAACAATAAAAGCATAGGGTTCACATCTAGAGGTATCTTTTCCATGAATTTTACTCAATATAATTGAAACTACACTAATTAAAAAGTAAATAAGCACCTCACTTATCATTTTTACTCTTATTTATACAAGGGGTTGTCGCTTTCTTACCATAATATTGGCCCACCATCGTATACATGTTCTAATTGTGCAAAGAACTATGTGGTATGAAGAAAGAACTACCAAGGCTTACAAGCCTTTAAATCCAACATTCTCCTTTGTTGTCAAAGTGGTAAAGTTCTCTCTCCAAATTCAATGAAGCACCAACGTTAAACAAGCTTCTTGATTATAGTGATTCTTCCGCAACAAAATTTAGAGATCAAATTAGAATATACAATAGTATGTTTTGCTTTACATCTTTTGGAGCAAAATAGATAACTCAATCAATAAAGGACGCGGCCATATACATTTAGAATAAATGGTCAAAACTATCATCTTATTGGGTCCCTCGCTCAACAAGTAAGGAGAACAACCAAAGTTTGCCCGCTTTACTTTTTGACACACGAATGAACCTAAGAATCGCATGTCCGCTTATTGATAAAGAAACAAAACCAGTTGATGAAACAATAGTCGAGCCTCATTTCAATGCTAAATGAGACAAGTGCGAGCATAAAGGCATTTCGCATGGCAAGAGATTGGTGTGCTTCACATGATACTCCAAACTTACAACATGCGCTTATTAGTAATAGAAGAAGTGCACGACAAGACAATACACCAATCAGATCTCGAAATAGTCAGCTAATTACAAATGATTTTGGTCGGGCATCCTTCACGAGATATCATTGTCAACTATAAAGACACGGGCAAGCAAAGGATATCAGAATTGCATCAATCTTACATGGCACTCCAATATCCTTTACTATTTCCATATGGAGAAGATGGATTCCATGATAGCATACCTTTTCATAACAATACAGTGGACGACAAACTATACGTGGATTCATTACAATGAAGGAGTATTACGCGTACATAATTCAAAGAAAGAAAAACTGTGGTACTACATTGTCGAGAGGAGGCCGCTATTCCAAAGAATTTTTGTCGATGCATACACACTATTGAAGAACAACGGATTAAATGGACGAGAAAGAATCAAGACAACCCACGTGTGGATCTTTACCATAATGTGTTTGATGTCACACAAGAGGAGATACCGACGCCGCAAATTGGAATAAGAATAGTTTTTCCTCAAGCTTTGTAGGAAGCCCAAGGTATATGATGCGATTACCAAGATGCCATGGCTCTATGTAGACAATATAGAAATCCAGATCTGCTCATCACGCTCACTTCCAATCCCAAATGGTCGGAAATTGGAGACATGCTTGCCGATATACCGCCGAAGCACACGATCGCCCGGAAGTTGGCACCCGCTATTTAAAATAAAGTTAATCGAGTTGTTGGATGATCTTACAAAAACAAATTTTGGCGATACTTGTGCAGTAATACAACCCATATCTAAGAGTCAATAAGACTTTTCCATTAAACCATTCGATTTGTATCTAATAAATTTCAAATATTTCGCTTCATTGTCTATGTTATTGAATTCCAAAACGCGGCTTGCCTCATGCACATATTTTATCGTGGCTCGAGGAATACGCCAAGTGAAGACAAAGCACAAATAGATGATCTAATTTCAACAGAGATTCCATGCCCAACAAATGATCCGGATGGATACAAAGTTGTTACTGAATACATGTTGCATGGACCATGCGGGAAGGATGCAAAGTACGCCCCATGCACCATAGAAGGAAAATGTTCAAAACATTTCCCTAAATCATTTTATCCAGAAACAACAATTGATGGGGATGGCTACCCTGTTTACCGCAGGAGAGATAATATAGTCAATTTTGTAAAGGTAAGTTCACTTTCAATAATGATATGTCGCTCCTTATAATCGATATCTTCGCTATACCGTGCACACATAAATGTAGAATGGTGCAATAGATCAAGGGCAATTAAGTACTTATTTAAATACTTAAACAAAGGTCCCGATCGAGCTACCATTGTCATCGAAGAAAACATTACAAAATGTGATGCATCGCCCTACAAAGGTTTTGAAGTTGATGAAATCAAGAACTTCTTGAATTGTCGCTACTTAGCCCCATGAAGCAGTATGGCGACTTTTTTCTTTCGACATCAATTACGCCTACCCATCAGTCATGAAGTTAAATTACCACCTGCCCAACCAAAATGCAATAACGCTGCGTGATTCTGAAAGCTTACCAGCATTGCTTCGAAAGGAAGGCATCAACATAACTATGTTTACAGAGTGGTTTGAGCTAAACAAACGTGAACTAGAAGCTCGGGGTTTAACTTATGCTCAAATTCCGCAAAAGTATGTATGGCATGAAAAAGAAAGGATTTGGAAACTTAGAAAACAAAAAAAATCCATAGGCCGGATGGTTTATTCCAACCCTGCATCAGGGGAACGTTACTATCTCAGATTGACACTGACTATAGCCAAAGGTCCTGAATCCTTTCAACACCGATGACGGTTAACAATATAACATATCGGACATTTAAGGAAGTCTGCTTTTGCATATGGCTTGCTCAATGATGACAAGGAATGGACCAACGCTATATCGAAGCAAGATTTTGGGCATTTGCACCTCAATTGAGGGACTTATTTGTTACAATATTGTTGCTTTTGTGAAGTAAGTAGCTACGACAATTATGGGAAGAAAACGGGAAGCTTTATCGTAAGATATTCTACACAAACAAAGAAAACACTTGTGTACCAGATTTAGAGCTTACAAACGAATGTATTCAAAACTATTGTTTGGTGGAGATAGAGGAACTGTTATACGATTTGGAAGATCTTTAGCTGAATTTGCAGAACTCCCAAGACCAAACCCAAACCTACTAACAAACATGGACAATCGTTTGATTAGAGAAGCGTTGGACTTTGATACGAAAACAAGCAAGGTTGAACATGAACAGCTTAATTCGATGCTAAACAACGACCAACATCTGATCTACCAAAGAGTTATCGAGTCTGTATACAGCCAAAAAGGAGGGTTTTACTTTGTTTATGGGCCCGGAGGGAGTGGAAAGACATTTTTATACAAGACCATAATTTCAAAACTAAGATCAGAAAGAATGATAGTTCTTGCGCTTGCATCTTCAGTACATCATATAATATGTGTTTATTCATTACAAGAATATTAAACTTTAAACACCTCCTAAATTGTTCAACCTTTATAATTCAAACAGAATTGCTTCTTTACTACTACCGGAGGAGGACACTCATAGCATGATTTGTGATTCCATTGGAGTTAATGGACAATAGTACATGTGGTATCAAACAAAACACACACCGCGTAATTAATGAAACAGCCAGTTGATAATATGGGATGAAGCGCCCATGACTCAAATGACACGCGCTTGAAGCCTTGGACAAGACATTGAGGGATATATTGGGGTATGAGAACCGAAAACCGAGAACGCATCTTTGGAGGAATGACGGTGTTATTGGGTGGTGACTTCGACAAATTCTACCAAGAATCCCAAAAGCTAAGAGATCGGTTATCCCACCGCATAAACCGATCGTAGCTATGGAAAGCTTGCAATGTTTTTACCCTTACACGCAGATGCGGGTAAATGAGTATACGTAAACGGTAGCATTGACACTCAAAACAAGAATTCAATAAATGGGTATTGGATGCGGGCGATGGAATTTGGAAGCCAAAATTAAAGAAGGAGAGGATGAGCCGACCGGATTCATATTCCAGATATTTCCTTATAAAATCGTGGATTCTCCAATTGAGCAAATTGTCACGTAAACATTCCCCGATTTTATAACAAGACGAATGAAGATGCGATCTAAAAGAAAGGGCCATATCGACTCCAAAAATGAAGACGCCGATGCAATAAATGAACATAATGTTCAAAAAGTTAGCGGCTTCAGAACGTACAATAGTGCGATGAAGTATGTAAGGCCTCAAATGATACACTAGATCAAGACCACCTATATCCCATTGAGTTCTTGAATTCCTTAAATTTCCAAGGAATGCCACCACATTCTCTATGCTTAAAAAGGAGCTACCGATAATGCTTTTATGAAATGTTAACCTGTGCCAAGGTTTATGCAATGGAACCAAAGTTAATCATTACCGATCTTGGCCGCTTTGTTATTCGAGCTAAAATCCTAACTCGGTCACATATAGGAGATAATCGTTTTATACCTAGGATCACGATGACATCCACGCAATCAAAATGGCCATTCATAATGAAACGAGATGCCCCTCGTGAAACCTTGCTATGCGATGACCATAAACAAGAGCCAAGGTCACCACTTAAGTATGTCTGAGTCTACTTACCCAACCCCGTGTTCACCATGGCAACTATATGTCGCGACTTTCTAGAGTCACAAGCCCGACGGATTGAAAATACTAATGACGGAAGATGAAGACAATGAATTCAAAGAGCTAACAAGAAATATTGTTTTTAAGGAAACCTTCACTAATCTAAATTAATAAGTTGTAGTATATATCTTCTCAAATAATGAAGGCAAAATTGCACTTACATTTGACTTTAAACCATCATTACTAAACCCATTACAAACTATATGAGCATTCAAATGTTGCGTGTTCTGGGAAACATGACACTTAAAGATGGAGTCGCTCAAAAGTATACGTCTGTGAGATTCAACAAATCAACTTCCATTAACAAAGAACTCAAAACAGATTTTAATACTCACCCGTATAATCCGTGATAATGTCTTCACCAATAAATCAACTATACCACAATATTCTTTAACCCGCAACAAATATAATTATCGATTAGATTGAATCACAATAAAAGTGTTCATCTTTTGATCAGAATACAACATCATCATCATCCTAAACACTATTATAAAAGTGTTCCTCTTTGACCGATAAATGCACAATAACATCTCTAAATCAACAAACATCATAAACTAACTAACTATAAACAAATTAAAACATTTCCACAAACACGAATAAATTTTATCGATTCAAACCCAAATCTTACTTTAACAATACAATGATCATCCAAATCGTGGTATTGTTGTTGTTCTTAACGCTTACAAGGTTTTCTATGAGTTTTTTTGTTCGAATTTGTATGTGTAGTAATGATTTTATGTGTAGAATGTGCAGAGGGTATTGATATTAGAAGGTGTATGTGAAATATGCACTTTTTATTGTTGCATATTATGTGTTCGATGAAATGCCCGAGCCAACATTGTTTTAGTTGATTGAATTGGACTCTTTTTTTTCCAGCTTATGAGTATTAGTTTGGGCTTATTCACTTTATTAATCCATAAGGCATCAACTTGGTAACCTTACAATGCATGCCATTAACGGCCTAAACTTTATAAAAAAATGCTTACAACTTACACTTATATTTTAAAACTTATAAATACAATCACAAAATACATCCCTAATATTAAACCATAAAACTTATATACATCCATTTTAAAAAATATAAAGTTTAGAAAATGTGAGATACCATAACAACTTAAATATAAAACAACGAAAATAAAAGGCAAATACTACACTCTCACAACTTAACTAAATAAAGTATTTTAATCACAACTTAAATATAAAATGACGCAAAAAAAAAACTACAAAAAATTACGCTATAACAACTTTTATAAAGCCCGTGTGCATCGCACGGGCTATCTTGCCTAGTTAGAAAAAAGTTTTAAGATGTATTTATGATATAAAGTGGATGAATGATCTTTAGTTTTCAAGTTTCTCGCATGAATGTATGTCTTTTTTTGTATGATAAATGCGAGAATACAGAGTATCCGTCATTATCGTTGTGATTTCTAAACTCTTCCTAAACCATCACAATCCAAGATATTTACCTAAAAAGGTACGACCTAATGTATGTTATAAGACATTCAAGTTGCCTTAATACTAAGCCACTTTGGATATGACTTGCTCATATGTTTGGTTAAGAAAATGTCGTTCAAGTTACATTTACTTGAATTTTGTTTGAGCATCTTTAATGTGGGCACTATATATATTCTCTAAATCAATATTGATGACGTATAGTCCCAACTCGGGTCACGAACCCGATTAGTGAATAACACTAACTAGCCCATTACGAATGGGCTACCTTAATAATGGTTTGAGCTCACGAAAGCCTAAGCCCAAATTCATTTCTGGAATAAGATATCCGATATCTTCTAATTTTGGAGATAATCGTTTGTCAACCGACTTGGGCGGGATACGCCGAAGGTTGGGGAACACGGAACCAATAAGGATTCCGTGTGTATATAAAGGGAACCATATCCCTCATTAAAGGTACAATCTAAACCCTAACTATCCATAACCCTAAAACCGATTACTTACTCTCACACCGGAGGATAATCGTGGGAGACAATCCCACGATAAGCCTAACGGTGTTTTCTGTTTACTTAGTGCGCAAGTCTCAAGCAGCAATAATCAATTGGTACGAGAACCGGAGCCCAAACAAGGAACGCCCAACTTTTGTATCAACAAGTGGCGCCATCCGGGGACCATCACTAAGAACTAAGAACTAGAATGACGAAGCACGAAATCGCCGATCGCAAGCGGACCTTACAGGAAAGAAGTCGCAGCGGATCGCCTTCTAAGCGCACTTCCGGGACAACCAAAGGTCGCTAAAAATCAAGGATTAGGACCAGACCTAGTCTTCCCTACGGTGGAACAACGCTCGGGGACAACTCAGGCAACTACAACCACCACCAACGCAGGAGATCCGCTGTGCACCCTTTTTACTACCCCCTTCAATCAGTGTTAGAAACTGACCTCTCGAAGGCACCAGATGCACCTGACAGAAACAAGGGACCAGTAGTAGAAACAAGCACCCTCGCTCTAGAAGGGGTCGCACCGGAACTAGCACCGGAAGATTTCTTATCTCAAAATTACGAAACTTTGGCCGCTCTCATGCAAGAGGAAGCAAAGAAGAGGACGAGTCGGAGCCTGCATGCCCGACTCAATTTCGACTCAGAATACAAAACATCGCCACCGCGCCGTCAGAAGGATAAGCGCGGGAGGGACAACCGCCGACCCCCGGTGTTTAACAGAATTGGGAGGAGAGTTGAGAATGATGAGACATCTAACTCGCAGCACTTGGAGGGAAGCGAGGAAGATGAACGACGTACCAATGTCCACGCCAGGCTTGATAGCCGCAGAGTCCAGGACAGACTGGGACGAAGGTACTGCCCAAGCGAAAGCCCTTCAAGTGCAGATTCTGAGGACAGTCGGCGCAAACGCCGGAGAAGGGAAAATTCGTCCTCTGGCAATTCCTCGGACAACGAGGTTAGCGAAACTGGACATTGGAAATCCAGGAGGAAATACCGTGACCAGGAGGAGGAGGACATATCTCTTCCGTGGCGCCGCCAAAAGGTGGATGCGTTCACTCGACGTATCGGTAATTTCTCAGAAGATAAGAGAAGGCGCATGCCCGCTAATGTAAAAACCTATGATGGAACAGGTGATCCGGATGATCACCTAAAAATCTTTGAATCAGCCGCTACTATCGAAAATCGCCACAACCGTGTGGTGCCACATGTTCAATTCCACACTAGTGGAAACGCGCGAATCGGTTCAAGAAGCTTCCACGCGAAGCATTGATGGCTTTGAAGAGTTAAGAAAGGCGTTTCGCCTAAACTTCACTCAACGAAGAAGTGTTTAAAACCCCGTCGAACTCGCCAGGTTAAAAACGCCAGGGGAATCTACAAGTGCTTATATGGAGCGCTTCAAAGATGAGTGCATACAGTTAAGGCATGCCCGGCGTTAAAAATCTCGTGGTTCATGAACGGATCAATAACCCGTAACTCATCAAAAGTTGAACGACAAGATCCCCAAACCTTTGATGAACTTATGAACGCACAAGGTCCTTCGTCTAGGAGAAGCCGCGCGGATAGCAAGAAAAGCTACTCAAACTATCGGTCACGTGAACAACCCGGGAGACAATCCATCGACCGAGTAGCAACCGTAATAAGAACTACCGCAGCCTGTGGGAGCGGACGGATAATGACAGTATACCTCACGACCAAGACTCAAAGGAAATACTGCAATGTATAGCGCGAACTTTCCAAGACCACCACAAATGCGCACTCCAGAGGATCGGCGCGTGGGGAGTGGCTACTGTGACTATCATGGAAAGAAGGGCCACACAACCAATGAATGTGTCCAATTGCGCCAACTCATTGATAAATTAGTGAAAGAAGGCAGATTAGACCATTTGGTCAAGAACATCAAAGAAGGCAAAGATAGGCAGAACAGTGGGAACAAGAAAGAGGGGCCCAAAGATAAGACTGACACCATCTACATGATACAATCATGGCAGCGAGTAACTAGGCAGAAGGTCAGCCAGAAATTTTCCCGTGGCAGTGAAATCTCTTTTCCCACCTTGACTACGGACAATGCAGTGGTAGAGCCGCTGACCATTGAAATTAATGCGGGGGGTCACGATATCCACCGCATGTATGTTGATGGAGGAGCATCTGCAGACATAATGTATGAACATTGTTTCAAGCGATCGCGACCGAGACACGCAATCGCTTAAGCCCGGCCATGACAAAGACCGATCGGTTTTACAGAGAAAAGATATGGCCTACGGGGCAAATAAGCCTACTAGTCAGTGTGGGCAATAAGGAACACTCCGCGTCGCCCTGGATGGATTTTATGGTGATCAAATCCCCTTCGCCATATAATGGCATTATCGGAAGACTAGGGATATCAGCCATGCGCGCAGTACCATCTACAACACATGGGATGCTCAAATTCCCGACGGAAGGTGGTATTGTTACTCTCTACAACTCCACTGTACCACATAGAGAATGTAACACGATTACATGCGAGAAGGCACCCATTCCAGAACAGCGTACAACTAAAGTTCCAAACCTAAAGGTTGCGATTCATCCTGATTATCCAGAACAGGAAATATCGATCAGAGGATCGTTGTAGGACAACGGCAGAGCAGATGTGTGCGCACTCTTGCAAAAGAACTTGGACATTTTTGCATGGGAGCCAAAGCACATGACCGGAGTACCACGTTCAATCACAGAACACAAGCTGAGAATCCAACAAGGATACTCACCAATACGCCAGAAGAAGCGCGGCCAAGCTCCAGAGCGCGCGCAAGCAATTATGGCAGAGGTGCACAAACTGGTGGAGGCAGGGATCATGCGTGAAGTCTACTACTATGACTGGCTTTCTAACCCAGTAATGGTCAAAAAAAGCGTCGGTAGCTAGCGGATGTGCGTGGACTTCACAGATCTCAACAAGGCATGTCCACAAGACTGCTACCC
Source organism: Chrysanthemum lavandulifolium (assembly GCA_022545495.1). Classification (NCBI taxonomy): domain Eukaryota; kingdom Viridiplantae; phylum Streptophyta; class Magnoliopsida; order Asterales; family Asteraceae; genus Chrysanthemum; species Chrysanthemum lavandulifolium. Next base: position 67,494,182 of record CM040244.1, on the reverse strand, counting down.
CCTACCAGAGATAGACTGGAAGGTAGAATCTTTGTGTGGATACCCACTCAAGTTCTTCCTAGATGCATACAAAGGATATCACCAAATCCAGATGGCTAAGGAAGATGAGGAAAGCCAAGGCGTCTACTGCTACACCAAAATGCCATTTGGCTTGAAGAACGCAGGCGCCACCTATCAGCGGTTAGTAGATAATGCATTTGAAAAACAAGTGGGCCGCAACTTAGAGGTTTACGTTGACGACCTAGTCATAAAAAGCCATAATGAGGACGAGTTGGTACGCGACATTGAGGAAACATTTAGGACACTCAAAGAAATCAACATGAAGCTCAACCCTAAAAAGTGCACTTTTGGCGCTACAAGGCATGTTTCTGACACCGATAGAACTCGATGGCATCAAACCATGTCCAAAAAACTAAGGCTGTCATCGAACTTCCTTCACCGCGCACATTGAAGGAAGTCCAACCTCTCAATGGAAAACTGGCCGGTCTAAATAGATTCTTGTCCAAGTCAGCAGACAAGTCGCTACCTCTCTTTAAGACACTCAAGAAGTGTATAAAAAAGGGAGATTTTTGCTGGAATACGGAGGCAGAAGAAGCCTTTACACAACTTAAACAACACCTGGCAACACTCCCCACACTTGTAGCACCCCGACCAGGGGAAGAGTTGATTATGTACTTATCTGCAACTCATGGAGCAGTCAGCGCGGTGTTACTAACAGATAGGAACTCGGTACAAACACCGATGTATTTTGTAAGTAAAGCGCTCAAGAAAACGAAGATTAACTATAGTGCCATGGAAAAGTTGGTCCTAGCATTGGTGTTCGCCGCCAAAAGACTGCGCAGGTATTTCCAAGCGCACCCCATAGTGGTAATTACAGACCAACCTATCAAGCAAATCATCTCCAAACCTGACGCATTAGGACGACTACAGAAGTGGAGTGTGTTGCTAGGTGAGCATAACATTTCCTACAGCCACGCATCGCAGCTTAAAGGGCGATACTTGCGACTTCATTATCGAAAACCGACGCCGATGATACGCCCGCACCAAGCAAAAGGAACTACAAGATCCATGGATCTTGTTCACGGATGGATCTTCATGCATGGATGGGTCGAGCGTGTCTCATCCTTACAAGTCCGGAAGGAATGGAATTCACTTACACACGCTGCTTTGAATTCACAACGACAAACAACGAGGCGAGTATGAAGCCCTAATCGCGGACTACGATTGCGGCTCGAATGGGTGTACGCAACACGGAGGCAATGTGGATTCCTGCTAGTAGCTAACCATGTGTTGGGTGAGTACGTGGCTAAAGAGAAAACATGATCCAATACCTCGACAAGACCAAGGCACTAATCCAAGGTTTTGACAGTTTACCATCAAGCGTGTTCCTAGGGGAAAATCGGGCGGATGCATCGAGCAAGATTGCATCCACAGCTTTGCACACTTGTCAAAACAAGTGTTGGTGGAAACATTGAAGAGCAAATCCATCTCGGAGATGGAAATATCCACGGTGATAGAGGAGGAAGGTCCTACGTGGATGACACCTATAATGGAATTCATAAGCAAGGGCGTATTGACCCAAGAACAGAAGGAAGCCCGAAGAATACGGCGCACAACACATAGGTTCGAACTTCAAGACGGTGTACTATATCGGCGCTCCTTTCTGCAACCATGGCTCCGCTGCGTCGGCGCCTACAAGCAAATTATGTACTCAGAGAAATCCACGCCGGCTCATGCAGCATGCATTCAGGACCACGATTCGTGGTGGCGCGCTTACGGTCGGATACTATCGCCCACCATGCACCGTGATGCGCGGAATTGATAAGAAAGTGCAAAGTTCGCCGTGTTCATAGACCCATCCCGCCCGACACACAACAGAGCTAACGCCATCACGGCGCCATGGCCATTCTACAAGTGGTATCGACATTGCATGCCCTTTCCCGCTGCGGCCAGGAGGATTGAAGTTTCATAGTGGCCATAGACTACTTCACCAAGTGGATCGAAGCAAAAGCGGTCGTAATAACAATCGCAATCGTGTCAAACGCTTTGTTTGGGACAATATTGTATGCCGCTTCGGACTACCTGGGGAAATCATCTCGGACAACGGGAAACAATTTTGTGACAATCCCTTCAAGGACTGGTGCGAAAAGTTGAATATCACGCAGCACTTCGCATCGGTTAAACATCCACAAACCAACGGCTTAGTAGAACGTGCAAATCGAAGTCTAGGTGAAGGAATTAAAGCACGTCTGGACAAGCACAAAGGAAGGTGGGTAGAAGAATTATCGCATGTTCTGTGGGCGCACCGCACTTCAATCAAGACCAACACAGGGGACACTCCCTTTTCTCTAGACAATAAAATGGTTTTTTGGAACTTCGGGACTTCTATCAAGTGCTAGCGAAAAAGCTCGTGAGTCTTGAAAAGATGTTCTTGGGGTACTAGAATACATTTGTCTTTAATTTTTCCACATAATTCATGTCATGTTACAATCAATAATGGATAATTTGATTTAAAAAAAAAAAAAAACAAATGATTGAAAAATGTATCATATTTGTCATCATTTTCTTTTGTGGGCAGCGACAAATTTTTTTGCTTTTGTGGGTACTATTCTTCAAATTCATCATTTTCAAGGTACTATGTGACATTTTTGTCATTCGGGAATTTTTTTTCTATTAGCTAAGAGAGGCAAAAATGTCTAAAAATTTCGCAAAATACTCTAAAAATGATAAATTTGAAAGAAAAGTACCCACAAAAGCAAAAAAATTGTTCACTACCCACAAAAGAAAATATTGGCAAATATGATACTTTTTTTCAATCATTTGTAAAAAAAAAAAAAAAATGGTAAAATTATCCAAAGCCACATAACTAAGTGAACAAAACTAGTACTTTAACCAAAATGATCATAGTTTAAAAATAGAAAAATGATCATAGGTCTTATTGTTAGGCCTAAATATCACCACTTTTAAAAATATTATGATACGAAGAGATGACACATTTGTTTAGTGATCCCTCATTTGAATGCAAACCAGAAATGAAATACTTCACTTTTAAAGAAGAGCAAATTGGACATAAATCATATATAGTCAATAAACTTGAAAAGTAATCCAACATTTGAAAGACGTTATAAATTTGAGAAGGGAGGTGATACTCACATCATACTTTTTGATTAATGCACCGCAAATTGTGCATTACAATATTGCACGGTACAAACTGTAATGCCTAGATTGTGATGCATTAATCAAAAAATGTGGTATGAGTATCAATTCCCATTTGAGAACTTAGCATCTAAGTATCCCTTGGTGGTTATTGTAGCCAAAACTGGACATATATGTATGATCATTTAGAAAAGAGCAATTTAGAATAAAATAGATTTTAGTACTTGAGAACTTCTTACTAAGTGCTAGCGAAAAAGCTTGTGAGACTTAGAGTTGATGTTTTAAGTGCTAGAATACATTTTGTCTTAAAAAAAATTTTCTTCACAAAATTCATATTCTGTTACAATTTAATGATGGATAATATAAGTTAAACAATGAAACAAAAAGGTAAGATTATCCAAAGCCACGTAAAAAGCTTAGTACTTCTATGATGATTTTGGGGTTGTTTAAGATTTATAATTGCTTATTATTTTTTAACATAATAGTTGATGATGATAAGAAGTGACGTGACACAAATTAAATAAAAATAAATTTGTTTAATGTTTAATTCTTAAGTGGAGCTATATAATAGATGTAAACTAATGTAAAAAGCACGAGTGATATAAAATGAACTTTTACAAATTTACACAACTATTTTGGTTTGTGAACAAGAAGTGACGTGACGTAAATGTATTAATCTTGACAGAAGATTAAAGTTTAGAATGGACGGTATCATAACGAAAAAAGTCTTGCCATTCATACATGGCAGCTCGCCACCCTTCGCCGCCAAACCCTCACCCCTAGCCACTTCTCGTCACACGCTCTCTTGCCGGGGAAACGAAGTGAATAAGACAAAGAACTTTTTACAGGTTGCCGTTTATTTATCTATTTTTTTTATCGATAAATTGTGTATGTGTGTGTGCAGTAGTACAAATGAAAAAGATGATGTGCTATTTTTTTATATCTTTTATATAATAAAACAAAACCTTAAGTTAGGACTTTTGCATTAAAAAAAATCAACCATCCTTTATTAAGTAATATTTAAATTATTGTTATCTTTTATTTACAAGATTTTGAATTAAATAAACTTAAAATTTTCCTAATTTTTGACCAAAAAATATAAATTTATTTTAGTTGAAAAGTGAGTGCAAAAATTATATGTGTCAAAAGTATGAAAAAAAAAATTTTAAAAAATGGGTTAAATTTACAAAATCTTCAAGGGTTTAAACAAAAATTTTAAAAAACAAAACCACAACCTAGTTTATGAGGGTTGTTATGTTTAATTGTATCTATATAATTTCACGAATGGAACATATAAAATCTCCTAGGAATTGCAAATGATGTCATAGGAAGAGCATTGTGCTATTAACAAGATTGGAAAGCCGGTATCAACTTCGAAATTAGGTAATTTTCACGGTGTCAATCGTTTCGTAGTTTTGATAGTATATGTGTTTCAGTTTTGAGATGAAAATCATCATCTATCAAATGATATAGCTTATGTTTACAGGTTAAATTTTTAATAGTTATAGACCAAAATGTAATTTAAAAAAAATAATAATAAAAAAAATCAATGCACTCATCAACATAAAAAATTTATTAGAAAAAAAATGTACACGGATCAGATAGTGTATAGGACCCGAATTTTCCAATGGTAAGCTTATTAGGTATTAGTACTTTTGTATTGTCCTGACAATCAGTGTATAAATACATTGTGTTTATTTTTCAGGGAAGCCTGTAAAGCCGGATGACCTTGGCAGAATTGAATTTGTAACACCCCCAAATTCGGTATACGCAGCGAAATTAAGGTTGGGGTATTACTTCATAGAGCACAGTCATAATAATAGATAAACGGCTCAAAAGAGTCGTTTTAGATAAAACAGTTATCATTAATTTATTTAAATAAGAGTTTACATAATAAAGGTCCCAACGGAAATACGGAAATACATAGTTTTATTCTTGTGAATGATAACAAAAATGGACGCCCTTTTTATAAGAAAGTCCATAGCCACTCCGTGCCAGATCGTGCTCTAGTTTCCTGAGATAAACATGCTAAAAAGTCAACACAAAGGTTGAATGAATCCATAGTGTTTGAATAATAATCAGTTGAACACAAGATAAGTAGTAGTAAAATCTGTAATATTGCAGTATAGTACATTCAGTAGTTGCAGCATTTGTATCATTGCAACATAGTGTATATCGCCTTAAGTCTCATGAACGCAAACGTTAACACGAACGCGTCATAATAATGACATAAGTTACAAACATCATAGTGATGATGTGAGCAACAATGCCCTCCGGTAGGAGTTTGCCATTCTCCTAGTATTCTCAAATAACGTGCATTTGGTTACCTATCCGGCTAATACAAATGGGGCGTCAACTGCCAATAGATCTATTCACGATATTCGCGTTCACTCGCAAGTGATTAATGGTTCATGATATGAGGGACTTTTAGTGGCAACAAGAGGTACTTAGGCAATATCAATCGTGATAGCATACGAAAAAATACTTGTGTTCGGTTTTTGTAGCATGTATCTCCCCACGAGTTTAGAAAACAAATATGTAAATGTGGGACTATGAACTCACCTCAGTGTTATTGTAGTCTGGATGAAAAACAAATTAGATAATATGAACAAACTGCTCCAACTCTCGACCTGAGTTAGTATATCATGTATTTAGTATTCGTATTCAAGTCTATGTGACGGAAATGTTCTAGAGATAACATGAAGTCTCTACAAAAATTTAAATATGCTTATCATACTTATTATTATGATTCAAATGATTAATAATAAATTTTTACCAAAATTAAGGTTGTTAAATATTTTATGTTATAATTTACAATTTTAAATATTTACAATTTCTACCCTTATACTTTCAAAAATGACACTTTAAACCCTCAACTATGGGTTATTGACAAAATCAGTCCTTATATATTTAACTTCACATAAATTACATTTTTAGTTCAAGGAAACTTTATTTTACAAAAATTACAATGTTTATGCTTAGTATTTTATAAGAAAATTTACTAGTTTTCAGCCTAAGTGGATAAAAGTACGGGTGAATAAAAACGAGGCCTTAATAGGTTTTTACTATGTTCTTGTTCCTTTCAAGAGTTTTTATGGTGGTCTTTCTAATGGCTGAAACTAGAGGTCTTAAGCTCTTACGGTTTGGTCGCAATGATTTAACAAAGTAAGGGGTCATGTGCTTTTTGTTGTTTTTGGGCAATAACGGGGCCAAAAGATGGCAGATTTTACATGAGGAAAGCTAGTGTTTCTACATCACATTTGACCCTTCAACCACTATGCTGTAAGGTCTTTTAAATGGTATAAGCCTCACGTCCTAGTTCTCTTTGATTAGAAAGATACAAGTCCACGAACATGGCTACTTAGCCACGACGCGTTTTATGAAAATTTCAGTTTTAAACCATACCTTTTGCATGCGACCTTGTGAAATATTGTTTCACCCATTTCCAATGTTTCAAATACATTTCCTAATCAAATTTATCAAAAATCCCATGTTTTCCCATGTATTTGTTGTAAAAAGCTTTTTAGCATTCATGACTTTTTCCCAAAATGATGGCTGTTTTTAAGGATAACGACTAGGCTTTTTAACTGGGTTATGGGGGCGTTTTGTAGTATCCCAGGTGGTCTTTACAACGGTACCTTATTTGACCCTAATACCTCTAGCACCAAATAGATAAATGCGGGGCAAGTTAGGGGGTAAGGCCTGTTTTGGCGTAAATTCAGTAGGAGAAAAATAAAACTTGCATTTTATTTAGTATAAACCTATAGGGTATTGGTAACTAGATTAGATGTGTATTGTGCTTGTTAAATAGACTCCTAACATGTTCTAACATTTAAGTAAAACGCATTCCAAATAGGTGTTTGTCTATGGAGCGCAACAGTTATAGAAAGATTACAGAAATTTATAAAAACATTTTTTTGACCTTGTTTTTCCACATGACACAAGTCTATAGTTACTTATATGTTTTATTGAATGATTAAAATGACTAAAGAAAAGAGTGTGAGTGTGCTTACAAGCTTATGAGTTGCTTATCTTGAGTAAACGCCTATATAGCTGCTAATGTCACCAAGTTTTCTTCACACCTTGCAAGCTCTAGCTTAGCTTTCCTTTATACTAGCTAAGGTCTTAATTTTATATTGTTTGTGAGTATGGGAGGGGTTATATGGGGCGTATGTTATGTGGGTAATATGGTATCTTATGTGTGTTTGCATGGAACTCAAGTGGAAAGGAGGTAGGCGTTATTTATAGGCATTTGCATGCATGGTTTCCCAAGTGCTTAAGTCACCATGTCTCACAAGGGAAGAGACATGGTGATGTGTTCTAATACACATGGGAGGCTTATGTGAATTCAAAGGGACATGGATAGGTGTGGTAAAACTCTAGCCAAGAGTTTTACCCACCAAATTTGACTAAGGTAAAAGTTTATGGTAACAAGGTGATGTGTAAAATTTATATACAAGTAACTTAGTTGTGGTTAGGATCTTTACAAGTTGCACTTGGTAACTAAGTAGTAACTAAATTAGTTCAAGTTTAACTAGGGTAAATGGGGGCGTTAGGCATAATGGGGTAGTACTTAGGGCTTTCATTGTTGTACCTATTGTGCAAATGGTAATTACATGGTTAAAGTTCTAGTTTACCTTAGATAAAATCAACCTTAGGTTAATTTACATGTAAATAATAAAAGTAATGACTTAAGTTTGATGCTTTATTCTTTGTACATTAGCATAGTTTAGTTGTACTTACTAAAATAAAATATATTTTTAAGACTTGTGCTTGAAAGGGTTGTACAATGTGCTTAAAATTAAGTACACTAAGGTTTATAATGAATTTTACATTAAATGAATGCACTTATGCATCAATGACTTGTACATAGGTTTAATAACCTTGTACCTTGGAAATTAGTAAAAGTTTTATATATCTCTATAATTTTAGTTTGTGATTTTATTTACATAAAATCATAAGATTTGCATATTAAGGCTTTTAACCGGGAAATGCCCTAGAGTTAGGGTTTTATGCCTTAAACTTGTATATTAAGTTTAATGGTTTGTACATTAGAGTTTATGATGTAGTATCGAAATTGTTATAAATCAATACTGTAAGAAAACCCTAATTTACTTAGCGACATTTTATTAGGAAATTACGCTAACGATATAAGGATACTTTATACCGGACATCCCGTATGTTATGTGAGGGCACAACTGGCATGGGTGACCATGCCGGGAAGTTTCAAGTATGACATTATTGTGAGACTTCCATTGTCACTTAAGAGTGTGTATAACAAAGGCATTAACTATGCTAGTGAGCAGTTTGTGAGTGCGGCTTATCATCTAGTCGTAGGAAAAAAAAATATACGTAGAAAAATGTATTACTATTAGTATAAAGGTGAATTTTTACCCGTGGTTACAGTCTCCCCTCCTTAAATGGAATCTCGTCCTCGAGATTCACTCGGTTGTTGGTTATGGTGTGGGAAAAGTGTGGATATCCATGGAGCGTTGATTAGAAGGATGTGTTTGAATAGTTTTACGTTACAAGTTTTGCTTTTGAAAGATTGTTATTAGAAAATGCGTGAAGATGACTGTTTTTTTCATGACATGATTCTTCCTAAATTAGACATAGGTGATCAGGCTATGTATAATTGAGGAAAAATGATGTGATGCTTGATTCAGTCAAAGTAGTATCATGTTTCTCAAAAGTTTTAGATGGTGTTCAGCGTTTTGCTTTTATAAAATGGCATCCTAAACAACTTTTCAAGGTAGCAAGAAATATTGGTTCGCCTAGCGGTAGTAAATAGTTGGTTGATGACAAATTATCAATTTTCGAGGTGATAACAGAATAGCTTGGAATAAAGTTTGTAGATTAGATTATAGGATACGTGGAAGAAACTTAGGGTATGGTAATAGTCTAGGGCAGTCGGGTGAGTTTAAGTAAGGAAGCGAAAGTAATATGAAGCTTTTATCGGCTACAGTATCAAACAATACTTTAGCTAAATGTCGATTGAGAGAAAACGTACCCGTGACCACATCCGAGTTGTGCTGAGTGTTTGCATCTCCTAGCACGTAAGCTCTTGCACGGGCCGTGTTGTTCTGGTTGCCATTCTGTTTGGGACATCGATTTTTATAATGTCCTTTCTCACCACATCCATGGCATATCACTTCTACAGTCTACAAATTAGCACCTGAGCCCCTACAGTCTTGAGTTTTGTGGCCGGTTTTGTGGCACTTTCCACACTTAACAAAGCATGGCCCATTGTGATGCATCTTGCATTGGTTGCATAAGGGCAAATTTCTAGCATATCCATTCCTCCAAAGAAAAGCGGCTACATAAACTTTGGCGCTTTCGCCCCTCGGTTCGCTGGTAATGATGGTTGTTGTTTCGGTTGTTGTTGTTGTTGTAGTAGGTGTTATTGTTGGGGTAGTTGTTGTGATGATGGGTGGTCCTTTTATCATCAAGCTTCCTTTTGTGATCATTACCTCCTTGAGTGAAACCACGCTTGACTTCTCGATCCATTAATGTCTGAGCAATAGAAATTGCCTCCTTTAGTGACTGAGGTTTTGATGAGGTGACATTACCCTCGACATCGCGGGTAAGCCTTCGTACTTCTCCAATGTCTTCGAGATCGTGCACTACACTTGGGCACAACATTGCTGGTTCACGAAACCTCCGGTTGTAGGTCTTGAGATCGCCTTTCACCACCACCGGTGAAACTCATCTTCCAACTTAATCTCGGTGCGGGGACAATACTTTAGCATCATCTTCTTGAAGTCGCCCAGTGAGTTGATAAGTCGCTTCAACACCCATGGTTTGGGCGTAAACATTCCACCAAGATAGGGCATCATCCAATAGAGTCCCCGTAGCAAAGTGACCTTGCAATCGTCGGGACAACCGCCTCATGAATACCGCCTCTGTCGCTCAAACCAATGAGCCAACTCGCCTCCTTCGCTCCTTTGAAAAGGTTGGCTTACGCTTCATGAAATCTTTGTAAGTGCACTTGCGAGATATAGTTGCCTCACTTTCTCCGTTAGGCTCGCTAGTGCTTCCAGAGGGCCATGGTTGTCGCTTGTCTCTCGAGTGCTACAATGACACCGCTCGCAACTAGTTTTTGGATATCAGCTTGGGACATGGCAGGTGCTGGTGTTCCGGTGGAATTTCTTGTTTGAGTCATATTTCTATTAATGCCACAAGAACATATATGTTTAGAATGACCATGTTATGTTATAACATAACAATAACAAGGTATACGCGTTGAAATCATAGAAATATAAGAATCACATGATCATATCATGCTCGAATACTATCACACGGTAAAGTGGTTTATCCCGGTCCACATCAATCGTTATCATAACACAGCATAATATCAAAACCATATATAGTCATAAACAACTCGCAATTTTTGTCATATAACAAAATATTACAAGTGTCATATTTATGCCACATACCATGGCTAGGGTATCATACCAAAAACTGTTAGATAAGGACATACTCTAATGGCTACCAGGGGCTTCTTCGCGTCGACTCTCTAGCTCTATGATCATGCTAAGAAGGACTTGTATATACTCCTGGTGTCGGGCCTGGATATCTACCACTACTGCCTCTAACATGGTAATTCTAGAGTAAGCCATTACTAAGTCATCACCCTGCCTCATCATTGCTTGTGACATCATCACGTCATTGTCATATAGCAGCGGTATGTGTTGACTAGTTCGCCCGTGATGTTCCTCCAGATTATTTGCCCTTTCACGAGTCTCCTGCATTCCGGTGCTCAAAATATCTATCTCCTGCTGCATAGTTGCTTTCTTAGAAACTAACTCCTTCACTGAATCCTCAAGTGACTTGATGCGCTCCAGAGGTAACTTATCTAGATGGCCTAAGGCAGTATTAATCTGCTCCTCATATCTTTCCAAGCGTGCCAATAGTGTGGGCATGGTGGGCGGTCGGTCCCTCGCTGCTTGTGAACTTTCTCCAATCTCGAATATCCGTGGTGGCGTAGGGATATCTGGAGTAGGTGATTGTAAGCCATTGTACCTAGCAATGATGGTCCTAGCCTCCTCTCCGAGTTCATATGGTTGTGACGGGGGAGTAAAGTCTGTAGCTGAAGGTGGAGGTGGTGTAGTTGAAGGCGGTACATATGTGGGTAACATGTATGGGTGTGGAGGTGGTGGTGAGTGTATGGGAAGTGCTGTCTCAGATGGCTCTTCTAAAGGATCAAACTCAATATCTTCCATAGCGCGGCTAGGTGCTAGAGAATGAACTAACGTATCCGTGGAAGGAATGGTGTCTTCGGACTTAGTATCCGATAAGATAATAATATAAGGGATAGGGGAAGACATAACTCTGTAACAACCCAGTAATTGTAAATATCTCTTTATATGTATAAATAATCAGTATAAACATGCATAAATAGTGTCTGAACGGTGTAGTGGCACGTAGGACTTTGTTTAAGTGTGAAAAAGAGTTATAGTTCGGTTTTGTATTCCGTTCTCTATAACTATGGCTCTGGTACCAATCTGTAACACCCCAAATTCGGTATACGCAGCGGAATTAAGGTTGGGGTATTACTTCATGGAGCACAGTCATAATAATAGATAAACGGCTCAAAAGAGTCGTTTTAGATAAAACAATTATCATTCATTTATTTAAATCAGAGTTTACATAATAAAGGTCCCAACGGAAATACGGAAATACATAGTTTTATTCTTGTGAATGATAACAAAATGGACGCCCTTTTATAAGAAAGTCCATAGCCACTCCATGCCGATCGTGCTCTAGTTTCCCGAGATAAAACATGCTAAAAGTCAACACAAAGGTTGAGTGAATCCATAGTGTTTGAATAATAATCGTTGAACACAAGATAAGTAGTAGTAAAATCAGTAATATTGCAAAGATAGTATATTCGATGAGTTGCGAGATTTGTATCATTGCAACATAGTGTATATTGCCTTAAGTCTCATGAACGCAAACATTAACACGAACGCCATAATAATGGCGTAAGTTACAAACATCATAGTGATGATGTGAGCAACAATGCCTCCGGTAGGAGTTTGCCATTCTCTAGTATTCTCAATAACGTGCATTTGGTTACCTATCCGGCTAACACAAATGGGCGCCAACCGCCAATAGATCTATTCACGATATTCGCGCTCACTCGCAAGTGATTAATGGTTCATGATATGAGGGACTTTTAGTGGCAACAGTAGGTACTTAGGCAATATCAATCAGGATAGCATACAGAAAAATACTTGTGTTCGGTTTTTGTAGCATGTATCTCCCTACGAGTTTAGAAAACAAATATGTAAATGTGGGACTATGAACTCACCTCAGTGTTATTGTAGTCTGGATGAAAAACAAATTAGATAATATGAACAAACTGCTCCAACTCTCGACCTGAGTTAGTATATCATGTATTTAGTATTCGTATTCAAGTCTATGTGACAGAAATGTTCTATAGATAACATGAAGTCTCTACAAAAATTTAAATATGCTTATCATACTTATTATTATGACTCAAATGATTAATAATAAGTTTTTACCAAAATCAAGGTTGTTAAATATTTTATGTTATAATTTACAATTTTAAATATTTACAATTTTTACCCTTATACTTTCAAAAATGACACTTTAAACCCTCAACTATGGGTTATTGACAAAATCAATCCTTATATAGTTAAATTTACAGAAATTACATTTTTAGTTCAAGGAAACTTTATTTTACAAAAATTACAATGTTTATGCTTAGTATTTTATAAGAAAATTTACTAGTTTTCAGCCTAAGTGGATAAAAGTACGGGTGAATAAAAATGAGGCCTTAATAGGTTTTTACTACGTTCTTGTTCCTTTCAAGAGTTTTTCTGGTGGTCTTTCTAATGGCTCAAACTAGAGGTCTTAAGCTCTTACATTTTGGTCGCAATGATTTAACAAAGTAAGGGGTCATGTGCTTTTTGTTGTTTTTGGGCAATAACGGGGCCAAAAGATGGCAGATTTTACATGAGGAAAGCTAGTGTTTCTACATCGCATTTGACCCTTCAACCACTATGCTGTAAGGTCTTTTAAATGGTATAAGCCTCATGTCCTAGTTCTCTTTGATTAGAAAGATACAAGTCCACGAACATGGCTACTTAGCCACGACGCGTTTTATGAAAATTTCAGTTTTAAACCATACCTTTTGCATGCGACCTTGTGAAATATTGTTTCACCCATTTCCAATGTTTCAAATACAGTTCCTAATCAAATTTATCAAAAATCCCATGTTTTCCCATGTATTTGTTGTAAAAAGCTTTTTAGCATTCATGACTTTTTTTCCCAAAATGATGGCTGTTTTTAAGGATAACGACTAGGCTTTTTAACTGGGTTATGGGGGCGTTTTTTAGTATCCCAGGTGGCCTTTACAACGGTACCTTGTTTGACCCTAATACCTCTAGCACCAAATAGATAAATGCGGGGCAAGTTAGGGGGTAAGGCCTGTTTTGGCGTAAATTCAGTAGGAGAAAAATAAAACTTGCATTTTATTTAGTATAAACCTATAGGGTATTGGTAACTAGATTAGATGTTTATTGTGCTTGTTAAATAGACTCCTAACATGTTCTAACATTTAAGTAAAACGATTCCAAATAGGTGTTTGTCTATGGAGCGCAATGCTTATAGAAAGATTACGTAAATTTATAAAACATTTTTTGACCTTGTTTTTCCACATGACACAAGTCTATAGTTACTTATATGTTTTATTGAATGATTAAAATGACTAAAGAAAAGAGTGTGAGTGTGCTTACAAGCTTATGAGTTGCTTATCTTGAGTAAACGCCTATATAGCCGCTAATGTCACCAAGTTTTCTTCACACCTTGCAAGCTCTAGCTTAGCTTTCCTTTATACTAGCTAAGGTCTTAATTTTATATTGTTTGTGAGTATGGGAGGGGTTATATGGGGCGTATGTTATGTGGGTAATATGGTATCTTATGTGTGTTTGCATGGAACTCAAGTGGAAAGGAGGTAGGCGTTATTTATAGGCATTTGCATGCATGGTTTCCCAAGTGCTTAAGTCACCATGTCTCACAAGGGAAGAGACATGGTGATGTGTTCTAATACACATGGGAGGCTTATGTGAATTCAAAGGACATGGATAGGTGTGGTAAAACTCTAGCCAAGAGTTTTACCCACCAAATTTGACTAAGGTAAAAGTTTATGGTAACAAGGTGATGTGTAAAATTTATATACAAGTAACTTAGTTGTGGTTAGATCTTTACAAGTTGCACTTGGTAACTAAGTAGTAACTAAATTAGTTCAAGTTTAACTAGGGTAAATGGGGGGGGGGCGTTAGGCATAATGGGGTAGTACTTAGGGCTTTCATTGTTGTACCTATTGTGCAAATGGTAATTACATGGTTAAAGTTCTAGTTTACCTTAGATAAAATCAACCTTAGGTTAATTTACATGTAAATAATAAAAGTAATGACTTAAGTTTGATGCTTTATTCTTTGTACATTAGCATAGTTTAGTTGTACTTACTAAAATTTTTTTTTTTAAGACTTGTGCTTGAAAGGGTTGTACAATGTGCTTAAAATTAAGTACACTAAGGTTTATAATGAATTTTACATTAAATGAATGCACTTATGCATCAATGACTTGTACATAGGTTTAATAACCTTGTACCTTGGAAATTAGTAAAAGTTTTATATATCTCTTTAATTTTAGTTTGTGATTTTATTTACATAAAATCATAAGATTTGCATATTAAGGCTTTTAACCGGGAAATGCCCTAGAGTTAGGGTTTTATGCCTTAAACTTGTATATTAAGTTTAATGGTTTGTACATTAGAGTTTATGACGTAGTATCGAAATTGTTATAAATCAATATTGTAAGAAAACCCTAATTTACTTAGCGACATTTTATTGGGAAATTACGCTAACGATATAAGGATACTTTATACCGGACATCCCGTATGTTATGTGAGGGCACAACTGGCATGGGTGACCATGCCGGGAAGTTTCAAGTATGACATTATTGTGAGACTTCCATTGTCACTTAAGAGTGTGTATAACAAAGGCATTAACTATGCTAGTGAGCAGTTTGTGAGTGCGGCTTATCATCTAGTCGTAGGAAAAAAAAATATACGTAGAAAAATGAATTACTATTAGTATAAAGGTGAATTTTTACCGGTGGTTACAGAATTCATTGTAAATGGGCTGCGAGTTGTTTTGGTGAAGTAGGTGCTCTTAAATTCATGCCAGGTACTATATGTTGCATTATTGGACACAGAGCGTGTATTAGTTTTTTAAATTTTTTTAAGGGTTTATTGGATTGCTTGATTTGTTTTGTTGTTTTATTAGGGGGTGATTGGATTGGCTTATTATCCCAGCTTATTTTGGGCTTATGAGGTTTGTTTGTTGAGCTTATGGCAGCTTCTGCCTATAAATAAGCACTTATAAGTTACTTAAACTAATATGAACATGCTGTTTTGTTATATTGTGTGTTTTTATGATGCTTTTGCATTTGTGAAAACGTGATTGATATAGGTTTGGGGTAATGAGATTGTAAGGTTTTGTGTTTTAAGGGTAATTGGGATTGCCCCTATAAAAACTGATTTTTGTGTAACTAAAGTTGTTAATACAAATATCATCATTAAACGTTATTTATATTTTTGATCTTTACCTAAGTTTTGTTAACGACAAAAGTAAATTTAATTTGTATAAAAGCTTAAAGCTTGTCAAGTTTAATAGATATTAAAACAAGCCTTTTCAAACAATATATTCATCATTCAAGCATTTACATTTATGATTAGTGACATCTTGATATGATTCTAATCATTATGTATGATAGTAGTTTTTAAAATGTCTTAGGTTCTTAAAACCAAACACTACTTAAGTACTTGCATATTTCTAAAGATTGAAATACAACATATGACATCATGTGATGCATCATGGAAATCATTGGAAGATTTCATTAGATATTTTGTGTGGATTTGTACTCTTCATATCTTGCACAATCTCACTTAGATATAGTTGACTTTAGCAAAGATTTTGATATCTGGGCTGTCAGACCAGGCAGTACCAAAATGGTACACGGGAGGAACCCTTTTAAGGGTTCCGTGGTCCGTGGACGCTCCTGTCCATTTTGGCTATAAATAGCAATGCCAAACCAAGTAGTTTTTCATCCCTTCCACTATACTCTCATATATATCTTCTCTCTAACATTTCTAACTCAGTTTCATATCATATTAGTGATCTCTTTTGTAGCAAAGAAGATCAAGTCACATTCAAGCTTCAAACGAGAAGTTGGAAGTCTTGTTTGTTTAGTGTTGTATGATCTAGTGTTGATTCATACTTCATTGTTGTATTAAACCATCATAATCTTGTGAGTGTGAGTAGTTAGTATTTTAGTGCTCAAAATACATTGTGTGTGGGAGTAGTTGTACCCTTGGAAAGAACTCGACATCTAGCTTAGTGTCGAAAATAGTGTAAGCGAAGTGTAAAGGTTTTCTCCGCCGATGAAAGGAGCTTGTTGACTAGTGAAGTTAAACTCTCGAGTGTGAGACTCGGGGAGTGGAGTAGGGCAAGGAAAAAGAGTCCTTGTAGACCGAACCACTATAAACAACTTGTTGTGGTTTGATCATTTCTTTCCTTATTTACTCTTTACATATTAATTGCATATTTCATCAACATATCCAAGATCAATATCAATTGATCTTTCAATAAGTTTCAAAACAAAGTTTTTAATTGGTAAACTATTCAACCCCCCTTCTAGTTTTCTACAATTGGTACCAGAGCCTCGTTGCTCAAGAATTTATAAAATAACTTGTATTTTATAAACTTGAAACGATCCATGGATTCTGAAAACATTAAAGAAGGGCAATCTATGCAAAGACCACCACTCTTTGAAACCAATGGATTTATCTATTGGAAAAACCGTTTTGAAACATATGTAAAATCAAAAGATATAGATCTTTGGTTTATTATTGTTAAAGGGATTTTAGTTCTACAACAAAAGATATTTCGTTGATGAACAAAAGAAATTAGTTGCTAAAAATAATGAAGCTAAAATGATGCTTTATAATGCTTTACCTAGAAAAGAATATGAAAGAATTTTTATGTGTGAAACCGCCAAAGATATTTGGGAATCTTTAATTGTTACACATCAAGGTAATTCACAAGTCAAGGATAACAAAATTGATCTTCTTGTTCAACAATATGAACAATTTGTTATCCCTGACGATGAAACCATTGATTGTGGCTTTGCTCGTTTTAACACTATCATTACATCACTTAAAGCACTTGATGAATCTTTTCGTAGTAAGAACTTTGTCAGGAAATTTCTTAGAGCACTTCATCCCAAATGGAGAGCTAAAGTGACCGCTATTGAAGAATCAAAAGATCTCTCAAAAATGTCACTAGACGAGCTAATTGGCAACCTCAGGGTTCACGAAATGGTAATGGAGAAAGATTTGGAGATCATCAAAGGAAGAAGGGAGAAGATCAAATCCGTCGCTCTAAAAGCAAAGGCGGAATCAAGCGATGACGACGAATCTTGCTCCGGTAGTGAAGATGAGGAGTATGCCATGGCCGTTAGAGATTTTAAGAAGTTCTTTAGAAGAAGAGGAAAGTTTGTAAGACAACCTCGAGAAGAAAAGAAGCCATTCGAAAAGATCGGGATGACAAAAGGGTAAAGGTGAAAGATAGTGTTTTAGATGTGGTGATGCAAGTCATCTCATAGAGAATGTCCCAAGCCACCTAAAAGCAAAACTCAACGAGCTTTTGTAAGTGGTGCTTGGAGTGATAGTGAAGACGATGAAGAATCAAGCAAGGAAGAGATCGCTCTAATGGCACATGAGTCAAACGAGGTACTTTCCGACTCTTGTTATTCTTCTATAGATGATGACACTTTGCAAAAACAATATAATCAATTGTGTGAGCTAAGTCTAAAATTATAACTAAAAATAAATTTTTAAAACCAAAAGGAATTTTGGAAAATGAAGTATATGAGTTGAAAGAAAAGCAAAACGACTTGAAAAGGAAAAGAAAATGACGATGATTGTAAATCATGTCAAGAGCTTAATCTTGAAATAGAAAACTAAAGCTCACACAAGAGGTTCTAATCGAAAATAATTCTAAGTTCAAAAGGTTTAACAAAAACATCGCTCTTGCCGATGAAATAGTTAAAATCCATAAAACACCGGAGACATGAATGGGCTAGGTTTTAATGAGGTATTAATTCCAAAGAGTCAAAACAAAACGGCCGAAAAGGACGAACATTCATCAAAAGCTAGCTGCGAAGATAAAGACGGACGAGACGGAACCAAAATAAGGGTTCCGTCCGTTGTACAAAATGGTGCCGTGGGTACCTCAAAGAGACAAAATGTTCGCAATACGGACCGTCTTGAATTAGTCAAAGTAACAAAGAAAACCAATGATAGTATTAAACCAAAACCAAATTTACATCGAGTAGGACTTGCCAAAATGAATTTCGATCAAAACTACTCAACAACGATATAAAACACCTTTTGCCAAACGCCTTTCCTAAGAGCAACCACAACGTACAACCCAACTACCAACACAACGGTTGGAATCAAAACTTTCCTAGACCATATCAAACTCCAGATTACATGTCATGGAACTCTTACCCATCGCTTCCATACATGAATCAAATAAATGGTATGTTTAACCCAAACGGACCCATGAGATATTGGGGACCAAATGCTTGAGTTATTTACTTCTTAGGTATGCTTGAAAGTTGGATTGAAACCGATGAATGGATAAAAGATAGTGGATGCTCACGGCATATGACGGCAACAAAGTCTCTTCTCATCATACCAAGAGTATGACAGAGGTAATGTCACTTTGGTAGTAATCTCAAAAGCAAAATCATTGGCAAAGGTACGATCGCTCATAACTCCCTAACTATTGAAAATGTTGCTCATGTGGATAGGTTAGGATTTAATCTACTTAGTATTAGCCAACTATGTGATAAAAAGTATAAAGTACTATTTGATGAAAATGGTAGTAAAATACTAAAGATGGTATCACCATAGCTAAAGGAGTTAGGAAAAATAACATATACGTCATGAAAATAGATAAAACATATAATGACAAACTTTGCCTAACAACGTTAGACGATAGCTCATCTCTTTGGCATAGACGCTTAGGTCACGCTTATATGAGACTTAGACAAAACCTATCTTCAAAAGAGCTAGTTAGAAATTTACCAAAACTAAAATATGACCAACACTTTTGCGACGCTTGCAAAATTGGTAAACAAACACAGAGTAGTCACAAATCTAAAAATATGGTGTCCACATCTAAGTGTCTAGAATTATTACATATGGACTTGTTTGGACCATCCGCTATAAGAAGCTACGGAGGCAACTTATACACTTTGGTCATAGTAGATGATTACTCAAGGTTTACTTGGATGTTGTTTTGAAAACCAAAATGAAGCTTTT
The DNA here is from genome assembly GCA_022545495.1 of Chrysanthemum lavandulifolium. NCBI lineage: Eukaryota > Viridiplantae > Streptophyta > Magnoliopsida > Asterales > Asteraceae > Chrysanthemum > Chrysanthemum lavandulifolium. The sequence goes on along the minus strand of CM040244.1, from coordinate 67,474,603 downwards.
GATAAATTTGAAATTTTAGCAAGAAAATTCAAAACCAACTAGGTGTTAAAATTGTGTCAATCCGAACGGATCATGGTCGTGAATTTGAAAAATAAACCCAATTTGGAAACTTTTGTGATACAAATGGTATAACACATAAGTTTTCCGCTCACGAACACCTCAATCCAATGGAGTAGTAGAACGTAAAAATAGAACAATTCAAGAAATGAGTAGAACAATGCTTAATGAACAAAACATTCCTCAAAAGTTTTGGTGTAACGCCGTTGACACTTCTACATATATTTTAAATAGAGTCTTAATACGTCCTTTCTTAAACAAAACACCATATGAACTTTATAAAGGAAAAAACCAACGTTAGGATATTTTTGAGTCTTTGGTTGTAAATGCTTTATTCTTAATACTAAGGACTATCTCACCAAGTTTGACCCAAAGTCTTATGAAGGTGTATTTCTTGGTTACTCTCAAACTAGTAAAGCTTACATTGTCCTAAATAAAGAAACAATGATAGTCGAGGAATCGTTGAACATAACATTTGACGAAAGTCCACCTCCCTCTAAGACATCACCTTTGGTAGATGATGACTTAGTTGAAAGTCAAATAATAGAAAGTCAAATTAATAATAACAAGGAAGATGAACCATTAAATAAGGAAATTATAAACATCAAAGAATCTAAAAGTCATCCTTTAGAAAAGGTCATAGGACAACTTAATCAAAGAACCTTAAGGTCACAAGCCCAAAATCAAAGTAATTATTTTTGTTTTGTATCCACCATTGAACCTAAAACCATAAATGAAGCAATAAAAGATGAATCATGGGTAATAGCCATGCAAGAAGAATTAAACCAAATCGTTAGAAATGATGTTTGGAAATTAGTTCCAAAACCCAAAGACCAAACTATAATTGGAACAAAATGGGTCTTTCGAAATAAAATGGACAAAAATGGTGTAGTATCTAGAAACAAAGCTAGGCTTGTTGCACAAGGTTATAATCAACAAGAGGGGATTGACTATGATGAAACTTATGCACCGGTAGCTAGACTTGAATCTATTAGAATATCACTTGCTTATGCATGTGCTTATGACTTTAAATTATTTCAAATGGATGTTAAAAGTGCTTTCCTTAATGGGTTTATTAACGAAGAAGTGTATGTTGCTCAACCTCCCGGTTTTACCGACTTTGAGAAACCACATCATGTCTTCAAACTCAAGAAAGCATTATACGGCCTTAAACAAGCACCTAAAGCTTGGTACGACCGACTTAAGACTTTTCTTATTGATAACAAATACACTATGGGATTAGTAGATAATACTCTTTTTACCAAGAAAAAGGAATCACAAATTATCATTGTTCAAATATACGTTGATGACATTATATTCGGATCAACTTGTCAAGAACTATGTGATGATTTCTCTAAAATCATGCACGACGAGTTTGAAATGAGTATGATGGGTGAATTAAACTTCTTTCTAGGACTTCAAATTAAACAACTAGAAGATGGCATTTTCTTTAACCAATCTAAATATTTAAAATACATGCTTAAGAAATTTGGTCTTTAAGATTCCAAACCAACTAAAACACCCATGTCCTCGGACACTAAACTCACCAAGGACGAAGAAGGTGAATCCGTAGATAACACTAAATATAGAGGAATGATTGGTAGCCTACTCTATCTTACGGCCAGTAGACCCGGCATTATGTTTAGTGTTTGTCTATGTGCTCGCTTTCAAGAAAACCCAAAGGCATCACACTTAGAAGCCTTAAAAAGGATTTTTAAATACATTAAGGGAACAACGTGTTTAGGATTATGGTATCCCAAAGGAACGGGTATAGAAACCATAGTGTATGCCGACTCGGATCATTCCGGTGATTATGTCGATAGAGAAAGTACAAGTGGTATTTGCACTTTTGTTGGACATTGTCTCACCTCATGGTTTGCAAAGAAGCAAACGGCTTTAGCTATCTCAACCATCAAGCCGAGCACGTCTCACCGGAAAAGCATGTCAACAAGCTCTTTGGATGAAGAAAGCTCTCGAGATTACGGAATTCATCTCAACGACATTGTGATACTTTGCGACAACAAAGGAGCCATCGATCTCAAAGAAGAATCCTGCTCAACATGCTCGTACAAAACATATTGAAATCCGTCATCACTTTCTTCGCGACAATGTTCAAAAGGAAACATTTCAATCGAGAAAGTATCCTCCAAGACAACATTGGTGACATCTTAACTAAGCCTCTTAAAAGAGAACCTTTAATCTTCTTAGACTTGGTTTAGGTTAATGGAACCAAACATGTAGGATAAACATAGCCCAAAACATTAGAATAGTCAAAACAAAACAATTTTTGTCTTGTACTGCTACTCTAGCCACGGCACTAACGACAACACGCACGGAACCAAATATTTGGTGCCGTCGTCCGTGGTGTCTACGTAATCAAAACGCTATATACTAAACATCCTCTTCCTCAAAACCCACTTTACCAAAACGTGTAAACATTAAACCAAGCTCATTATTGACACCTTCCCACTCACTAATCACTGAAGATAACATCATTGTAAGTATCCTAACTACATTTTATCTCTATATTCTGAGTCTAGGATTCTTATTTATGCACAAAACTATCACAAATCATTACTTGGGATTTTATGTATGCTTTTATACTAAATATAAATTCAATTGGCAAATTGCATAACTAGTCATTGAAATTAGGTACTACATTATCATATTGCATAAACAAATCATGCTTCCCACTAATCAATAGATAATAACTATAAGGCCTTATTCAAATAACCAAACACCCCATGTCAAAAATTTTGAAAAGCTTCTCACTTGTAGGAAAACAATTTTTCATTGTTAAATACAAATAGAAACGTCAAACTTTCATCACTTGCATGCTCTTGAATACTAAAGGTATTGCGTAACTAATATGCATTCCCGGTTATATTCAAATGAAGCCACATTGAGTTAGGAGCATTTGGGTTATCTCATAGTATTTGCCAAACACCCCACTAAAACCATTTTTGTGCATAAAATGAGTCGAGATAACCGCAACTCCAAATTGTTTTCATATAGGCACACACTAGAACCAAAACGTTAAATTTTATTCTCACTTTTAACATATCAATTCTTGTCCTTAGGAATAACCATGGTAGCCGCAAGATTCTATGATCACAAAGACACCCTTAACTACATTCCCAAACACCACAAAACCAAAAGACTTACCAAGGAACAAGTAGAAATATTTAAGGGTCTAGAATCAAGGTATTTCCATGAGGGTAGAACCATTCACTCATCCTTCCTTGAAAATACCAATCTCCGTGAAGAACTAGCCGCCATTCAATTCGATTGTCTCCTTGACATCGATGAACCAATTTATCCTAGGTTTGTGTTAGAATTCTATGCTAGTGTAACCGGCTTTAGTGATGAAGACGATGATGAATTTTGTCTTAGGTTTAGAATCAATCAAAACGACTACACCATCACATTAGCCAACTTTGCTCGAGTGCTAGGAATTCCCAACCGAGGACTTGTGTCTACTTGGATAAATGGTCACCACCGCTCTTGATGCAATCAATGACCGCACTCTTCCCTACCAAACCCGTTTGGCCGATAAGGATGTTATCCGTGAACACCTATTTAACCCAAAGGTGATACAACCCGTGTTACCCGAAAGGAAAAGAGGTAAACCGAGATCCATATGGAATGGAGCTAAATGAACTTAAGCCCGAATTTAAAAATGGGAGGAGCTACTTAGAGCCAACGTCATTAGCACCATAGGAAATAGGGATCACATAAACGCTGCCTTTGTCACATGCTCTACAACTTGTCCACCCGACAACCATTCAATTTAGCCTACTACATAGCTAGGAGAATGATTGATATTCCAACTCAAGGATCGCTTGCTCTTCCATACGGGATGCTTCTCACCCGTCTCTATAGAAACTTTGCACCAATTCCACCAACCCCAAAAGGGATGCACCTTCACTATGAACTCATCCTCACATCTTTGTACCTTTGAGTGATGAACGAGTTGCTAAGACAAAAGGCAAGAGAGCAAAACCTCCAACTCCATCATCATCATCATCAAATAGCTCCGAGGATGGTCTTCCAAGCTCTCGTCTCCCACCTCATGAGTATTATGCGTCTCTTCCCGAGATTGAAAATGAATCAGCGGAATTCAAGCAAACTAAGGGAATGTTCAAGTGCCTTGGTAGGATGATGAACAAGATTTACAAGAAGTTGGACAAATGTGGGTACTTTAAGGAGTGTTTGGAACAATACATTATCGTTAATGTTTGATACTAATTAGCTATTTTTATTATGTAGGATGATAATATAACTTGAAACAATGTTGTATGCTAACAATCTCATGCAGGGGGATAGCACAAGTATGCTATCAAAGTTTACCCATTTTCACTATAATGTGAAAATCAAAAAGCCTTGCTCAAAATACATGCTCCACTATGTTTATATATGTGTTATCTACTTTTCCTAACTAGAAATGTTTAGTGTAACATCTCTTGAGAAATATTTCAGGTTTCGAAAAAGTCCCCGACACCTAAAAACACAGTATGTCTTGTTTTCTCAGATCAAGACGGACTGACGGCACCAACGATTTGGTACCGTCTCAGGAAAACTAGAAGGGGGGTTGAATAGTTTTACCAATTTGAAACTTCCTTTTAAATATTTAGATCGACTTATGTCAATCTATTTGGTTGTTTATGTTGGACATTGATAGATAGATATATAAACATATAATGAAAGATAAAGAGTAAAAGCACATCACCACGACACAAGTTATTTATAGTGGTTCGCCACAAGGACACCTTCCTTGCCCTACTCCACTCCCCGAGTCACCTACTCGAGAGTTCGTAAGCACTACACCAAATCTCCTTATGGCGGAGAAGCCTTCACAACTTCGCTTAACCTTTTCCCAGACAAAGCTAAATACCGAGTTCTTTCACACCAAGGCGAACCACACCTAACACTACGCCGCTTACCCTTTGTACGGTGCTAGGCTAACCACCGAGTTCTTTCACACCTTAGGAGAACTAATCATATCACAACGTCGCCTACCCTTTATTAGGTACTAAACTAAGCACCTAGTTCCATTATGGAGGAACTACTACCCTTCACGACACAACACCTATTATCAAGGAGATCTACCTTGTTACAACACCATCAATGATATCACCATCCTTGTGAATAAATAAACACTTATATGTATAACGATGCACCTCATCGATTATACGACCCAAGCATTCTTCCCAAATGCTACTTGATTTGATTCTTCGCATCCTTCACTAATCCTTTTGACACAACGCTTGGCACCCTTCACTAATGCCTTCATCTTGACACCTTAAGCATTCTTCACTAATGCTTTGACGTGGATGATGAGCATCTTTCACTAATGCTTTCATCTTGACACTTTCGGCATTCTTCACTAATGCCTTCAACCCAACATCTATGGAGAAAGGAAGAACTATCAACAAGAGAACCTTCGTTGTCTTGATGATGACGGCATGGCAACTCATGGACTTGAGCTTGCACGTCTTCAAGATGTGGTGATCTTTCCTTTAAGAGGAACCTACAAGATCACACAAAACAAAAGAGAAAAGCTACATAGATCTCTTGGATCCGAGGTTAGAGGTTAGAATACTGGGGAAGTATGTGTAAAAGAGATGCCAAGTAAGGAAGAAATGGCTCTCATTTATAGAGAAAATTTCATCTTGCTTCCCGGATCCCACGGATCCTTCCACTGGGATCCGCTAGCACAAAGCTAGGGATCCGTGGAACGCCCTCTTGCCCATGGGTATTTTTGGTTATGGGTCATGGGTCATGGGTTATGGGTTTATCCATGGTTTTCTTTCTAGATACAATGAACTTAGATAAGTGGTATATATAAAACCATGGGTTATGGTTCAATACCATTTGCTAGTTTCTACCCATTTTAGTATTTACATGTTTTACCTTATTTTAGTATTTACATGCTTTTACCCATTTTAGTATACTTAGTTTAAGTATATGCTAACTCAATATGTAAACACTAGTTGTTGTACATATCTAAATCATAGAATCATTTATACTTGTTAACCCAATATGTAAACACTAGTTGTTGTACATATATATATCTAGATCATAAAATCACTTATACTTGTTTTAGTGTTTTATGTGAAAATGTGAATATGTTAGAAAACTATTAGTTCAAACCATTTACGTATTTTATTTGTTTCGTTAATATGATTTTACTTTTGTTATCGACAAAACATTAGAAGATCGTAAAATATAAATAAACGCTTTCACGGCTTATTTGTATTAACAATCTCCCTTTTGTTGATGACAAAACATAAAATTATTTTAAGGAAAAGCTAAAATTGTAAACGTTGAATTTGTAGTTTTACTTTCTCTCCCCTTTTGTCGAAACAAAAGTGTTAAAAGAAACTAACACAATTTTTATAAGAAAATTATAAAAGATGTAACGAGAGCAAGTGACGGAATGGTACTGTCTTAACTCCCCTTGACGAGTCCATCCCTTTGAAAAAAAAAGGGCGTCAAGGACATAATGTAAAATAAGCTACTTGTGTTTGCAATTAAGTTTGCAAATGGTTCGTCTAAGTGACGAAAACGTGCCCCCCCCCTCGAATAATGCAAAGTTGCAATGGGGTATCATGAAGTGTAATCCAAAATTGGATTAAGTTGCAAATGATTTTGCAATATTGTTTGACACAAAGCTCCCCCTAGCTTTTATGGTGTCAAAATCTTCATGTGTTATTTTGAAAATCTACAAAGTAAAGGTTAGAAAGACAAGAGTAGAGTGCATAATTTCCTGCAAGAAAACTCAAGTTAGTACAATTTTGTGCTTCTGTACCACGGATCCCACGGTTCCCTTCTTGGAGGGATCCGTCTAGGCAAAATGGAGGGATCCGGCTGTCTGTTGACAGTTTCTTTATCAATGAAGATGAGCAATATAGATCACAACGCACAACACATAGCAAATAGATGTTCATTCAATAAAATAAGAGATAATCAACTAAATCTCTAAAACTAAGAGAATGAGCTTAACCAAACAAGTACTCATAATGCTAATAAGTTACTCCAAATTAGTGATTCAACTAAAGAACTTAATTACGAAAAGGTGTCCTAAACGTTCTAGGTTTGAGCTTATGACTATTATGCTCATTGTGGTTTAGGCTTGTTAACCTCTTCGAAACGTTCGAGGAGGTGATGAAACATGAAACGATGCTCTTCGCGTAATTCATGTATCAACCTTTCAACGTGTTTACAATGATAGCAATCCTTGTTATGGTTTTGAATTTCTTGAAGTGAAAGTTCAAGTGAAGTGGGTTGAGGTTCTTCAAATAAAGGAGGATATGGTTGAGACTCATTTAGTGGTGGCTCTATAATGCTTGTGGCTAGAGGTAAAGAGACATCAACTTCCATTTGGTCAGGTGGTTGCTTTTGATGTCTTCTCATAATCCAAAATGGACTATTGGGAGGGATGATAGGGTTTGCTTTTGGATCAAGTGTTGATTCAATATTTTGATTTTGTGGCTCAATCTTTTCAGGTGAATTGGATGGTAATGGTGAAAGATGAGATGGCTAAGAGGATAAGTCTTCTACATTGTGAGAGTGTGAAAATGATTGTGATGTATCTCTAGGTACTAATGATGCTGGTTGAGTTGTGGGGGGTTTGTTTGCTATGGTAGAATTTGGTGAAGATATCCTAGTGGGAATCTTATTCTTGGGGATTAGTTTGATTGGTTTCCTTGATGTGGGAGAAATCCTAGCATTGGTGGACTTAACCGGAGATGATTCGGTTGAAGAAACTTCGTGTATGATTCTAGCAAGTTTCTTGGGTGGATGAGTGAGCACTAGGAGCTTTTCTCATATTGAAATGACTAAGGGAAATGGTTGCAATTGCTGATATTTATGTGAGATGACTAAAGTGTTCTAGGCAATGTGATTTATAAAGAGAAGATCTTGGCAATTTTGTATTTAAGACTTAATCCACTAATGTTCATTGAAATGTGATGATTGACATGCACAAGGTTGAGATTCAGAGTTTACACTGATCTAGGAACTCATTTAAGATGAGATGGAGTGTTTGGGTTAGCAATGTTAGACATATATCGTCACCCGATCCTATGGTTCCTCCTTGGAGGATCCGTCTAGGCTATTCCTAGGGATCGGCTCTCAGCAGCTATGACATATTTGAAATGAGGTTTCTAGAAGCTAAAGCATATCTTGATTTGGGTGTTTCACTCTCCTAAGTGTTTTAGGATGAGAGGTACTTGAATGATCATGAGTAATAAGTGTTTGTAGCTAATGATTGTTTCTTATGGAAGGAGGATAGGACAAGATGACTACCAATGGATATCCAAGGTTAACACTAAGTGTTTTGAGGTGTTAAGTCATAATAAATGATCCTAGTGATCGATTTAAGCTTGTGATGAAATTTGAAAATCCTTAAAATTATAGGAATTGAAAACTAATTTTGACTCATTTTGAAATAAGAATGACTTGAAACAATTTTCTAAAATGTTTAATTTGTCTACTTAAGTGTTTTGAAAGATGAAAATTTGGCTTGTGAGTAATGGAGCGGAAATATGGTGGTTTTGATGTGTTAGTAAATCAAGACGATTTAGACTAAGATCTTAAGTAAGCCTTTAGTGAGTCAAAGCTTTTTCTTATCATGGAGTAAGACTTAGTTGGGTTCTAAAACAGATGCTTAGCTACCGTGAAGTTTATCTAGAAAGCAATCTTGATGTAGGAAATACAGATTGCTTATCTGCAGACACGGATCCCACGGTTCCCTCAAGGAGGGATCCACTAGGCTATTCCTAGGGATCCGCATCTGCAGATCGTAACCTATTCGTAAATGATGTGTGTTTTGCACATTATTACGCCTATAAAACAAGCAATAAGAATAAGCAAGTCATCATATAGCACCGTAAACAATATCCAAAATACCCTAAACCAACAATGCTAAAAAGAAATCATTCAAACATAAGATAAATGAAAATAAGCACATTCCTATTGTCTCTTTCACAATTCTTCCTTTTTCTTTTGACGACTTAGTGAGATTGTAAGCAAGGTTTTGAATCATGCCTCTTATTTGTTTGAATTCATGGTCTCGCTTTGGAATGGTTGGAAGTTGTTCGTGGTATTCAAGAATGTCCAATTTGATGTTGGATACGGGTCGATGTCCTCCTCATCTTCTTCTTCTTCTTCTTCTTCTCCGCCAAGGAGTCCGAGAGCTTCGGTTTCTCCATTGACCATGAACCGCTTAGATGGTTGTTTGGTAAGGGTACCATGACGTGATCGGAAGGTAATGGTCATCGTTGATAGGGATGGTTGCAATGCACTAACGTACTTACAAAGTCGTGTTAGAGCATACCATATGGGAGTACCATGTTGGAAGCTTTGAATACCCCACCATTCTCCTTACCATGTAATAGGCAAGATTAAATGGCCTTTGGTGGATAAGACAATAGATCATTTGCACAAGGCATGTGTTTGGATGATCTTTGTTTCCAACTAGGCTAATGATGTTTTCCTAAGGATTTCTTCTCATTTTCTAAACATGGGATGCATTTCAAAAGTTCCATTTTAAAGGGATTACGTGAATGAGCTTTTGTTGCGATCGTAACGGGATTGGTTGGTCCTAATTTTAAAAATAGTATCACGAATGGTTTCGGATTGTCGAGAGGAGTGTTGTAAAGAGGCTTAGGATCAAGTGCAAGGTTTTGAGCGTTAATTGCCCAATCTTGAGAGTACATACAAATTCCTTCACAAGGAATGCGAAGAATTTGAGCAAAAGTGTTGAGAGGAAGAGTAAGATTTTGTGTGTTGATGATAAAGGCAATTGAGATGCTATTATCGGTGTTTCTAATGATCCTAAAGCTTTTGTAAACTCAAAAATAAAACCGACAAATTTGTTCATCAATGTCAAGAAGACAATCAAAGTTGATTGTCGAGAAAACTTGACGAATGTCGTATTTTCAAGGAAACATTCTTGACTACACGACCTTCGTGAATAAGTCGCTTTGTGAGGCTTTTGAAAATTTTACGGTTAGTTTTGGTCATGCCCCTTTACGATAGTAGTGAGTAAGATAGTGGACGGTGTCATGATGATCTTGTTGAGTGGCTTTGGGCATGGTTGGTCCTAGAAATATAAATTTTCCAATTAGGTAAAATTAGTTGGAAATGGGTTTATGGTTTTGATTTGTATTAATAATGTTGTGAGCACAATGTGATTTAGTTAAAAGCCCTTTTATGATTAATTTGAAAAACCTAATTAAATTAATTTGATTGTAATTTAAGGAACCATAAACCATAGAATGAAGATGATGAAAATTAGAACAAAGTTAATGTAATTACTTACAATGGTGTTCTAGGAAGGAATACTTGAGGTTATGGAAGCCAATGAGGATGGATTCAGAGCTTGGTCCTTTTTGTTATGAGAATAGAGGAAAAAGATCGGTGGTGATTTTGAAAGCGTATAGTGAGTTACATTCCACGGTTCCCCGGATCCTTTGTATTTGGGATCCGGCTAGTACAACTAGAGGGATCCGCTACTATGAACATAAAAGAGGTTGTTTGACATTATTTTTATAGTATGCTTATGGAATAGCTTACCAAAAAAACAATAGTTCGGAGGTTTTAGGTGACGATTGTTTTGGATGACGGCTTTGATGAATCTCATATCGAGGATGTGATGACGTCGTTAAAAAATATTATTCCGATGACGAGAAAGGTGGAAGAGTGACGAAAGAGACTTCTAACGCCTTAGTGTTTTAATAATCAAAGTAGTACTTGTGAAAATAAGTAGAGCTCAAGTATCCTATCTAATGAAAAGTAAAACATACCTCTATGCTTCTTGATTTGGTATAAGACCAAAAATACTTCATGAGCTTTTAAAGTAATCCTTTGTACTTGATGTACTAAAGTTGTGATTACTTTAAGAATCCTTCCTTGAATGTTGAATTCATCTTTGAGTGAAGATTTTGGGAAATTCTAGCATGAAAATTACTCGAGAACGGAATATTGTTAGAATCATCTATCAATGTCCAACAAAATGATTTAACAGAAAATATGATCCCAAAAAAAATCCTTCTTTGTAGTTTTCAAACATACACGGATCGTATCAAGTCTTTAAAGTACAATATACTTTAAGAAACTTGGTTACGAAGCTCTGATGCCAATTGTGGAAAACTAGAAGGGGGGTTGAATAGTTTTACCAATTTAAAACTTCCTTTTAAAATTTAGATCGACTTATGTCAATCTATTTGGTTGTTTATGTTGGACATTGATAGATAGATATATAAACATATAATGAAAGATAAAGAGTAAGAAGCACATCACCACGACACAAGTTATTTATAGTGGTTCGGCTACAAGGACACCTTCCTTGCCCTACTCCACTCCCCGAGTCACCTACTCGAGAGTTCGTAAGCACTACACCAAATCTCCTTATGGCGGAGAAGCCTTCACAACTTCGCTTAACCTTTTTCCGGTACAAAGCTAAATACCGAGTTCTTTCACACCAAGGCGAACCACACCTAACACTACGTCGCCTACCCTTTGTACGGTGCTAGGCTAACCACCGAGTTCTTTCACACCTTAGGAGAACTAATCCTATCACAACGTCGCCTACCCTTTATTAGGTACTAAACTAAGCACCTAGTTCCATTATGGAGGAACTACTACCCTTCACGACACAACACCTATTATCAAGGAGATCTACTCCTTGTTACAACACCATCAATGATATCACCATCCTTGTGAATAAATAAACACTTATATGTATAACGATGCACCTCATCGATTATACGACCTAAGCATTCTTCCCAAATGCTACTTGATTTGATTCTTCGGCATCCTTCACTAATCCCTTTGACACAACGCTTGGCACCCTTCACTAATGCCTTCGCCTTGACACCTTAAGCATTCTTCACTAATGCTTTGACGCGGATGATGAGCATCTTTCACTAATGCTTTCATCTTGACACTTTCGACATTCTTCACTAATGCCTTCAACCCAACATCTATGGAGAAAGGAAGAACTATCAACAAGAGAACCTTCGTTGTCTTGATGATGACGAAGCATGGCAACTCATGGACTTGAGCTTGCACGTCTTCAAGATGTGGTGATCTTTCCTTTAAGAGGAACCTTGATATGTGTCTAAATACACATATATTTGTATTATATAAACCCACAAAAACAACCAAAAACACACAAATGACTCTCAAAATGATACAAATTCATAAAAATGTGTTTTTATGTGATTCGTGTACAAAAGATTGAAAACAAGTGAAAATTGATCAATTTCACAACAATTGTCGTTTTCATCCCTCGAGTTACACAAATTGTCAAAACTAGTCCCTAAATGTTTTAAATGAATGAAAAGTCAACTTAAGTCCTTGGGAAATCAAAAATGTTCACAAAACATCCTCGGACAAAAGTTTACACAAATGGCAATTTTAACCCTCAAGTTACAAAATTGGCAAAATGGTCCTCGGTATTCTAAACTTGGAATTTTACAAATAATACCCTTGTACTATGCATGATTGAAAATTTGGAACATTTTGATAAACTTTGGGAAATTACACTTTAGTCCCTCAAAATCCAAAAATTACAAAATAGTCCTTGGACCTTTTAAATGAATTTTATGCAAAAGTGGTCCATGTACTATTCATTTATGTCATGATTGGTCCTTGTGAGAGTTTGGAAAAGTTGCATGATCAGTCCTTGAAGTTTGGTGTAATTGCAAAATTAGTCCTTGTTGTTACCACTATACCAAACGGATCCTTTAATATCACTAGGCCCAAAATCCAATCCAAACCCAACATTAGCCCAAATCCTTGGCCTCGACCTTGGTCTTGGACCTGACCCCATCCAAATGCACTTCGACTCAAACCACAACCATTTTGGACCCTTTGTTATTAATAGCTTCACCAACGAAAGTCAAACCAAGAAAAACGCCCATATACCGTATTAATCAGCAAAGGTTCTCCCAAAGACGTAAACATCAAAACCGAGGTGGTTTTCCATTCTTTTCAACCCCTCCCATTCCATGTCCCTCCAACTCCTATACACTCCAAAACTCTTAATTGAATCAATCAAACCATTTAATGATTAAACTCGCTTTGAAGACTATTTTGGCGCCAAAAGTAAAATGGATGGTTCGATTATTTAGAGCAATCCAAGGGTTCGATATGGTGGGAAACAATCGTGAGTACAAGTGGGAGATGTTTGGGTATAAAAGAATGAAGAAAAGGTAAGAAGAGCACTTCGCCTTAAGCCTTAGTCACGTAGTCATAGTTTTTACCGCTTTCTTAGTTTAAATGTCTTTAAGCTTTCAAATGTTGTATTTTATCTTAAAGTAGTGTAATGAAACCCGATTTTCAGCTTTAATTCCAGCTTTAATTTCGCTTTTAAGTTTTGCTCAATTCTCTTAATTTTCATGTTATTCAAATTCCGCTTTACTAGTTGTTTATTGGATCCTTTAAGCTCAAAAAGCTCTTGACAACAATTTTAAGGCTTTTAGATCCATTAAATTGACTTTTGTCTTTTAAATTAGAAAATGCTTAAAAAATCAAGAAAATCAATGAAAAATCAAAAATAGTGGGAAAAGGAAGAAGATGATGAAGCAGGGTTGAATTTGGAGTGCTTTGGGTATTAGGAGCTTATTGGTAAGCTGATAGGTGTAACCTTGTCCATTTGTTCTGGATCTCAGTCCTCTTCTCATTTGTAAGCCATTTTTACAATTTTTGCAGCCATCGTTGTAATCGATTTGGTTGCTTTAATTTTCATGTTTTCATGTCTCTTTCTTTGTTCTTTAGTAATATTAAAGCTTAATATTAGGTTATGTTGCCTTGAATTGGATTGTGGTGTGAATTGGCATGTTGATCGTTAAAATGTCAATTTTGAAAATCCTAGACCTAGGCCGGTTTGACATCCGGTTTAGGTTGAAAAGTTCCACTTTGACACTCGTATCTCTCGGATTGGATGGAATTGGGTTAGGCGGTATTTGCTTTGAAAACCGCAAAACCATCTCATTTAAGTATGTTTGGATTTGCTTGCTTAAACTGTTATAGGTATTGTTTAAGTTGTTGTTTGTGCTACTCGTGTCTCTTTAGTGTTTATAAACTCATTTCACCAAGAAAACCGCCTTCATTTGTGGGAAAGTCAAAATCTCTTTGATCATTTCTTGGTAGCTCACTGTTGGAATTTGATGAACCAAGATCTTGATTTTGTGTTTAAAAGTTGTCAATCTTGCTCTAATCAGTCTTAGTTCACTTTATAACATCATAATAAGTGTTTAAGATCCGTTTAAATCTCACTTTGGTCAACTCTTATGTTCTTGTAAAAGTCAAATTTCTTAAATAGTCGTTAATAAAATGTATAATTTTGTGTAGGACTCTGTATTAAGTTTAAGCTTATGCCCTTTTGGGATTTCAAAATTTAACTACTTGACTAAATTGTAAAAATATTAGTTTGCCATCTCTCAGCCTTTTAAGTGCTTATTTACTAGCTTATTTTTAGTCCTTGGTCTGTACCCATGCTCTGTGCACAGGTTTAGGAGTCAAATTCACAAGCTTGCAAAAGCTTGTGGATTTGACCTTAGCCTGTGTACTTGGCTTCTTTGTGTAGCATTTGTGGTCTTTTATTTATGTGTATGATTATCTTGCATTTTTAGCTTATTTGATTAGCTTAATTTCCCAAACCTTTTGTCCTATCTCATCCACTACATCAAGCAAACAAAGGTAGTGAGTAGTTTTCAATAGCTCATGAAAAGCTCCTTATTGAGCTTGAGCTTGTGACTCTTGGCTTTTCAAAAAGCCAAGCAGTCCATCTCAATGCCTAAATTTAAGTTGAGCTCTTATTAGCTTATTTGATAAGTCATATATGAGCTTGATGTTTGCTCATTCATAACAATGGACTGCTTAGGCAGTCCATTTGCACCATTTCCTTCAAGCTCTTACAAGCTCATCAGTGGGTCCCACTTGATGAGCTTTGGTCTTTTAGAAAGCCAACCAGCTCAGCTTGCTGCCCCAATTCTCACTTTGCCATATTAAGCTCATATACTTAGCTTAATTTGCCAATTCAAATAGCTGCAAGGGGTGTTTGGTTCTGTTGTATACTATAAGAGCTTATGAGCTTGTTACAAGCTTATAGGTGATTGCCAGTATACTAGCTTGTTCATGCTTGTCCATATAGCTTGTACACTTATATTTTTCCCTTTTATTTCCTGTGGGGAGCTTGTTACAGGCTCTTGAAGCCTCAATTCCATCCAAGTCAAGCTTGTAGCTTGACTGTCTAAACCACAAGCTCACACTTTAACAGTCCATTTTTCTTGTTTATATTGTTGCATTGGACTGATGTATATCCTATTTTGCTTTTTGTTTTATCTGTATAGCTTATTTTGAGCTTATCATGAGTTTAGCTCAACAAGCAAGCCAAAAGCTTAACTGTTGGGCTCATAAGCTCATGCTATGCTTATTTCTTGGTTTGTATAGCTTATTTTCATCACATATGTATAATATTAGTACTTAATAAGTCCGAAAATGTAAAAGCCAAAAGAAGTCCTTTTAAGCTTAAGTGATAGCTTATAGTTGTGAGCTTTTGCCCATTAGCTTATTTTTGTACATAAGCTGCCATTTTTATACTTTTCCTAGCTTCTTTTATTTATTTTAGAATTTTGTAAAAGTTTGAGATTTTCTTTAATTGTTTAGTATTTTAATAATTAAATATTAGTTTTAATACTTTTAATAGTTAATAATTATTAATAATTAGTATAATTGTATAATAAATATATTTTCTGTTTTAAAATTAGTTTTATAATATTTTAGATTTTTCTAAGTTTAAATTTTATTTTTCCAAGTTATTTTTTTATATTTTCTAGTATTTAAGTATATTTATAATAGTAAATAATTAATAATAAATAGAATAATTATGTAAAAAATACATTTTCAGTTTCTAAATTCATTTTATGATATTTTAGATTTTTCAAATTCTTTATTTCATTTATTTAAGTTAATTTTAGATTTTATTATTATTTAATTCATTTTTAATACATTTAATTCAATTTTAATTTATATTAATTAATTCAATAGTGTAAAAATTTATTTTTCTTTTCTAATAATTTTCTTATCTTTTTAGGATTCTAAAAATATAATTTTCACATTTGTGGGAGTTGTATTGGACTGAATTCACCTTTTTATTTTGTACGTTTACATAAAATTCAAGAACGACGCTTTTAGATTTTAATCGGTAAACAATTGTAAAAATAGAATTAAAATGACTTCAAAATTTTGATATTTTTATATTTCCTTAGTATAATTATAATCCTTTTCTTATTTTATTTTTGTTACATTTATGTAATTATTATGTATACATATATGTTTTAGTTTTTAGTTTTCTTAACTTTTGTATAAATTTGTAAATTATAGTTAGATATTTTAATCTTATTTAATTTGCATTTAATTCGCTTAGACTTGTAAATATCTATTATAGTTATAATCGTTTTGTTTTTATACGTTTACGTTTTAGTAACGTACGTTTGGATATCTTTTGCGCTTTTAGGTTTCGATTGACGCTTTTAACGACATAGGCGTGATGAGCTATTACTATTCACATTCCTAGTGTTAGTCAATCAGATTCCTGTTTTTGTACATTCTTGATCATATCATTTTATTACACAGTCGTTGTATTCAGGATATCACACCTCATCAGGATATAAACGATCCAATGATATTTTAATCCTTGGTAAACTTGCATTTTTCTCCCGGGCTGTCGCCCTTTTATCATCGGTTACGGTTTTGTGAACGGAGAAATAAAAGAAGGTGGTTCGGGAGAAATCAAACCTACAAGATCACACAAAAACAAAAGAGAAAAGCTACATAGATCTCTTGGATCTGAGGTTAGAGGGTTAGAATACTTGGGGGAAGTATGTGTGTAAAAGAGATGCCAAGTAAGGAATAAATGGCTCTCTATTTATAGAGAAAATTTCTACTGTTTCCCCGGATCCCACGGATCCCTTCCAATTGGGATCCGGCTAGCACAAAGCTAGGGATCCGTGGAACGCCCTCTTGCCCATGGGTATTTTTGGTTATGGGTCATGGGTCATGGGTTATGGGTTGATCCATGGTTTTCTTTCTAGATACAATGAACTTAGATAAGTGGTATATATAAAACCATGGGTTATGGTTCAATACCATTTGCTAGTTTCTACCCATTTTAGTATTTACATGTTTTTACCTTATTTTAGTATTTACATGCTTTTACCTATTTTAGTATACTTAGTTTAAGTATATGCTAACTCAATATGTAAACACTAGTTGTTGTACATATCTAAATCATAGAATCATTTATACTTGTTAACCCAATATGTAAACACTAATTGTTGTACATATATATATCTAGATCATAAAATCACTTATACTTGTTTTAGTGTTTTATGTGAAAATGTGAATATGTTAGAAAACTATTAGTTCAAACCATTTACGTATTTTATTTGTTTCGTTAATATGATTTTACTTTTGTTATCGACAAAACATTAGAAGATCGTAAAATATAAATAAACGTTTTCACGGCTTATTTGTATTAACACCGTCTGTTATGAGAATTGGTACCGCCAGCACAGACAGCGGACCGACATTTACACCCTTTTAAGGGTTTCGTCTGTAAATTTTGGTGCCGTGGATCCTCCGTAATTTTCTGAATTTCGACTCTTTCGTAATTCCAAATTACCATCCATTGCTTATAAGTCAATCCTAACTTGTTTATACTCTTATTAGAACTAGTATAATTCACTTAGGTATATAAGAAATCCATTTCCCACCAAAATTCAAAAATTTGAAAAATCCACCCAAGGAGCCCTTTTGCATAAAGGAAGGAACCAAATTTTGGTACCTTCAAACCGTGGTGATCCGATTGTTAGGAAATTCCACTCATTAGAACACATTTATTGCAAATATTTTATTCTTCACTCCATCTCTTGAATGGATTGACTTGGGTGATATGACTAGCATTCAACCCACTTCCAAATCATTAGGAACCTCATCTCTTCAATGGTTTAACATCAAATCAAACACATTTCTCCATAATTTTCACTTCTATAAATTGAGAGGTTTTACCATGATCATCCTCACACCTTCTTCATTCTTACCATTATCTAGCAAAGAAAACCCAAGTCAAAATGACAAAATCCTCTCCTAAACCTTGCAAGAAAACCGCTAGAATGAGTGTGAGGCCTTGTTGCTTCGTTAACCTTAGCTCCTCATCCGAGTCTTCTCCACTCACAATCTCATCTCCAATCCAAGATGATACAAACCTTACCTTGGCTACACCTACTCAATCACACATTGTGATCACCACTCCACCACCTACAAAAACACCAACTTCACCTCCACCGGCACCCATCCAAACATCCAAGACACCCTCATCACCTTCACCACCTTCACCACCAAGGTCTCCAACTCTCATTCCTATGGAGTTATTTTCCACACCACCAACTTCACCAAATCCCTTCTTAGAGGACTTGGAAGACTTGCCTCCTAGGCCAAATCATCCACCACCATTTCCATCCTTTGGCACAATTGAGCGGATTGCTCATGAGTCACCTCGGTCATCTTTTGACCCAAACGCCCCTTTAGGGCCAAAACCTCTTATCTTTTACCCCATTCACAAAGACATTCATGGTCCTTTGTATGGGGACCATCCACTCCCCACATCAATGTCCCCTCATCTTGAGGACATTGAGGAGTGCATGTGGGATGCCAATCCCACTAGAGAGGAGATTCAAGCGGAACTCCACAACCTCCACCAATTCAAAGGCATGGTGGATTCTCACTTAAGTGAGACTATGCAAATGCAAAATGCTTTGCTTGCCTCCATCATGGCCACCACAAACATCCCCAACAACACCAACACATCTACCATTCCACCACCACAACCTTCCCAAACATACTACCCCTAGGCATGGTTGCTCAACTTGTGAGCAAACGACCCAAACCATTGAAAGGACCCGGATTATGGTCCATGACTTTCAAGAGGAAATAAGGTTCATCCTCAATCACATCCTTGAGCGCCTCAACGCTCTTTCTCATCCACCATCTAATTAGGATGGTCATAGTTTAGCATTTCTAGTTCTTCTTTTCTTAG
Source organism: Chrysanthemum lavandulifolium (assembly GCA_022545495.1). Classification (NCBI taxonomy): domain Eukaryota; kingdom Viridiplantae; phylum Streptophyta; class Magnoliopsida; order Asterales; family Asteraceae; genus Chrysanthemum; species Chrysanthemum lavandulifolium. The sequence continues at coordinate 67,455,435 of CM040244.1, read as the reverse complement.
GATTATTTTCTTTTTATTGTACTAAAACACATCATTGTGTTCCCATTTCATGATCTTTATTCATGAAAATTTTAACTAATGAATGGTGTTTTTATTATAGTGTTGGTGCTTTTACATAGTTTTTGGAAATGCTTGTGAATGATCATTATTACTAACATTTTTTTTGTAGCTTTATTTTCACAAATCCATATATCTTCCCATTAAGCACCCAATTTAGGGGAGCTTTGATCATGGGGAGATAATGGCTCGGTTCATTACATTCCAGATCGCTCTTCTTTTGTTGAGACAAAAGGGGAGAAAATATAGAACTTGGTTATATTTGATTTTTCCGAAAAGTCAATCGCATACATTGACTTTCCGAAAAAGTCAAACATGGTACTTCATTGGTAATACTTAACTTTTTAAAAGTCAATCGCATACTTTGACTTTCTCGAAAAAGTCAACATCATGCATCAACTAGTGAATACTTTGACTTTGTGAAAAAGTCAAACATCATACACTTGCATTATCATTTCCTTTTCAAGTTCTAAAACTAATATTTTTATAAATCTTGCACAACTTTGTATCTTTTATAAAATAAATTTATATTTTGTCCTCAACAAAAGGGGAGATTGTTAATACAAATATCGCCATTAAACGTTATTTATATTTTTATCTTTACCTAAGTTTTGTTAACGACAAAAGTAAATTTAATTTGTATAAAAGCTTAAAGCTTGTCAAGTTTAATAGATATTAAAACAAGCTTTTTCAAACAATATATTCATCATTCAAACATTTACATTTATGATTAGTGACATCTTGATATGACTCTAATCATTATGTATGATAGTAGTTTTTAGAATGTGTTAGGTTCTTAAAACCAAACACTACTTAAGTACTTGCATATTTCTAAAAATAGAGATACAACATATGACATCATGTGATGCATCATGGAAATCATTGGAAGATTTCATTAGATATTTTGTGTGGATTTGTACTCTTCATATCTTGCACAATCTCACTTAGATATAGTTGACTTTAGCAAAGATTTTGATATCTTGGTCGTCGACCAAGCGGTACCAAATGAGACACAGGCGGAACCCTTTAAGGGTTCCGTGGTCCGTGGACGCCCTCGTCCATTTGGCTATAAATAGCAATGCCAAACCAAGTAGTTTTTCATCCCTTCCACTATACTCTCATACATATCTTATCTCTAACCTTTCTAACTCGGTTTCATATCATATTAGTGATCTCTTTGTAGCAAAGAAGATCAAGTCACATTCAAGCTTCAAACGAAGTTGGAAGTCTTGTTTGTTTAGTGTTGTATGATCTAGTGTTGATTCATACTTCATTGTTGTATTAAACCATCATAATCTTATGAGTGTGAGTGGTTAGTATTTTAGTCCTCAAAATACATTGTGTGGGGAGTAGTTGTACCCTTGGAAAGAACTCGACATCTAGCTTAGTGTCGAAAATAGTGTAAGCGAAGTGTAAAGGTTTTCTCCACGGTGAAAGGAGCTTGTTGACTAGTGAAGTTAAACTCGAGTGTGAGACTCGGGAGTGGAATAGGGCAAGGAAAAGAGTCCTTGTAGACCGAACCACTATAAACATCTTGTTGTGGTTTGATCATTTCTTTCCTTATTTACTCTTTACATATTGCTTGCATATTTCATCAACATATCCAAGATCAATATCAATTGATCTTTCAATAAGTTTCAAAACAAAGTTTTTAATTGGTAAACTATTCAACCCCCTTCTAGTTTTCTACAAAAGTTGTTTCGAATGAGCATGTAGCGAAGCTTTGTGGGATTGTTTATTTAGACTGATAAGCAGATTAGTCGTTGAAAAAAGTAAAAGCCAAACACTTATTCTGATGCTCCTCATTCAGGCTTCACCATGATTTACTGCATTATGAATGTATATTAGAGCTGTGACATTTCTTACGGCCATATATATATTTCCTATTTAAGTGTTTCTACACCCCATATTTGAACTTACAACCTACTTTACCATAGTATAAACACATTTACGCCACAATGCCAAACACCACTTTGTCGCATAAGAGTGATTATTACATATTATTAAAATTAGCAACAAATTATTATTTTGCATATAATAATACGTAATCAGAAATTTAGGCTTATGTTCATCTGGGTGTGGTTTAGTTTGTTTGGTTTGAATTAGGGTTGGGTTATGTATAAAAAGTTTTTGATTCTTAAGTTTTCTTGGAAAGCTCATACGCTTACTTTTTTCGGCTTATGAGATTGTTTAGTTCAAATTATGGCTTAATTTGTTTTTGTAATGATCAAATAACCAGTTTGGACTTAAAGTTTGTATTTTTGGATTTATTGACTTATTGTATTGTTATTGCTATTGCATATTGTTTTCAGTGATTAAGATTGCTTATGCATCATTTTGTTTATACACCCAGTTAAAAAGATTTTTGGTACATTTAAATTGTTTCGAAAAGTAATAAATTAAAATGATCTTTCAGCAACTATGAAAATGTATATGGTTGATATTGGTTTTGTAAAGTAGCAGGTTGGACTTTGAAATTCATAATTAGGCTTTTTTGTTAGTAAATTGGGGGATTTAATAGTCAATGAGAGGTGTAATTCTCTAGCCTTTGGATGAATACTTAAAAATGTTGCATCATGTACAGGTGTAAGCAGCTTGAGGAGGCACAAGCTGCAAATCAATAAAATTCAACCCATTAAAAATGTTCTTTGCAGGATCTGGTATGTGATTCTTAAATTTTGTTGTGAAAACGTCTTTTGTAGATGTGTAAGTATAGTAATTATGTAATGCAACGGTAACGGGTTAAGACAGATTTGTGAGCAACTTGAGTGATTGTAAATTGTGCTAACGATTTTTTTACCCATTTTTAGAATCTCTTTATAATACATGACGCACTATCGGCGGGCTTTTTGGCTTTCCATTTTTTTTAATCCAGATGTAATGGTATTGTGTATGTGTGTTTCAAGTGTAATTTTTCTTCTCCGTTTTACTTCAGATTTGTTGTGTTTGTATGTGTGTTTACTTGAATTTGTTTGCATTTGATATTGTTCTTATCTGTCCTTTTTTTTTGCTTTTATATATATATATTTAAGACTAAAATACACCGTTGGTCCCTAAACTTGTACCAAAGCATCACAGTGGGACAAAACTGGGACCTTTTCATCGCCACGATCTAAAACATGGCCTTTAAATGCCAAATTAGTCCTTTGACAAAGTCAAAGTCTGATTTTTGTTTTGTAGTTGAGGGTATTTTAGTCCATACACATTTATACTTTTATAACACATTTATATTTTAGCCCTTCATCTTTCATCTTTGTCATCATCTCCTTAACATCATCATCTCCCCAACATTCATCCTAGTCATCATCTGGAGCTTCTTGTCTCTTTTAGCCCCTTCTTTGCAGTGCTTGTGGCTTTTGTTGCATTTATTTTTTGGAATGGCAGTATCGTTCTTGGTAACCCTATGATCTTTATCTTGCTTACATTTTGATTTTCCATTTTTCACGTGTCAACTCTAGTTTACATCTCACAGGTTCAAAAAGTGGGTCAGTTTGGAATAAGTTTGAGATAGAACTTATTTCATACTGAAATTTAAATAGAAAATCGGTGAACTTAGAGATTCGGCTTTACATCTCACTGATTCAAAAAGTGGGCGGTGAAATAGTTTGTTGAGCCGTATTTGTTTTTGCGGGGGCTAAAGAAGCGCATACGCCTCACCACATTTTGCTCGCTTATTGTACTATGCTTTAGTCTCATGTTCTTTTATGGCTCCTATCTACTTTAGTACAAGTCAAGCTTCAAATTTGGTTAGGTCGTTCTGGAAGAATCGACTCCTTAGTTGTTTTCTGTGGTTTCTTGCTATGATAGTTAGCTTTCTCTTGGTGTACTATTTCAGGTATGGTCAGCCACCCGTTAATTTTTGAATCCATTAGTTATATCTTATGATAGATAATGTGAATTGGTATGCATGGGGATCTCAAACTGCTATTTTCATCCATCTTCTAGTTTTTTGAAGTTTTTGTTGAGAGTGATGATGTGACTATATCGACTTCGAATCAAGTTGCAATAATCAGTTTCTAGTGCTTGGGCACCACCAGCTTTATGATTGTCAACGTGTAGAGTACTAGAGTACATTACTATTATACCTTGTTTGCAGTTTTACTTCTCACAGTTTTTGTTCCTCTTTTAAATTAGAATTGTAAAACTTCAAGCGCTAATTTTTTGATTGACTCCAATAAGATGCATTTATAGTCTTCTAGATGTAATTGACTTTGATAAACTCAATCTTTATGTTACTGATTTGATTTTTTCTACCATTTCAGCATTGCTCATCCCTATCTGCTTGCTGATAATCGTCATTATCCCTTTTTATCTGTGGTGGAAGATTATAAATGCTCATTGGTCAACAAAGTACTTGCTGGTTCCCTTATATGTTTACTCATGGACTTCTATCCTTACTATGTTAGGTCAAGATGCCACTTCTAGTACTCGCTTACTTCCCAAAGAAGTAGCAATTTTAACGCATTTACCTAGAAGCGGGTTAAATTAAGCTATCCTTTATCTTAATGGATCAAACCGGCTAAAATATAAAAACTTAAATGAGTCAAATTGGTCAAACAGCTCAAAAGTTAGCCAATGCAAACTTTAATGCTTACAACGTTCTAAATAACTTTATTTTGGAAGCATAGTACTTTAATCTCATAGTTTCAGGTAATCTTATTAGTTGCACTAATTATTGAACTTAAATAAAATTTGGATAAGTGTTGGTAGGTCAACCTGATAGAACCAGTTTTGACTTTGACTCAAATAAAAAAGTTTCACATTTAACCCGTTAGGCAATCAACTCATTTTGCTACGTCTATTTCCCATCTATTTTATTTCCAGCTAACAAGAAATAAATTATTTTGTCAGCTAATACTCAGAAGAAAGTGTGGGTGTTGATTTATTTTGTGGCTTCAACTGCTGTTCTTATCCCTACTCCATTCATAGAGTTCAGATACTACACAATCCCATTCTTTATCGCAGTTCTTCATTGTCATGTCACGAATGATCAAATGTGGCTCCTTATGGGATTCTTATATACATCCATCAATATCTTCACAATGATTATGTTCTTATTTAGGCCCTTTCTTTGGGATCACGAGCCTGGTATTCAGAGGTTCATATGGTAGATGATTCTTTTTCTTCCTAGAATACAAGGCACATTTTCATTTTTGCTAATTTTACTTTTAGTCATGGATATTGTACGAAAGTATAGGCAACACAAGATAAACAATAGAACCTTTATTCAGATCTAAGCTGCAATAGCCAGCTTAGATTAAGTTTACAATAGTAACCAAATGTTACAAGATTAGATTAATGTCAATGAGACAATAATCATGTAAATGTAAAGACAAGACAAGTTCAGTTAAATGATCAGAAAGAAGAGAAGAGAGTGATACAAAAGACTGCACACTCAAGTGTGTCTGACCCTAGATTAAGGGACTTATTAAATAGGAGATTAAGTTTCACTAAGACCCCTCTAACGGCTATAAATGACTCATCAGCAGAAATGATGAAAGCTTCAGCAGAAATGAACATCTTGGAACTATAAATCTTTTATCCTTTGTCCAAGTTTAACCCCTGTAATTAATCCTGCAATGAGTCATAACTTGTAAGCCATTGGCAATTGATAGAATGATATATTTGCCACAGATTAACACCCCAAAATTTAACATTCCCACTTAATCTGATGAGCAAACATATCAAACAATATCAATTTTTTACACAAAAATTTATGCTGATAGACAGGAGGTTCTTTGTGAGTATGTCTCAGCTTGGTTTGAAGAGCCAATCTTTTAGCATTTATAACACCTCTAGCAATTTTTTCCCGATGAAGTGAACATCAATTTCAAAGTGTTTTGATCTTTCATGGAAAATAGGGTTGACAACAAGTTGTAAAGCGATTTGTTATCACAAAAAGATTAACGGAAGATTGATATCAACTTTTAGATCTTTTAGGATTTTTGAATCCAAATGATTTCACAGCAACAAGAGACATAGATCTATACTCGCTCGTGGAAGATTTTGAGAGAGTGTTTTGTTTTTACTTTTCCATGAGATTAAACAATCATTAAAGAAAACACAATAACTTGTGATGATTTTCGGTTTTCTTGCATTCGGCCCAATCAAGATCACTATATCCTTCAAGATGATTTTCGAGTTGTTGAAATTGTACCTTAGACCTTTTCCGGAGCTCCTTTTAGATATCTCGAACATTGAGGCACATTCCGATGAGATTTTAAGGAGAATGCATATATTGTGCCGCATAATGAACCGAGTATGAGATGTCGTCTTGTATGGGTGAGATAGATAAGTTTCCCAAGTAACCCGATAACCATGATGTTGACCAGAAAGGGTCATCAAGAGTGGGAATGTATGGAAGCACGAGTTGGGTTCCATAGGAGTGGACATGTGTTTGCACCCAAAAGACCAAATTCTTTGAGGAGTTCAAGACAAGATTTTCTTTGAGAAAGACAAATGTCATTCCCGCTTTTAAAACCTCAATGCCAAGGAAATATTTTAGATTTCCCAAGTCTTTGATATGAAATTTGGATTTTAGAAACTCTTTAAAAGATTTATCTCATCAATACAGCTTCAAAGAAGAACTATATCATCCACATAAACAAGCGAGCAATAAACTTGTTATTCTCTGCTTTGGTGAACAAAGAGTGATCATTAATGATTGAACAAAGTTATTTTCTTTTAAAACACCGACAAGTTTTTCATTCCATTTCCGGGAGCTTGTTTTAGGCCATATAGAGACTTGACAAGTTTACAAACTTTATTTTTATTGTTCTCATTACGAACCCCTTGGGGATGGTCATATAGATATCCTCATCAAGATCTCCATACAAGAAAGCATTGTTAACATCAAGTTGAAAAGAGGCCATTTGTTTTTACACTAAGGCAATAAGACATCTAACAAGAGACATTTTCACAACAGGGAAAAAGTTTCATCATAGTCTATTCCTTCCTTTGGTTATAACCTTTAACAACTAATCTAGCCTTGTATCTATCAACTTCACCATTCGCTTTATATTTGATTTTAAAGATCCATTTGTAGCCAATAGGAGTTCTATTAGAGGTAGATCGGTTATATCCCAAGCATGGTTTTCATTTAAGGCCTCAATTTCGAGTTCATAGCATCAACCCAATTACTATCAAGGATAGCTTCTTCATAATGTAGGTTCAATACTTTTATTAAGACTAGATGCAAACCAAGAATTATCTTTGTTAAGATTAGAGTAATTAACAACCTTTTCAACACCATATTTGACTTTTCCTTCTACAATAAAGTCGTTAAGATTATCGGGCAAGTTAGAGACTCGTTGACCTTCTAGCGATGAGTGGTGGCAAGCCTCTTTCTTGTTCATCGAATCGGTGTAGTATCGCAGAATCGAAAATGCATTAGCGGGATATGATTCATGTGATATGGTGCCCTCGTGGTGTGTATTATCATCTATAGATGTTGCAACCGGTTCGTCAATCCTAGTAGGATGACTTACCACCGTGCTATCATCATAGGATGTCACTCTCCTTCATCATTGGGACTTATTTGTGAGTCAAAGAAATTTTGTGATTTAAATCTTTGGTACAAAAGTTTCAACAAAAGGTTTTGACAAAGTATTTTCATTTGAAGGAAAACAGTTTCATAAAATTTGACATCTCCGAGTAAAATATATTTTTGTTTCTAGGCTCAAGAGTTTATAGCCTTTCTTCTCATTCGAGTAACCAATAAGGACACTTTTTCGGATCTACTACCAAATTTATCGAGATGTTGAGAATGGTGGCATAACATAAGCGACCAAAGACTCTAAGGAGAGAGAGTGAAGGGTCATGCCCATACACAAGGAAGAAGGGACTTGCAGATGAACTAAAGAGGTAACCTGTTTATGACATAGGCGCAGCTTAGAACACATTCTGCACCAAAGATTTAGAGGTAATTCCCCCTGAAACATAAGGGATCTAGCCACATTAAGGAGATGCCTATGTTTCCTTTCTGCAATACCATTTTGTTGTGGTGTATAAACACAAGAGGTTTGATGTAAAATTCCTTTTTCATGAAAAAAATGTTGAAGTTTATTATTGACAAATTCTGTCCCATTATCACTTCTAAAAATCTTGACATTGTGTTCAAATTGATTTGATAGCATATGAGTAAAGTTAACAATGGAAACATAAACATCATCCTTTCCCTTAAGCATATAAACCCACACCGCTCGAATAGTCATCAACAATCGTTAAAAATATTTGTAACCATCTCTGCTAGTGACTTTATATGGTCCCTATACATCAAGATGGACAAGTTGACCAATTTTAGTTGATTTATGTTCACTTAGAGGAATGGTTCCTGGTTTCTTTAGCTTTATTACAAGTGTCACGAGAGGATCGGTTTGGATGTATTATCAAATTTAAGAGTGGGTTTAAGTATGTGTAGGACTTGGTCGTAGGATGACCAAGTCTTTGATGCCAAAGATTTTTGAAACATGACAAACAGATATGCGCTTATTAGAAATAATCTTACATGTAGAATCAATATCAAACATATATAACCCATTGTATTGTTTACCAATCCCCACAATCCTTTTTTGATGTAAACTCAGATATAGCATTAGATTCATTAAACCCAACAAACATCTTATTGTCCAGGTTTTTTGCAATTAGTACATTTGAGATTCATGTTTGGTCCTCTCGCTATTTAAGTCATACCATTATTGAAACCGAACCTTTGTTGTTAAAACCTTTTTGTTATCAAAAATTTTCCACCATCGACGTCTTTGCAAAGAAAAGTCGTAGCATTGGGTTTAGCGAGCTATTCCCGGATGAAACATTTCGTGAGATTCTTCTCCGAGACAACAAAAAAGCAGCTTTGACATTAGGTAAAGGATCTCGGTTAAGATATTGCTTCGATGGGGACATAGGAGTCATCAAGACCCATAAGAAATTGCATTAACTTGATTAGTGATTATGTTTTCAAAATTTTTGTAGCCTCACAAGTGCGGGAGGCAAGTCGATCATACAATCAAATTGTTTCCATAAAGAGTTAAGGTTGTTATAATAATCAAAGAGGACCCACTTTGACTAAGAGAGTTTATGTTTTATGCAAATTAAAGATAGTGAACCATCAACCTTATCATAGGTATCTTTAAGATCATTCCACATTTCATAAGCAGCTTTAGCATATATAGCACCAAAGAAATAGTTCGTGGTGAGAGAATTAAGAATCCAAGTAACCACAACAGAGTTACAAGTATCCCATTGATTAGCAAGACTAGGGTTCGAATCATCTCTTATGCAAGTACCATCAATAAACCCTAACTTATTATGGTTCCTTAGAGCAAAAGTCATGGCCATATTCCATATTTTATAATTTTCAGTTCCAGTGAGTTTAATAGAAATAATGGGAGTACCATTGGTATTGTTAGGATGCAAATACAAAGCATCACCAAATGATAAGCTTTTCTCAGTGGAAGAGTCACCAATATTATCATCACCAATAGCCATAATTCAAGCAATAAGACATACATATATAATAAGACAGACAAAGAGTCTCAGACAGAGATAATAATAAGACCAAAATTTAAGAAACAACAAGCACCAAGCCTGTGAACTAGGGTAAACCAGAGCAGGTATTCGTACCACTCAAAGGTGGCAGATCAAGATGTTAGTCTACCCGTTTGCACCCACAAGGACTTAAGTACTGTATGTTTGAAGAAAGGATAAGACTTATACTTACAGAGAAATATGCAGCGGAAGAACAAGTCACAATTACCCTAGATTCACTTAGTCTAGGGCTAATTGTAAGTAGAAGATAACCAGTGATTACGCCAGTAGCAATAACCCCAAACCACCAATTTGTTGCTAAAGAGAATCAATGAGCCTGAAGCTCTGATACCATGTACGAAAGTATAGGCAACACAAGATAAACAATAGAACCTTTATTCAGATCTAAGCTGCAATAGTCAGCTTAGATTAAGTTTACAATAGTAACCAAATGTTACAAGATTAGATTAATGTCAATGAGACAATAATCATGTAAATGTAAAGACAAGACAAGATCGCTTAAATGATCGAAAGAAGAGAAGAGAGTGATACAAAAGACGCACACTCAGTGTGTCGACCCTAGATTAAGGGACTTATTAAATAGGAGATTAAGTTTCACTAAGACCCCTCTAACGACTATAAATGACTCATCAGCAGAAACGATGAAAGCTTCAGCAGAAATGAACATCTTGGAACTATAAATCTTTTATCCTTTGTCCAAGTTTAACCCCTGTAATTAATCCTGCAATGAGTTATAACTTGAAAGCCATTAGCAATTGATAGAATGATATGTTTTCCACAGATTAACACCCCAAAATTTAACAGATATTGTAAATATTCTATCAAGATTATTCTTTTAATGGGTATAAGTATATAAGAACATATTAAGATATCAGAATACCAACTATGTATGGTTGATACCTTTGAATGCTGATAAAATGGTTGCAGTGTTTTTAGACATTCTTCGGTTTACTGGGAAAATATTTGATTCTACACTTTGGCATGCTTTCAGACTTCACCGATGACCTTTTTCAAAGCTGTTGCTTTAATATTCAAGTTCATACAATTGACGTTGGGGAGATGATGATGTTGGGGAGATGATGACGAGGATGAAAGATGAAGGGCTAAAATATAAATTGTCATCAAAGTATAAATGTGTATGGACTAAAATACCCTCGACTACAAAACAAAAATCAGACTTTGACTTTGTAAAAGGACTAATTTGGCATTTAAAGGCCATGTTATGTTTTGGACCTGTGGCGATAAAAAGACCCAGTTTTGTCCCACTGTGATGCTTTGGTACAAGTTTAGGGACCAACGGTGTATTTTAGGCTATATTTAATTTGACCATAATTTGTTTTAGTTGAGGTATTTGGAATACAGTTTCGTTCAATAAAGATTAAAGAAAAACTAAAGATCAAATAAATCATTTTTAACCATTCATTTTTTCATAAAAACAATAAAATAAATTTTCACCTTCATTTTTAAAAACTAAATATCTCACAAACAATTGATCGTTAGACGAAACTAATCATACCATCACGACAAGCATAAAATTACCTTTAATTTGATATCCCCCACATCATATAATCTCGACATATTTTTTTTCCGACTTTTTGTGTCGGTTTAGGGTTTACGGTTAGGGTTTCGGTTTTTTAGGTTTAGGGGTTTGACTTTTTTGGGTTAAGCTTTTTAAGGGTTAAGGGTTTAGGTTTCTTAGGGTTTAGGTTTTTTTGGTTTAACGGTTAGGGTTTTAGGGGTTTAGGGTTTTAGGGTTTTGGGTTGTTAGGGTTTAGGATTTAGGGGTTAGGGTTGTTAGGGTTTAGGGTTTGTAGTTTTGGGGTTGTGTTAACACAAAAGAGTATTTTTAAAATTTTCATTTATAGTGTAATATATCGAAACCCGTAAAAAAAGGATAAAAAATTACTTCGTCGAAAGTATATAATATTGGATCTCTATAGAAAGATAATTGTATTCTTGTCGCAACGGTATAATTAGTTTTATCTAACTATTAACGGTTTGTGAGATATTTAATTTTTAAATATAAGGGTGAAGTGAATTTTAATTAATTTGATAAAACATAGATGGTTGGGATTGATCCATTTGATATTTAGTTTTTATGTGATCTTTATTGATCTCACCCCATTTGGAATATGTGACTTTAATTATCGCTTAGTTAGTTTGGTTCGATATCCTGTATGATTTATGATTAATTCCTCACGTTTTATGCATATAAAAGGTAGTATATGAGGGATAAATCGGCTAATTATGTGGAGTTCTTGTTGCGGATTAGCCCAGGCACTCAACATTTGTTTCTGGAGGAAATGAGAAAGTGTAACAAATTTGTTTAGGTGATTGCTAGCAAGCGATGGTGGTGACGGTCGATAAACTGCCTAAAGAAATCAGACGAAGAAAAGAGGTGACTGGAAGCTGGAGGTTATTTATTGTTTTGTTTTGATTTGCATACGAAACTTAATAAGGTTAATTGTGTGTATTTATCGTTTTGATTTGCAGACAAAGCGAAGAGGTGACTTAAAGCTGCAGGGTATCAGCAAATATTCTAACGGGAAGATTGGAATTTACAGGCTGGTATTATGTTTCATGTGATTATGCTAGAATTTGCTGTTTTTTTGTGACGAATAAACACTGAAGAAATGCTTAATATAGCTTATTGTTACCGGCAGTCGAAATCGGTGTTATCATGCTTCAGCTAATGGCCGTGACTATGCTCTTGCTGATTTCCTCATCAAGGTAAGTTTTCACTAACATCGCTTTTGGTTTTTCATATATAAAGTCATACTAATATGCATGTGAATCAAATTCGGTTTATTGAGTTGAAGCGCTGGACTTTATATCCTAAATGGATAGGTCAGTTGATTGATTTCACAGAGAAGGCGGGCTCTGAATGACTTTCCACAACAGAAAGGTAAGTAGGTGTGACATAAAGCAATTTAACAGTGCATTCTCAAGTTTCTTATCGACAAAAGGTCTTCTTGGTGGCTTATTTCTAATGGAGGAGATGATGTCTATTACAAGGCTGCTCATTTATGTTTTACTGACAAAAAAATACGAAATACTGAGAAATTGCAGAAGTAGCATAAACCGCGCAATTAAATGAGGTCAACTCTGCTTCTTTTTTTTGTTATGTTATTTCTTATATGCGTTGGATTTTATTTGAGTCGAATGTGTAAAAAATACACTTTTGCATACACTGCTGTCATATCTGTACACAAATGGATTCTTACAAGTTTCTTTTGTTACTGTAATAATTTTTACACGAAAAGATCTTTTAAAAGGATTTTGTTACTGATGTGACAATTATTCATAAGAAAAGGCTGTTTCATAAGCATCGGAAATGTAATTTTCTTTTAACCTCATTTGTGTGGTACCTTGAACATTATGTGCATTTTTATCACATGCACAGTTAGAAACCAAGTTTCATGGTTAATGACATTTCTCTTAAATAGATTAGTTGCAAGAAGCTGATATTTGTTTTTTTTTTTAGTTGCTTTGCTGTTGTTTTCGGACAGAGTATCATTGCAGCCGACAAATGTTTCTTGACTTTCAGACTTCGATATGTTGGGTTCAGTAAATACCCAAACCCCTTAAATCTAGGATTTGAATATAAAATACCTAAAGTGTTTAATCCCTTAAACATTAACAAGTCATCGAGCGATAGTCTCTCGGTGAGTTGTCTTCGAGATACTCAAGAAGAGACAAAGAAGAAGTCTCTCCACCCGCAGAAGGCGGAACTTAAGGGGTAAAGATCGAGTAAAGAAGAAGATGGTGGATTCAGTGAGTGATGACAATAACTCACTGAATCCCGAAACTCCTCACCAACTACTAACACTGAAGACAAACTAAAGACTAAAGGCTATGAAGACCGAAGAATGAGCGGGACAAGGCGGGATAAGTTTGAACAGATAAGATGAAGTCCTTATCAACCAAAGTCAAACTTTCCATGAATCGTTAACTATCAGGCTCAGTGTCATCACTGGCAAGAAGAAAGTAGCCTTGTCACTAACCCAATATATCCAATGTAAACAGAGACAAAATACATCAGTATTTTGTCTTCTGTAACCTGTCAGTTTGTCCTCTAGGATAGACTTAAATAACTATACTTGTATAAATAGCATAAGAGTTGGAGTGAAAGATTTTAAAGCTTGTGGATTAATTGTAAAATACACACACAAGCCATCTTTCACTCCTCCAAATATAACTCTGTACCTGAGATAGCTCAATGGTTCCTTTGTAGTTGTGCTCAGACTTAGCCTGAGCTTAGTGAGGAGATACCATACTTTGTCATTTCAATCCCAAGTACTATTCCGTAAGTACTTGGGTAATGTATTCTTTTTTATTTGTTTCTAATAAAGAATATATAAGTTGAAAATTATTCAGTGTGTTTTTACTTACATTATTTCAGTCATTGTTCACAATCAGTTGTTTTATTGCTTTAATTGTTTTTATACGACTGTGAAACGGGAACAACACGATATGATATGTCATTCTTCAAAGACGAGCTGACAGTATATTTGAAAACTTTAGATGGCTATTTAAAAGTGTGTGAAACCTTATATTGTAGTATAAGCACCCAAAAAAATTTATTGAAGTTTTCGGCTCTAATTCATTTGATGATGCAATCACAAAGTTTTGTCAAAACTTCCCGCCTTGGACTAGCCATTTTTTAATTGTTTTTTGTAACTTAAACTTAGCTATATACTTTAAATTTTCTGAATGTGATGTTACTTTTTCAGCGTTACATTGTTATTTGAAGCTTAAAGAACACGAGCTTTTGATACGCAATTTCAGTAAAACCAGCTGTGTCACTGCTTCGGTTTTGGTATTCAGGAGCACAACAATCTTGGTATCAAGTAAGTTGCTGTTACGATTCCTTTATAATGGGTTTAATAGTGGTATTAGTTTTGGTTTTGTTAACTGAAAAGATTGGTATCAAGTAAGTTGTTACGATTCCTTTATAATGAGTTTAATAGTAGTATTAGTTGTGGTTGTATGTTGATTTAGTCTCTATTATACGGCCTTCTTTATTTTGAATTGAAAAGATGCTTAGGAATATGATTGCATATGTTTCAGGAAGTGGTGAACATAAGTTAGACATACTTCAGAAACATTCAAAACTATAATTCTGAGACTACAACGTAAGCTAAAATGTTATTGTAAGTTAAAAGGTTTTAACTTTTCTAGACCATTATGCACATTCTGGTAGCATCCAAAAATAATATTCACTACACATTTACTAATATGGGATGGTCATTCTTAAATCATGGCTACCGCAACAACTTTGAAGTGATGGAGATGAATTATAATGTGGTTGATTATTTAGTACAATTTTGGCGACTTTTATCTATCCATTATGTTGGACAGATGAAGGACTACCCGAGTTGAGGTTACTTACGGTTTCTATGGTATTTAACTTTCTGTGGACAACGCGTTGTATAGCAATACATTTTGTAAGTGTTGATAATTTGCCTTTGCTTATTTTAAAAAGTATAGGCAATTTAATAAACAAATTGATACATGCTTATTGTATTACGTATATTGTGATAAAAGAAATCAACATGTCCTTTTAGGCTTGAATAGACTACAATAATCATCTTTTATGATAGTAAAATAAGCAGTTTTTATCATGCTGCTACTTTTTTCTTAATTGCACGTTATTGCTTTTTTTTTTCAGGTGTGTTTTTGTAGGGGACATGGTGGTGTTGGAGGATCCCAAACAATCAGATGACTATCTGGTTCTAAGACTGGCAGCCATTGAAGTGTACGAAATGGTCTCAAAAGATGAATAAGATTTATACTTGAAAAGGACCGGTGCTTGAATGCCATACACCATGTTTTCGTTTATAGGGGTGCTTGGGTTCTCATGTAATTTAACTTGCAATTCATATTCTCTCAGTATAATAAGTATTGCTGTTGATACAAACATAGCGTAAACAAGTGAGATCTCAGACTTCCATTGACAAACATCCCGCCGCGAAGCGCGGGTCTGAAAATCTTGTGCAATCCCAAACACCCTCTCAGTCTTTATTACCGGCTGGATTTTCAATAATTCCATTGCATCTACTATAAGTTGGTCAACGTTCAAGTAGTCCCAAACCTGAAAAGAGAAAACACATTCAAAGAATAGATGGTCATGCTCTTCTTTATATCAAACATAAAGTATAAGTTTAGTTGAAGTTTCTAAATTCATTTTCTACTTGTGGGGTTGTGGCAAATTTCATGTAACAGTATTTTAGTTATAAAAGTTTTTATGTTGCATTCAATACAAAAATAAAATTTTGAGCTCAAATGAATTATAATTGTTAATTCGACTTATACCGGTAGTATCGTACAGTAAAGTCGAACTCGGCCTCCTGAACCTAAAATCCAGGCTTCACCCTTGGCTCTACCCACTGTCTTTTGTTAGATTGTACATATTTATCGTTAGTGACAGTTAGGAAGCAGTGGTCCTATGCTTATTGCATAACCTGATAAGTTTCGCCAGTGTGGCGTGAGATTCTAGCCAGGCCTTTTTCAAGTGTTGATTAATGGGACTTGGTAATTGGTTTGATTAGTGTGTATATTTAGTAGACTTGAGCCACTAATGTTGATACGTACAATATCATGTCTAAAGTTTCATATTTTGTTTTTAAACTTTTTATAACTATTAGTTGTCAATCGATTTTTTTTTATGTAAAACTTGTTGTTGACTTCTTTTAACATATTTTCATTTTACTCAAATCGAGTTTAACCATGTAACTTACCACTTAAGAGTTAAAACACATTGAAATCTCCACTATATCCATGAAACTATACCATCTAACAATCAACCATATACCAAACTTGAGGGTCATTATGCGAGTTATCATCTGATAAGCCCGCTGCTTCCCCGTCCAGACCAGTTTCACGCAGAGCTAACACCTGATGACACTGTCTCGTTTACATCCACAATGGTTGAATTGCTAACACTTGGGCCTGTTACTTCAGCAAGAGTTGCTTCCGCAAAAGCTACTAGTAGATTCAGCTGATTGTCTAGCTAAAGAGCTACTTAATTTCTCAACTTCAAGTTCTATCACAGTTTCAATTTCTGAAATAAAATTGTCCCAACATGAATCCCAGTCTATGGCTCTGGAAATTGGTTTCTCTCGTGCTTATGACTAACCAATATTTCCATTTTGTTTGTATATGAGATTCTTTCTTGTTAGATAAATAAAATTTTTATCTTATTCTTTTTTTATTATTTCCTAATCATGTTATATGTCAAGCGTCACGATCTTATTAGTTAAAAAATTTTGTTTTTCTTTTGAATTAATGTAGTAAATATCTTCTTACATATAGTACTTATTTAAGCATTTATAAAGTTGTCCTGCATCCAAAAAGTGATTGTCGAATATAGATCAAGACATAAGAGTAATTTACAATTAAATATAGTTTTTAACAGTAATTTTATTTATCTCATAAAGATTTAATCAAGCAAGATCAAATGTTCAGTAACTTAGCTCCATACATGATTACATGCATATACAGCTAGCAGCAAGCTAGTCCAAGCATATATATAAGCGTTACTTTCGAGGTTGCTAACATAAAAACAGTACGTAGTGCAATACTGCAATAACTAGTACTTTTTATTAAACAGGAAACCAAACACAGCACAGGAATTTAAAGGACATGACTCTTGACCCATATGAACTACTACGTTCATACGTTATATTCTTATACACGTACATGACACACCGTATCTGTGCGCATACATTATTACCACACACTCATATATATAGCAAGCCAACAATGTTGGCTTGTTTCACGTGCATGCATACAGACAGATGCATATACCCCATACTAACAAACTGATCTACGTACAAAAGTAACCAGCTGCACCGCCAGCGCATTTTAATGTTGGGCAGCATGGGATGGTTGAGATGCCGCAGTCATATCCCTTGGGAAGGCAAGGAATATCGGAAAGACATGTTCCCTTAATAAGCCCATTGCAAGTAAGCCCTGGAGAGCACCAATGATCAAGCAGCCCACACGGCTGGTCAATTTCAATGCAACTTTTACGCGGGGATAATGATTTCCTTGAAAGTGTTAATAACTTGCCATCTTCCAAAAGAAATTTCCCAATTTGAACTGAGTTGGCCTGCACAAAGTGACGATAGAAGAGCACATTAATTATACAATAAAAGGTGTACGTATTTGCCTATTCCAAATTCAAACGGAAGCTAAGGGATGCTAAGAATATGAATTATCAAATGCATCTATCATATCATTAATTAGCTTGAGCAATAAAATCATCAACTAGCATGACTACGTACCTTGCTCATTCCCATTGCTGCATCATGAAAGGTTGTTTCATCATCTACAACCATGAATATCTCCTGATCACCAGCGTTGTTCGAGGCAAAACACAAAGTCGAGCTGGTACTCGCCAAAACAACGAGAACCAAGACCACTGCATACATACTGTTCATGATTAATCTTATGAGTTAGTATAGTGTAAGTTTATGATGTTGTGAGGCACCACCACAACTAGCGTTAGTGTATTTATAGACCTCATTATCTGTTATATTAACGGGCTGACCCGTGAGTTTCGGATTAGACCCGGATCAGATAGCCATATTGTGTCATGCAGGGAGGACCATGCACTATATATGTTTTTTTTTTTTTTTTTTTTTTTTAAAGATTTATCATTGTTTAATAGTCAGTTTCAATGGAGTTCATTTAAGGTATGGAAATATCATCAACGTTCTTGCCACATAATTGGTGGTTAGGTAAAAAAACGACCTCTACTGCCTCTAAATCACGATATATTTTCATGGCCGGTTGCGGTTCAATTTGATCAAGGGCGATATATTTTCATTGCCAGTTGTGGTTCGATTTGATCAAGGTAATTAAATCATGATTTTTTATGTTAGTTTAAAAACTCGATTTCTTATTTTATAGTTTCTGCTTTTATCCAGGATGCTTAATTGGTATATGTTGCAAACGAAAAAAAATAAAATAATTCTTATGCCATGGGGACATGGTTCGGTTTTGGTTTTTGATGTTGTTTTTGATTAGGGAGTATATTAGTTACAATTTATTTTAGCTAATTGGCTACAATTTTCTGCTATATAATATGGGTCATTGATTTTTTTGTGGGTCTTGATTCTTTTATGTGGGTCATCGATTCATTGCTAGTGCATTTTTTATGAAGGATTGTAGCCAATTGAATACAAAAATTTGTAGCCAAGCTGTCCCCTTTTGATTATGTATGTTGGGTTTTGGTTTCTTAACTTTACAATACAAATTATAAATTATATTGAGAATGTGTTGAGGAAATTTAGTTACCTTGATTGTACTTTAGTGAGTAATCCTATAGATACAAGTAAGAAGCTGACACCTAAAAATAGTCAGCATGTATCTCAACTTGAGTATTCTAGGGTGATCGGTTGCCTGATGTTTGTCATGACATGTACAAGACCTGATATTGCTTTTGCAGTGGGCAAACTGAGTAGGTACACTAGTAATCATAGTGCTCATCACATGCAAGAAACTAAGAGGGTACTGAATTATCTGAAGAAAACTATGGACTATAGTTTATCATTTGCTGGTTATCCTTCAGTGTTAGAAGGATAAACTGATGCAAGCTGGATCAACAACGCTGAAGATAATTCTCATGGGCTTCAAAGAAACAAACTTGTATCACAACTTCAATAATGGAATCAGAGTTTGTGGCTTTAGCAGCTGCGGTTAAATAAGCCAAATGGTTGAACAACTTGCTTTTTGAGATTCCACTGTGGCCTAAACCTATAGCACCTATTGATGAAATCGATGGCAAGAAGGATTAGGTTTTTTATTCATATATCAAGACAAAGAAAAGCAATCTCTATAAATACAAGAGAAACCTAAACAAGACCCAAAATTAAAGGAGCAAATCACTGAGATATTTTATGATCTTTATCTAAGTTTTGTTAACGAAAAAGGTAAATTTAATTAATGTAAAGCATAAAGCTTGTCAAGATTAATAGACATTAAAACAAGCTTTTCCTTAAATAATATCTTCATCACTCAAGCATTTACATTTTGATTAGTCATATATCAATTAACTTTGATATTCCTCTAAACCATAATGTATGTTAACATTTTTAGATCAAACATGTTTTAGTTTCTTAAAACAAAACATTACATATGTATTTACATTTAAACATATTTCTAAAAATAGAAAACAACATATGACATCATGTGGTGCATCATTGAAATCTCTAGAGGATTTCATAAAATATCTTGTGTGGATTTGGACTCTACATATCTTACATGATCTAGGTTGGATTTGGTAAGATTTTGGTAATCTTGTTGTCAAACCCCGGCGGCACCAAAAGTTTACACGGGCGGAACCATTTTTATGGTTCCGTGGTCCTTGGTGACAGCAGGCTGTTTTGGCTATAAATAGCAAACCAACCAAAGTTGTTTTCTCATCCCTTTCTAGCATAATCACATACATTCCTTCCCTCTAACATTTCTAACTCATGTTCATATCATTATAGTGATCCTCTTTTGTAGAAAAGAAGATCAAGGCATATTCACGCTTCAACAAATAGTTGGAAGTCTTGTTTGTTTTGTTGTTGTATAATCTAGTCTTGTTCATACATCAATGTTGTACCAAACCATCATAAACTTGTGAGTGTGAGTGGTTAGTATTTTAGTCCTTAAAATACATTGTGTGTGGGAGTGGTTGTACCCTTGGAAAAGAACTCGACATCTAGCTTAGTGTCGAAAATAGTGTGTAAGCGAAGTGTAAAGGTTTGTCCTGGACGGTAATAATTTCAAGATGGTCTAACCAGTGATGTAAACGTGCCTCGAGTGGGACATGTCTGAGTAGAGTGTACCGTTGCGAGATATTTTCTTTGGACTTGAGCAGGACGGGTAATAATTTCAAGCTAGTCTAACTAGTGATGTAAACATGTCTCGAATCAGCCTTGTCTACTGATAATCGATCAATTAAAAAGTGAGAACTCTTCCCAACATGTGTAAATTTATCTTAAAAACTTATAAGCACATGTTAAGGAGGAGTATTTTAGAAAAAGTGTAACTCTCAAAGTGTTAACAAAATATGTTTTATAATCTTAAACACTTTGATAGATTTTACAAATGGTTTTATGGAAAGTGATCGATATTGAAACAACCTAGGGTAATCATGGAGTTATAAGGTGATTAAGGTTAGATTTCATGTCCTGTGATCCGCCAGAGCCAGAGGGATCTACCCAAGGACAACACCAATAGTTAGCATTAGAAATTCCTTAGGTGTGACTGAAAAAAAGAGTAATGAGAGGGAAAGAGAAAGAAATGGTTGAAGAATCAAAAAGAAAGGTTATTAAGGGTGAAAAGAAATAAGCCCTCCAATTCAACCTAGGCAGAAACCGGGTTTAATTCATATGCTACTGATTATCACTAAGGTGATACTGGTATTGAAGACAAATACGTCATGGACCTAGTGACGTACTGTACTTCACCTCCTAACCACTCAAGTTCCGCTTAAAAGGATTTTGTGTCATTCTCACGGAGAACCCTATGTAATCTATCGACCTCTCACTTCAAGATGTGTTGGTATTGAAACAGGAGGCACTCTGCTCCAGCCTCCGACCACTAAAACTAAAACACACTAATCGAGTCTGGAGCCACGAGATTCATCAAAAGATCTCTTAGGTTACACTTTCTTCTGTACACTTGTGTTCAACATCATAAGATCACACGTTGTACCAAGTGTCATAGCAGCTTTCCGGAATACTCATATTGAGTGTTCCAATTCATGGTGATTGTATCAACTGGTCTACAGTCGTGGAGTGATACCTTGGTATACCTCAGCGGCTCATTTGTGTATGGTTATCCCTTGGAAAACCAGATTCAGGAATGACAGTGTGAAGATATTGAGTATGGCGACATGCCACTGACCATCCGGTCTGAGATTATTCAAGGAACATGCCATCGATCTCGGATGTACCTGTACAAAAAATCTGAACATCTACGTCGAGATGTTTATTACTAACCTTTCTATGCAGCTAATCATGGAGACCCGGGGTTCCTGGAGAGATCAGTACCATCACCATGATCATCAACATCCATCCACTTCCACATGCTCATACAAATAACATAACGAAAGATAAAGATCAACAACTTTCAAAGAAAGTTCTCACCAAAGATCAAAGCAATGTAAAGTTCAGAATGATTCTACGTCAAAGAATCTACAAAGTTGAAAGACAAAAATTGAAACAAAGAAATGAGAACTATACAAGTATGAAGATTCAAAGTCAACAAGAAGTGTGAGCATGTGGAAAAATATATAAAGACACCATAGACCAAGACGTTGATGAAAGGAAAGCTACACCAACATAATTTCACAACAACAAGAACGAAGAACAAAGAAGTAAAGAATTCAAAGATGTCTCAATCAAAGAAAGTCAAAGACCAAGTGAAGAGATAAGGACGTCAAACGACCT
The DNA here is from genome assembly GCA_022545495.1 of Chrysanthemum lavandulifolium. Lineage (NCBI taxonomy): Eukaryota > Viridiplantae > Streptophyta > Magnoliopsida > Asterales > Asteraceae > Chrysanthemum > Chrysanthemum lavandulifolium. Next base: position 67,433,383 of record CM040244.1, on the reverse strand, counting down.
ATGTTTGATGAACATGATGACCAACCCTTGGGGGAGATTGTTGGGATTACATGTAATCATTTTAAAGTGTCGGTCATAGATTGTATATTAGTGTAATTAGGCCCACCCATGAAGCAAGCCCATGGGCGGCCCTCCTTTGATTGTACGCTATATATACCCTTCTCAAAATGAGAAAGGTGTTGGTTCTTGTCATAATACACTTTCACATTTACATTTGCAAGTTCCTTTTACTTTCTCTCTCTAACTCTTTTTCTCTTTATCTATATGATCCAAGATTCACAAAGCAATAATTTTAACGTGACCTACAATTGTAAATTATCTTTAAACCAATGCTAAATGCCCCTAACTTTTAAATTGATTAGCATAAAAGCACATTTTCTTGAGAACAAGCAAATCCTAATTGTAAGGATATTTGCTGAGATGTAATTTTATACGTTTTAAGGGGTCATTTAGTCTCTAAATCCATACATATTTGATCATTTATTTCCCTAAATCGTTTCTATTTGAATTTTAGGTACTTGGGAAGCAAATGCTGGAAAATGGATTGTTTTTTGCTGAATTGGACAAGAAGAAGAAGAAAAAGACAAAGTCAAGAAAAACGTCACAAATAGGGATTGTGACGGCGTCACAAACACAAGGTGACGCCGTCACTTGAAGTTAATGAAGATGATCTAGTTATAAATTTTATAAGTTACGGTTCAGGCAATGGAGACGGCCTTGAGTTGACGGCGTCATGACTAAAAATTTCAAGAGCGACGTCGTCACAACTTATAAGGTGACGCCATCACACTATGTAGGTGCCAGATCCAAAACCCCAATGACAGAGAGCTGACTGCGTTACAACTTACAAGTGATATCGGCACAACTATAATTCTATATATATTGTCGTATGATTCTCATTCTAAAAGGGTGGTACTTTGTGGGGAACATTTGAGATAAACCCTAGTCTGAATTTTATCAGCTTTTTAGGGCTTTTAGCCCTAAGAATACTTATGTATTGAAGAGATAAGTTGCTTAATTCAATCATTCAATTATGTTTACTTGAGATTGTTTGATTACTTTTCTGCTTTTCTTTTCATTACTATGCTAGGCTAAATTTATTAGTATTTGCTTAGAATTGCACGAAACCTAATTATTGATTATTGTGTGTCGATTCTTGCTTAATTAGTTGTGATTTGCATTAGGAGTAGGAAAACAGGCTAGGTCAAATATATATCTAGCTTGAACGTCCAACTAAACGCTTAGTTACTAATTAACTTGATGTTCGGTGTATTAATGCGTGAAGTGTGTTTGCATTATGGAAATTAATAGTTAAAAGGGCATTCTTAGGCGCGGCTCAAATAGAACATAGTTCATAGAGTAGGGAGTAACCAACCCTTATTGATATTAAGGAATACAACGCTCTAATTAAATAAGGATGTGACAACTCAACTAATCAATAAGAAATAACTAGCTCGACTAATCAATAAGAAATAACTAGGGAGTAATGGAATTCTAAGTGAATACACTTGACCTATTGATTCGGAGGATTACAACACCGAAGTTTTACAATCCTCCTAGGCAGTGTACCTAACGATTGTAGTGTAGTATAGGTAAGACAAGGTGGATTGATCATTCTCTAGGGGAAAATTGTTGTGAAGTACGCAGTGTATTTTGATTAAGTCTACAGGTTGTAGGATGATTATTTTTGTGTTTTTGTATTTTTTTAGAAAGCAAATTAAAATCTAGGGGTTGAAGAGTTTCGTTTTTATGACTAAACTAAATTAAACTAATATGCAGAAAAAGTAAAAGTGGTAACTCGTATGATGAGAAGATGTGTTTACTTAGAATCTTACTTCTCCCCAGTTATTTCCTATTGCTTAGTCGAATTCTCATGTCCTTGTCTTAATTTGCACTTTGTATTCGGTAATATTAGTCGTAGGGAGCTGCCAAAGTCCCTAACTCTATGAATATATAGAACTCGTTAAGAGCCCTAATTTGTTAGAAACCTTTAAGTCGATGATCGCAATTCACGAAAAAAATACAACGAATCTACCATCAATTGCACTATAATGGGGCGTTTAGCTAGACGTCTTCGAGAGAATCCTAAGATAATGCCAATTTTCTAACTCCTAACGCAACAACAACTAGTTAAACAAGAGACGAAAATCAATATTCAATAACTAAGTTACATGCAATCCTAAGCAAACACTAATTGATTTAAGCTAACATGTTAAAGAGAAGAGAAGATAAAAAAAATAATCACACAACACAAAGATATAGTGTAATGATTAATAAATTGTATAACTTATATTCAATAAAACATGGAAGTCTTAGGGTTAGAAAACCCTACAAATACTAGAAAATTCGTCCTTCGATACTTCTCTAAGATGAAGCCCTAATGTGTCATACTTTAGATGGAAAACATACGAAAATAAATATAGGAATACAATTGTGACAGCGTCACCTTATAGGTGTGACGCCATCAGCTCGTTGTCATTAGGGTTTCTTAATCGCACTATCTTTATTTTGACGACGTCACTAGGAGTTGTGACGTTGTCGCCCTTTGTAATTTTGGTGATGACGCCGTTAAATTGAGGTCGTCTCCACAGCCTGAGGCGTCACTTGGAAAATTCTTGATAACTTGATCTTCGTTAATAACAAGTGACGGCGTCAGGTTGTAAGTGTGACACCATCCAGCCTCATTTCCATCTTTTGTCGTCACTTTGTCGTTTTCTTCATTTTCTCGTCCAATCGAGCCTAAAACATCGTATTTCCTGGTATTTTCTTCGCAAGTACCTATAATGCAAATATAAATGATTTAGGGAAATAAATGATCAAATATGCACGAGTTTGGAGGCTCAATGTACCCTTAAAAACGTACAAATTTACACCTCATCAAATATCCCTACGCTTGGGATTTGCTTGTCCTCAAGCAAATGTGCTTTTTTCCTAATCAATTTACAAGTTAAGGGGCATTTAGCATTAGTTTAAAGATAATCTAGAAAATTATTCATTCCAGAATAGTCAAAACAAGCATGGAAATTATATACTAGCAGCTCACAAAAAGTGTTTGGATTCTCTCATCTCTCGGGTGTATAGGTTGTCTAACATGTATGAAAATCGGAAAATAAACACTCTCTACCTGTCATAGCACATAGATTACCATAGCCTTGTAATTGTACAAAAAGATGCACATACCAGGCCGTTAATGGTGACTGACGGAGTTAGGGGTGATGGTGGTGATGCCGAGTGCAAGATAACCTGAAAATAAGAAATAGAAGACACTATGTTAGACGGAGCGCGGGGGAAAGCCCCCGCGAACTTCCTCTGGTGTGAGAATCAGTCATGGTGATTATGTCATGAAAGTAAAGAGGTGGAGAAGATGAGATCTCCTATGTTAAGTTAGGTTACCTACCTCTTGTGATGACTTCCTTTTTTATAGGCATAAGAATCGGCAGAGGCGATTCTGAGAGGGTGTGTGGAGGCGATTCTGAGGGTCATGGCTAAGATGATGGTTGTTGACCGCCTGCTTTGACCGATCTTATTTGACCAATTACATTTGACCACTCGATCATACCCACGTTCATAGGCGAGAGGCTATGACCTTTAGGCTTGTCGGAGGAGGCTCGACAGGGCTTCAACCTGAGGCTTGAACCCGTTGAGGCCGAGCTCCGAACCGTGATGGAGGCCGGATCGAGCGGTGGACGGAGGCCAGCTCGAACCATGAGGGAGGCCTTGACGGAGGGGGCTCCGAACAGTGACGGAGGCCTTGACGGAGGGGGCTTCGAACCGTGACAGAGGTTAGACACTATGAGTGCTTTGGGTGTAGGTTGGCGGATTCCCTTGTGGTAGCCATTGTAAATGACTTTATGCCAACATTATGTGTATGATGAAGGCATAGGCTTCATCCTTTAGGAGGGTACATCATACCCTTTGTACAAATGGTAAGCTAAGTACCATAGTGACGGTAACGCTCGTTAGCAGAGCGGAGGATACGTCATCAAGCGCCCCAGTCTAATCTTATGCATGCGAAGAGTTCATGGCTTTAGAATTATCATTGCTTTGTTAAAAAAGACTTGGTAACAATTTCTACTACTTTTGTTTTGTCAAATCAAATATAAAAGTAGCTATACTTGTTTTTAATAGTCTACATTTGACTCTATCATGGTGGATACCTCATTAAGCCCCCCAGTCTAATGTTATGACTTCGTAGGAGGCATGAAATTAGACTTAAGTAGTCCATAAACCCTTTGTTATCTAAGGAGCGTGTGTATTAGGTTTTTCCATATAACTTTTGCTTTTAGTTATAAGCGAGTTTTATCGAAACATATTTGTACATACGCCGTGTTGTCGAAAGGTACCAAGGTTTGTGTATAAACTTGGATTTGTTTTATAATGCATGACATAATGGCATTTTATTGTGAATCTTAGGCTCTGGCATGCTCACCTAATGCGAGGATCATGGGGGTGTCCCATGATTTTAGGTAGCAACTTGGTTAATGTCCCATAATCCCTATCTTGCCAGGAAAGCCTTGATAAGGTTGTGAACGTGGGTTTTAATTGGTCTTATGAAACCTTTGCATTAATATCTTCGAAGAGCATACCCCAAGGGCTTAGGCCTTCGATTGGTGAATTTCCAACTGGTAACCATATCAAAGATGAATGGTTTTACGCCAAAGAAGATTTTTGGAGGTTTGCCAAGTATGTCGGAATGTAGCACGAAGTGAGTATGAAGGGGAGACCTTCAAATTGAATGGAGGGAATATCATCAAGCCCCTCATTCGAAAGTGATACGTATACTTTGAATGTAATGGTTTTGACTTAAAAGAAATACTTCCTTGTGATAAATCGAACAAGGATTAATCTTTAAGTAATATAGACCTAGAAGGTCGTATATTCTGTATGTATACGAAGCTTGTGGACTTCATTTAAGCAAAGTAGTAGTCCTTGGACAATTTACTATTCTGCGTGGTATGTGGCTTTGGCCGAAAAACAATTTCAACATGGCTTCGGCCTCTATTGCAGGTATTAGGGCGTAGGCCCTTTTTTTGAATGGAATGATGTAGGAAAATATTCCTACGTACTTGGATATATTTGTCTTGTGCACTTCTCGTTCGCTATTTTTCTGACGCTTAAGTTTTACAACCTAAGTGTCACACCCCAAATTACATTTTTTTATGCGTGAATGGAATTCACATGGGGATTGATTGTCATAGCATCACAATCTGAGATATATTGAGCGACCTAAAGTGTCGTTTGGAAAATACATCGTTTGATTTAATAAAACAATCGAGTTTACAAAGTATAGGTCCCAAATGAAAATCATCTTGTGCGGAAATAAGTTTGTTACAATTCAAACGATGTTTTAAAGTCGTAAAACCCAAGTGAGGCGCGTCGTCATCGCGACTCCATGATGTGTCCAAATGCATGCCATGAAGTGAATGCCTTAGATACCGAGATAAAACATGCTAAAAGTGTCAACACAAAGGTTGAGTGAGTTCATAGGGTTTGTGTTGAAATGTAAAGCCTTTCAAAATCGTTTATGCAACAAAGGCATTGTAAATCCACTCGGTTCAAGTTCCGCCCATACAAAACTTGCAACTGTGTGTTCACAACCCATTGCCAAAATGTGATATAGTTTATGTTCAAGCGCATGATGTCAAATGAATTCACAAAATAGTGCATAACTTAATGTATCCACAGTTACTTAATATAACACATAATTAAATACGGTTTCAAATTGTTCCATGACCATTAGTTCGAGATTGTACCAAGACCATTAGTTCAATGATTCTACCAAGACCATTAGTTCACCGATTATACCAAGACCATCAGTTCAATGATTATACCAAGACCATCAGTCCAAGGATTATACCAAGACCATCAGTCCAAGGATTTTGATATGGAATTTCTAAGTATGGCAATACTATTACTTAGCATGACTAAACATTTAGTTCGGATAAACATATAATTTGCAAATAGTCATGAATGTAATAAAAATTATTGAGCATGCATCTCCCCCAAAGAGTTTCATAAAAGCATTAAAACAATTGAAAATGGGGCTATGGAAACTCACTTGGTAAAATGAGGCGATGACAAAAGTGAGTACACCGAGATGTAGTGTGATGCTTTAACCTTGACCTATTATGAATGATATGATACGTAATAAGTTATGATGTAATGTTATGCATGCATTTCGTATGTTATTTATACCATTTGTGAGTTTTGAAATTTATACTTATCGTCGTAAAATACTCTTTTGACGTCTTGACCATTCTTAAATTACTTTACAAGTATTTACGTCAAAATGTCATCCTACAATAGTTTCTTAATGATTTATTGTGAAATTTTAACTTTTAGTCAGTAAAATAATGTCGTTGGAAATTTCATGAAAGTGACAAAATGGCTTCAAAAGCTAGTCGTAAAATGGTGTCGTCGAGCGTTAGGAAACGAACTCAACGGTTTTGGAAAGCTTGTATCAAAATCTAGAAGTTTTAGTACATGAGTTTTCGTCATAGAGGTCTCGAACATAAAGATAATAGAGGTTAAATATGGTGATTTTGTCCAAAATGTGGTTTAAAAGTGAGTTTCGGCAAAGTTTAAGCAACCGTAAATAATTTATTACAACTCCGCTATACAAACGGTTGGTCATTTTGAAAAATATGCTTGGTGATCTCGATTTTATTAGAAGACATCTCTTTATAAAAAGTTCTACGTCATCGTTAAAAATAGCCTTCAATATGGTCGTTTTGTTTACCGTAACACTTGTCAAATAAAAATAATATAGTTTTCTTAAAAATAAAGTTACGGCAATTTTGTGAAAACGTGTATATTTTAGTCGTTACAAATCCGTTTTCTACGTATTATCGTCCTTAGCTTCGTATCAAAGTATACTAATATATTTTTGATAAGTCGAAATAATTTATAAAGCTTAAGACTCGTTTTGACTCGTACAAAACAAAATAGTTTCTTGAAATTTTCAGAAAATATATATTTCGTCGTCAAACTTGAAAAATTCATAACTTCTTCGTTATAACTCCGTTTTAATCCGTTCAAGCGGCCACGGATTCGTTTTAAAGTATATTTTCTAAATATCTAGGCCAAAAATTCGTGTCTACTGTCGGATTTTCCAGAAATTCAAAACAAGATCAGACCACTTTTTATACTTGTCGAAAATAGTTTTCTCGTACTAAACCTATTCCAATCCCTTCAAAACAACTCCAAAGCTATTCTAATCCTACCATACACCTTCTTAGGGTGTCATGGGTTCCTAAACATCATCAAGACCAATATATAACAAGGGATAAATTATAGGATGACTTATATATATCAAACTCTAAAAACAATGTAAAAATGGTATAAATAACAATAAGTCTTGCATGCTTGCTCAAAAATGAAGAAATACATATGAAATGAAAATGAAAGATGTAAAATGAAAGTGATATGCTTACTAGTTACTTTGATGAGGTGATTAGAACAAGGATTAACCTAAACACCCTAGGTTTTATTTCAAAACCTTTAATAAGAGTGTAACTAGATTGTTTAAGAACTTGATCTTGGAAAATTTTGATGATTTCTTCTTACTCTTTATGTTGGCGGTTTTGAGAGAAGGAAAACAAGAGAGAAGAACTTTTGACTTGAACTTGAATAATTGTGAGTGAATGAAGTGTGAAAGTATGTTGAGTATAGATCTATATATATAAAGAAAATTTACCCAACTTTAAATGCATACACCCCCCCTGGCGGTTTTGGGGGATGTATCTCTCAATATATATTTTTTTTTTTTATATTTGTATAAGTAATTGTTTGTAAGAAAATGTAGTTAAGTAAAATAACTGTAACTTGTATATAGTTGTGAAATTAGAGTAGTATTAGACTAAAAATAAGTTTTAATGGATCAAAGTAAAGTATAATGAGATCATAAAATTGTAAAATACATTTCTTGTAAAATTTGAGTGATATAATAATTATCGTGTAGTTTTTAAGAAAAGCGTCGTAATAATATAAATTTAACGATTTATATACAAAATAAATTTAAAACACTAGGTAAACTCAAAATATTGTTTTTATAAACTAAATGTAAGTATAAAAATATATCGGGATCATTTTTGGAAGTATCGGATTAAATGTTCAAAATAATAACTTACGCGATAACGTTTATTTAATATGAAATTTACGCGTTTAAGGTGAAATGCAAAATCATGAATGAACTAACATGATGCAAATGATGTTAATGAAATGTAGACTAAACTTAGTCTATATGAAATGTCCGTGATGATATGATCATGAATTCGCCGCTAAACCATTAAGGTTACGCGAATTTGGAACACGTAAACCTAGTTTACGATAAATGATGAAATTGTGAAACTTGAGAAATGACCTGAAATTGCGAGTTGTCACATTCGCCCATCAAAAAGGAATTCATCCACGAATTCGGTTCGTGTTAGTCTATCGAATTTTGAGTTTGTGATGAATATCGAGGAGAAGACATGGAGAAGTGTCGTTACGGTTATCGATGATTGAGAGTGTATAAAACATCATAGTAAGGAAAATATCGGATGAATCTCTCATAAGTAACACTTTGAATTGGAACATGTGAACATTTTGCTTGCACTAAGATTTATAAATAACCGCTCCCAACATAACATGATCCTCCGAATTAGACATAGTTAGCTAGGCTATGTATAATTAAGGAGCGATGATGTGACGTTCGGTTTAGTTGTTATAACTCTCAATGTTTACAAAGATTTAAACCGTGTCGTTAAAATGGTAGTTAAAGTAAAAGAATTAAAATTCTCGTAAATGATATCGAATCGAAAGGAAATAAAGTACGATAGATGAGAATATTTTACAACAGTGGTTTATCAAAAGTAGTACATCTTAAGTTATAAAGATTCGGATACGATGAAAGACATAAACTTAGTACGACATAGTACATAAGGAAAATAAGACATTAGTTTCCGAACTTCTTTAGTCTTCCGCGTCGTTGATACCTTGACGAGCTTCTCCTCCTCCTAACATGTATGCATTCCATGAGCACCTTCAACTTGTTGACCTTGGTTTTGAGGACATTGGTTCCGATAGTGTCCTTGCTCCCGCATCGTAACATGTAACCATGGCCTTGCCTCTACAATTCTGGCAAGGTGTCCCGATTGTTGACACTTGTAGCACTTAGCAGGACAAAGACCCGTGTGATGATACTTACATCGATTACATAGTGGGTAGGTTCCAGCATAACCTCTGCCTTCTATTGGTGCAGCAACATAAACCATTGCAGTTTCTTGCCCTCTATTCTGTTGTTGATGATGATTAGTGTTACGGTTTTGGTTGTTGTTATTATAACCTCCTTGGTCATTTTCCCATTTTCTTTTGTTGTTGTTGATTTGGTTATCGTCGTTGTTGTTGTTGTTTTGGTTATTGTTGTAGTTGGTGCGGTTGTTGGTATTGTTGTTACGGTTGATGTTGGTGATGTTGCCCCTCTTTACTACTTGTGCCATGAGCTTTTGAGACAATCGAATAGATTCCTCAATCGTTTGCGGATCAAAGGAAGTCACATCACCTTGAATAATCTCGGAAGTCCTTCAATGAAAGCCTCCGGTAGCTTCTCATTATCCGAAACCATAGATGGGCATAACACGGCCAATTCTTGAAACCTTCGAATGTAAGTATCAATGTCATACCCAATAGTTACCAACTCATAGAATTCGGTCTCCAACTTCTTCACCTCCGTGCGCGGACAAAACTTCTTTGTTACCAAACCTTTGAATTGCTCCCAGTGAGCTTGAAAGCATTTTCCATTCCCATCGGTGAGCATAAGAGTTCCACCACGACAACGCTCCATCAAGTAGTGTACTCGTAGCAAACTTGACCTTGCTATCATCCGGCAATTACATAACAAAAACACGGACTCAATTTCTCGAACCATCTAACCATGGCGGTGGCTCCTTGGTACCTCTAAACTTCGTGGGATCTCCACTTTTGAAATCCTTATCTGACGACTTTTAACTCCGGACCCTCCTGCATTTCTGCGGACAAGCCTAGCGGCTTGCTTCCCTCGCAATTCTAGCGGCTTGGCGAGTGGCAGCGGCCTCTCGGCAGCGGCCACCGTTCCCTTTCAATCCTTAGAGCATCGGCTATGCTATCCCTTACCAACTTTTGAATAGCCGCTTGTGTCAATTCGGTGTGGCTTTCTTGGCGCCATATCTTCTTCAAAATAAGAGGAAATGTGAGATGTAGCAAAGTCCTATGTTAATAATAAGCGCTCTAAAGAGATGTGATAAGAAATGATAAGTTTGAGGTTATTTTTCAAAATGATCGACGGTTTCCAAAAGATGGGTTATGAGATGTCGTAAGTGCTTCAAATGTATGATGGTTTAGTGACTTAATGTGTGAATAACGTGTAACTCGACATGTTAGTGGTGAAACAAAGGAGTGAGAGTGACTTTGCCCTACTTAAAGGTTTATCTCGGCATTCGACGTTATCGGTGATGAGTCAATGATATAAAAATTGTGATAGGGAATGACAAGGAATTCTCCACATTAGAGTATGAGGAAAGGATAATGGGATGGGTATTTAAGGGCATCCATGTGACAATCGATTTGAAATGAAAGTAAATAACTCGAAAATGTACGTATAAATCGCATGCAAAGTGAACATGCACTTATGATGAAATGATGAGATGCTATGATGATGTAGTTATAGTCTAGGGTCAATGATGCAACCTAGTTCTCTATAATCAAGCTCGATGCCAATCATCACACCCCAAATTACATTTTGCGTGGAATGGAATTCACGGGATTGATGTCATAGCATCACGATTCTGAGATATATTGAGCGACCTAAAGTGTCGTTTGGAAAATACATCGTTTGATTTAATAAAACAATCGAGTTTACAAAGTATAGGTCCCAAATGAAAATCATCTTGTGCGGAAATAAGTTTGTTACAATTCAAACGATGTTTTAAAGTCGTAAAACCCAAGTGAGGCGCGTCGTCATCGCGACTCCATGATGTGTCCAAATGCATGCCATGAAGTGAATGCCTTAGATACGAGATAAAACATGCTAAAAGTGTCAACACAAAGGTTGAGTGAGTTCATAGGGTTTGTGTTGAAATGTAAAGCCTTTCAAAATCGTTTATGCGGCAAAGGCATTGTAAATCCACTCGGTTCAAGTTCCGCCCATACAAAACTTGCAACTGTGTGTTCACAACCCATTGCCAAAATGTGATATAGTTTATGTTCAAGCGCATGATGTCAAATGAATTCACAAAATAGTGCATAACTTAATGTATCCACAGTTACTTAATATAACACATAATTAAATACGGTTTCAAATTGTTCCATGACCATTAGTTCGAGATTGTACCAAGACCATTAGTTCAATGATTCTACCAAGACCATTAGTTCACCGATTATACCAAGACCATCGGTTCAATGATTATACCAAGACCATCGGTCAATGATTATACCAAGACCATCGGTCCAATGATTATGATATGGAATTTCTAAGTATGGCAATACTATTACTTAGCATGACTAAACATTTAGTTCGGATAAACATATAATTTGCAAATAGTCATGAATGTAATAAAAATTATTGAGCATGCATCTCCCCCAAAGAGTTTCATAAATAATTAAAACGAGAAAAAGTGGGGCTATGACTCACTTGGTAAAATGAGGCGATGACAAAAGTGAGTACACCGAGATGTAGTGTGATACTTTAACCTTGACCTATTATGAATGATATGATACGTAATAAGTTATGATGTAATGTTATGCATGCATTTCGTATGTTATTTATACCATTTGTGAGTTTTGAAAATAATACTTATCGTCGAAAAATACTCTTTTGACGTCTTGACCATTCTTAAATTACTTTACAAGTATTTACGTCAAAATGTCATCCTACAATAGTTTCTTAATGATTTATTGTGAAATTTTAACTTTTAAATCGTAAAATAATGTCGTTGGAAATTTCATGAAAGTGACAAAAATGGCTTCAAAAGCTAGTCGTAAAATGGTGTCGTCGAGCGTTAGGAAACGAACTCAACGGTTTTGGAAAGCTTGTATCAAAATCTAGAAGTTTTAGTACATGAGTTTTCGTCATAGAGGTCTCGAACATAAAGATAATAGAGGTTAAATATGGTGATTTTGTCCAAAATGTGGTTTAAAAGTGAGTTTCGCAAAGTTTAAGCAACCGTAAATAATTTATTACAACTCCGCTATACAAACGGTTGGTCATTTTGAAAAATATGCTTGGTGATCTCGATTTTATTAGAAGACATCTCGTTACAAAAGTTCTACGTCATCGTTAAAATAGCCTTCAATATGGTCGTTTTGTTTACCGTAACACTTGTCAAATAAAAATAATATAGTTTTCTTAAAAATAAAGTTACGGCAATTTTGTGAAAGCGTGTATATTTTAGTCGTTACAAATCCGTTTTCTACGTATTATCGTCCTTAGCTTCGTATCAAAGTATACTAATATATTTTTGATAAGTCGAAATAATTTATAAAGCTTAAGACTCGTTTTGACTCGTACAAAACAAAAATAGTTTCTTGAAATTTTCGAAAATATATATTTCGTCGTCAAACTTGAAAAATTCATAACTTCTTCGTTATAACTCCGTTTTAATCCGTTCAAGCGACCACGGATTCGTTTTAAAGTATATTTTCTAAATATCTAGGCCAAAATTCGTGTCTCTGTCGGATTTTCCAGAAATTCAAAACAAGATCAGACCACTTTTTATACTTGTCGAAAATAGTTTTTCTCGTACTAAACCTATTCCAATCCCTTCAAAACAACTCCAAAGCTATTCTAATCCTACCATACACCTTCTTAGGGTGTCATGGGTTCCTAAACATCATCAAGACCAATATATAACAAGGGATAAATTATAGGATGACTTATATATATCAAACTCTTAAAAACAATGTAAAAATGGTATAAATAACAATAAGTCTTGCATGCTTGCTCAAAAATGAAGAAATACATATGAAATGAAAATGAAAGATGTAAAATGAAAGTGATATGCTTACTAGTTACTTTGATGAGGTGATTAGAACAAGGATTAACCTAAACACCCTAGGTTTTTATTTCAAAACCTTTAATAAGAGTGTAACTAGATTGTTAACAACTTGATCTTGGAAAATTTTGATGATTTCTTCTTACTCCTGTGCTTGGCGGTTTTAGAGAGGAAGAAAAACAAGAGAGAAGAACTTTTGACTTGAACTTGAATAATTGTGAATGAAGATGAAGTAAATATGTTTGAGTATAGATCTATACTATGTAGAAAATTTCCCCAACTTAATAAATGCATTCACCCCCCATGGGCGGTTTTTAGGGGATGTATCTCAAATATATTTTTTTTTTTTTATATTATTGTATAAGTAAAAGTGTAAGAAAATGTAGTTAAGTAAAATTTGTTGTAACTTGTATATAGTTGTGAAATTAGAGTAGTATGGACTAAAAATAAGTTTTAATGGATCAAAGTAAAGTATAATGAGATCATAAAAATTGTAAAAATACATTTCTTGTAAAATTTGAGTGATATAATAATTATCGTGTAGTTTTTAAGAAAAGCGTCGTAATAATATAAATTTAACGATTTATGTACAAACTAAATTTAAAACACTAGGTAAACTCAAAATATTGTTTTATAAACTAAATGTAAGTATAAAAATATATCGGGATCATTTTGGAAGTATCGGATTAAATGTTCAAAATAATAACTTACGCGATAACGTTTATTTAATATGAAATTTACGCGTTTAAGGTGAAATGCAAAATCATGAATGAACTAACATGATGCAAATGATGCTAATGAAATGTAGACTAAACTTAGTCTATATGAAATGTCCGTGATGATATGATCATGAATTCGCCGCTAAACCATTAAGGTTCTGAATTTGGAACAATTTGGAACACGTGAAACCTAGTTTACGATAAATGATGAAATTGTGAAACTTGAGAAATGACACGAAATTGCGAGTTGTCACATTCTTAGGAAAACCCATGACGAAGACGCAACATAGACTTCTTCTCAAAATGAACCCGAATCGAGCCTCCTACGAAGGTTATTGAACCTTCTCCAAAATGCACCATAACAGAGGTTGTTACGAAACCGCAACTGAGGCTCTTATGAAGGATATTGACTTTAAACCTCTTCTCAAAATGAACCCGAGCAGAGGTTGAAGGTTGTTGAGTTTGAACCTTCTTCATAAAACGAACCCAAACAGAGGGTGCTACGGAGTCTACAACGGAGGCTCTTATGAAGGCTATTGAACCTTTTCTCCATAACAGAGGTTTCTACAGAAACTGCAACGGAGGCTCATATGAAGGCTATTGACTTTAAACCTTTTTCTCAAAATGAACCCGAACAGAGGCTCCTACGAAGGTTGTTGAGTTTGAACCTTCTTCATAAAACGAACCCAAATAGAGGGTTCTACGGAGTCTGCAACGGAGGCTCTTATGAAGGCTATTGACTTTAAACCTTCTTCTCAAAATGAACCCGAACAGAGGCTCCTACAAAGGTTGTTGAGTTTTAAACGTCTTCAAAAAAAGAACCCAAACAGAGGTCTACAGATGCAAGCGGAGGCTCTTATGAAGGCTATTGACTTTAAACCTTCTTCTCAAATGAACCCGAGCAGAGGCTCCTACGAAGGTTGTTGAGTTTGAACCTTCTTCATAAAACGAACCCAAAAGAGGTCGCTACGGAGTGCAAACGGAGGATCTTATGAAGGCTATTGACTTTAAACCTTCTTCTCAAAATGAACACGAAAAGAGCCTTCTACGAAGGTTATTGAACATTTTCTCCAAAATGCAGACCATAACAGAGGTTGCTACGAGAGCGCAGCGGAGGCTCTTCGAAGGTGTTGATCCCGGTTGAGCAAGCGATCTTGTATAGAATCTGACTTAAACTAAAACAAACTGTTAAACACTATATGGAATTTAATGTTTAACCTTAAGAAGAATAACTTGATTATCACTAAACACCTCAATATATTACTATACGAATACTCTGAATAGTATTAGGGTTTTACAACCTTTAAGTGTATCGACTCTTAGATATAACTAACACATATATCTAACTCTAACCTAGGGCCTCCTTTTATAGGCTAAGGAGTCCTATACAATCTACATTACATATTCTACAAGATAAGTACACTTTCCATACAATACGTCCTACTCAAGATATTCTATAATATTAGAATTCAACCGACCTAAACAATACTAGCAGTAGTTCATTACATTAGTCGTGGTTCCAATCTTCTACTACCCGTAGTCTATCTTGAGAAGTAGTTCCATCCTTCTAGCCGTGGTTTCAATCATGTTGTCAGTGGTTCCATACTTAGTGTAATTCCTGTTAATCAGAACCAAAAACCCAACAGAAGGCTATTGACTTTGAACCTTCTTAAATTGGCCCAAACAGAGGTTTTGACAGAGGCCACAAAGATTTCCACAGAGGTCACTGACTTCGACCCTTCATCTTAAATGAAGCCAAACAGAGGCTACTTCGAACATAACAGAGGCTCCTTCGAACACAACAGAGGTCGTAACAGAGACTGCTCCGTTTAAACCCGACAGAGGTTGTTGAAATGGTAAACGTAAATTTTGTGGTTGTTGGAAAATCTCGTGATTAGAGATAAAAGTGTAGATTTCAGTGGTGCTATCATGTGGTAACAAGGATGTAGGGAATTACGGTTGAATTCGACCGTTATTTATGAAAAACGGTTATTTGACTCGTAAAACGGGACTTATTGTTGTGGGTCCCATGGATGGCGCCACTGATTGTACAAAAAGATGCACATACCAGGCCGTCAATGGTGATTGACGGAGTTAGGGGTGATGGTGGTGATGCCGAATGCAAGATAACCTGAAAATAAGAAATAGAAGACACTACGTTAGACGGAGTGCGGGGGAAGCCCCCGCGAACCGCCTCCGGTATGAGAATCAGTCATGGTGATTATGTCATGAAAGTATTAAGGTGGAGAAGATGAGATCTCCTACGTTAAGTTAGGTTACCTACCTCTTGTGATGACTTCCATATTTATAGGCATAAGAATCGACGAGCAACTACAGAGGGTGTGTGGAGGCGATTCAGAGGTCATGGCTAAGATCATGGCTAAGATCATGGTTGTTGACCGATTACTTTGACGGATCTTATTTAACCAATTCATTTGACCACTCGATCATACCCACGTTCATGGCGGAGAGGCTATGACCTTTAGGCCGACCGCATGCCGGAGGGGCTCGAATAGGGCTTGAACCTTGACAGAGGGGGCTTTGAACTCGTCAAGGCCGAGCTCGAACCGTGATGGAGGCGGGTTCGAACATTGCCGGAGGCCTCGACGGAGGCCGGGCTCCAAACCATGATGGAGGCCTTGACAGAGGCCAGGCTCCGAACAATGACGGAGGCCTTGACGGAGGGGGCTTCGAACAGTGACGGAGGCCAGGCTCCAAACCGTGACAGAGGTTAGACACTATGTGTGCTTTGGTGTAGGTTGGCGGATTCCCTTGCGGTAGCCATTGTGAATGACTTTATGCCAACATATGTGTAGGACGAAGGCATAGGCTTCATCCTTTAGGAGGGTACATCATACCCTTTGTACAAATGGTAAGCTAAGTACCATAGTGACGGTAACGCTCGTTAGCAGAGCGGAGGGTACGTCATCACCTTGATAAAGGATCACACCTCCACCACTTTGGCGTAGGAACCTAGGATAAACTATCAAAAAGGACTTTTAAAGGGTTGTAACATTACGTGTAAGGGTAAGAAAACCAAGGTTTGTTGGATATGGGGAATTTTTACTTGTGGCAAGTTAATTATCTAAGCTAATTACATGCATAACGTGACGTTGCTAAGCCAAGACTCGACTCACTAACTTCTAACTATTTTTGTATTTTTCTCGAATCTTTCTTGACTTAAACAAAAATAACATGCAGGATGGTAGTACGTATGTTTTTCTCTTTTTTTCTTTTCTTCCTTTTTTTTCTATTTTTTTTCATACATTCTTGTCCTACCATCCGCAAAATAATACATCAAGGGATTTATAGTTGCATCCCTACACTTAAACTTTTAAATAAAATAAAAATAACTAATGAACTGAATTGCGAAGATCAAAACACGTGGAGTACTTAAACAATAACGTACACATGAGGGTAATAATTTTGACTTTCTTCCCCATTACTCCATAACAAATAGTACTAAACCCATGAGTCACAATAATCCCAAAACTGTATACACAAGATATGACTCGAGTTAGCAACCATGTAATCAACTAGACAGTTAACTAATGTTTTAACAAATTAAATTAATGCACTAAAGATGGTGCCTAAAAGGAAGGCTAAGACGATTTGGGTGTAACATTTTGGGGTGGATTGTAAACAATGCTCTTTATTAATATTTCGGAGTCCACCGAAATATCACGAGAACCGCGAAAAGGATAGCCTCGGAGGGGTTAACAAGAGTTATCTTGTAAAAAAATGAGTACATAGCAAGGGTGTGGGGTAATTACTTGACCAATGAAGCCAATGTAATTATAATAAACAGGTTTAAAACAAAGTTTATCCTAATGCCTTTTATCATTTAGTCATTCCTAATCACATGAATGCGATCTCACTAGCGATCCTTGAATGCATCACTAAAGCAAGTTCTATAATTTATATACTACTGATACACTCAAAAGCATTAAAATTGAATGCTTTCATCCTATACATCTAAAGGCGAACCTCAAATTTTTTGGGTGGAATTTGAGTGGTAGGGTTTTTGTGCTAGCTATATAACTCCTATCCATAAGACACTTTATTAAGACTAAAGTTTCACTCGTAAATGTCATAAAGAATTTAATTTGGTGCTAAAATTACCTTTACAAGTATTTCTTTCGTTTTATTACACAATTACTCAAAAACAAGACAAATATCAAATGAGTGATTAGTTTCTAAGGTATCTCTTTTTACCCTCCCTACACTTAAATTGAACATTGTCCATAATGTTCTTAAAAGTACCAAAGATATGATAACGAGAAAAATAAAAGAGATAAAAGATACTAATACTCCCCTTATTTAGCTCGGCATGGACGATAAACGGATCTACAGTCAAATCTTCCTCGAAGATAATAATATTGTCCAATTGTATGTCTCTTGTCCAATATAACCTGTAACTCAATAAGAAAACAAACACGAAACTCGCAAGAAATCGTCGGTAAACATTATATATAATAAAAAAATATTCTAGAAAGCGAATAAGATATAATGCTTGCATAATAAATGTTTACAAAAACCTGTAAATTCTTAGAACACCCTGATTCTCAAATATTTAAAATGTGTAATGTACTAAGATGGAAATTCAATCTTCAAGATATTTTCATTTATGCAATGGTTTTGTTTATGTTTATTTTCATGCAAAAGCTATTTTACTAAATTGGAGAGGATTGTTGGAAATTTAGTTCAATTGAGGGATCTGATAACACCTGGTAATGGGCTTGAAGGTACGGAGTGTACACCCACTAGGTCACTGATCACCCTAACTCTAATAGTGGTTGAGTTTGATTTAGGTCACTGATGAAGTTCGATGTTGACTCTTCAAATGAGTAGCACACTCAATGGTACTCATCAGGCTGCTGAGTTCAACTCGGTTGAAGGATCTCATCGGGAGTTTTCTCGAGAGTTCACTCAAGCAACCTTTCAGGGGCAAGCTCATCGGGAGTATACCTCACTTTGGATTGAATTCAAACATGGATTGTAATCGCTTTGACATATTGAAAGACGGTTATAATCTGCGACAATAGCCACGATTAAGTGTCATGAAGCCACTATTCCTATAATGGAGCAATATTATGAGTACTTAATAGGCGGTTAATTATTATAATTTTATCAATGGGCATTGAGTAAATCCTATAAATTGGAACTTATACATATATGGAAGCACATAGAAATAATTTAATTGAAAAAAAAAAAAAAAAAAAAAAAAAAAAGCTTGAAAGTGAAATGGTTATTGCTTTTCTAAAAACAAGAACATAACACTCGATGTTATCCCATGAGATATTCGCATGCTTGGACGTATGGTCGAATAGTTTTATTGATAGCGATTACACAATTGTTCAAATAATATTCGATACCAATGATTATCTAAACCCAACTGAAACAAGCAACCATCAACCATCATAAACCGTTACATCTTAACCCTTTATTTTCCAAAACTAATGAAGGTAAATTATTTGTATACTCAAACACGTACCGATAACTTACCAATGCATGATTCCAATGATATGCGACAACCTTTTAAGATTAAGCCTACCTGCTAAATAACAAAAGTCATAAACCTTAAACTGGTTAAACAAAACCAATACACAATATGTCAAATTGAAAACATAATTGAAACCTGATCGGTTGCCTTCGTTTTTGGATGTAAAACTACTATAATTTTATAACGATAAAGCGGTTGCCTTTGTATCTTAGATGCTTGTATGTTTTATTATGTATTGTTTATAGGAGTCTGACTTCACTTCCTACCTTTTGTTGTTTACATTTATTTATGTTATTTATTTACTGTTAAGTTTTTATTTATTGTAATTTAAATTTTGTTTGCAAAAATATAACCGCTTCTCCACAAATACTATTTAAGTATTCAAAAATGATTAAAGCCAGAAAAGTTCAAAACCACAAACGTAATATGGCCAAATCGATGTGATATCCAAATCGCACACATGTGAACTAACGTGTGGCGCATCGGTTGAAGTTTGGGTTTGAAGATAAATGTGGTAGGTACAAAGGAAGAAAATTACCTTGTCATTGTTTCATCGGACATTTTCGTAATTTAAACATATGGCTTATGTGTTCGCCATTCATATTATGGATAACGTTTCTATATAAGAATACTCAAAATCTCAAATATTGATAATATAACATTTAATATTAATAAATATCTATACTACTTATAATAAAAAAGAAATGCACTTCTCTCATATTAATTATTTTAAAATTTTCATATATATAATTTTAAGCAAATGACATTATTTACAAGATGTCTAAAGAAATATAAAACTAAAAACACTACTCATATATTACAATTAATACACTATTAAAACACCCTTTCATTCAAAAATATGTGAAAAATATAATTTACAAGTGGTTGAAGACAAAAAAACAAAAAATAATATTCAACACATACATTAATACACAATTTAATTCACCCTTCACCAAAATATACAACTATTTAACCAAAATGTATAATCTAATTAAACTTCCAAAACATAAATCGAATCAAAGTGATAAAAACAAAATAACGTTTGTTCGTCGAAAAATTTAGTCACAAGATCTGCATGCTCCGCGTCATGGTCTCTCTTAAGAATATTGATACAACAAATGCAGCGAGACCTGATAAGAAAGTAAAACTTCCAACCAATAACAATATGATTTGTGCGTATAAATATAAAAAGAAAATAATAATAACTTTTAGACACTTGTTACTGCAACTTTAAGCGATACAAGTATTGATATATCATTGTAGTAAGCTAGTTATAATACTCGCGCACACGCGTGTTTTCATATATTGTGTTTTCTTAAAAATCGATTATTAATTTATTTTTTACATTTGACACAAATATTTTTGAAATCACTCCCGTTTTTTACTAATTTTTTTTTAATACTTTTGACACTTAAACTTTTATAATCATTTCTTTTCTTGACTATATATAAGAACATTTTTTGTAACTATTGCCAAATCTGAAATATATGAGTTTTTTTAATAAATATTTTAAAATAAAAAAATAATAAATATATAAAAGATTACTAAATAAGGTATAAATTGATTTTTTTTTAAATGAAAACTACCCATTAAAAGTTTTGTTTTATTATATAATAATATAAAAAGATTATATTTCACAGGATTTTGTACCATATTTAATATTTAAGTCATAAGGTTGCTCTATTAGAGGAATTTTCATTTGCTTACTTTTATTTTGATGCTTACCAATGGACAAATCCCCACCATCCATCTATTTTGATCTAATGGTGGAGATTAACCTAAGATTTAATATACTTAACCTTAATTCTCCCAACTATATAAAGCTTTTTCTTCTTTTTTTTCTTCATTCGTTTCATTTTTTCACACGCGATTCTTGTGTGTTTTCTCCCAACTCTCTCATTATTTCCCTCCAAAAAGTAGTTATTCCAATCAACTATTACTGTTTGATCATCACCAGTTGGATCACCATCACCATCACCATTCCAATCACCATCACCATTCCGATCATCATCTCATCATCACCTCCAGATCCTATCATCTTTTTTTTATGCCTTTTTTTATTTGAATGAACCGTTTGTTTCAGAAACTGATTTGGTTGATGTTGTTGCGGTTGATAATGTTGTTGATCGGTTGTTAATTATGTGGATCAAGTTGTTAGCATTCCTTCTTATTAAGTTGCACACCAAGTGTTTGATGAAATGTGTGAGTGAAAAATGTTTGATAATTTTGTTATCTGCTCATGTAATTCTGCTTATTAATTAAGTTGTTAGTTGAAAATTTGTTTTTAACTACATTTGAATGTTGTTTTTATGTCTGATTGTTGTTTTGAATATGCTATTTATCGTACGTGTAGTATCACCAGTGATATTTGAAGTTGAACTGTATCTGTGTATTATCACTAGTGATATTTATATTGTCACTTGTGAAATTTTGTTTATTTGATACTTTTAGTTTATGTTTTAGATTGTGAGTAGCATTGGTTTTAGTATGATATCATTTTGGGATGGGTGAATTGATGGAAATTTGATGCATGGAAGGTGTTTGACAAAATGCCTAAGAGAGTGATGCACAAGTTGAGAAGCAATCACATGTTCCTGTTTGTCCATCATTTCATATATAACCAAATCAAAAATATTTATTTGAATAAACAAGCTTTAGGAAATTAATCAAAGTGCAGTGTAGTTATTGTAAATGAGTAATCATATCATATGTTGCATTAGTTGATGCTTATTTTCAATTTTCTGAATGGCGTTTTGAATTATTTTAGTGCGTTTTGTATTTTGCTTTCTCCATTACTCTATATCTGAGGTGATGCACATTTGATGTATTGTTCGATAATTGTGCAGTAACCTAGAGCTTAAGCCACAAGGACTGCTTAGCTTAACAATCGTGAAGGCAAATAATTTGAAAAACATGGAAATGATTGGAAAGTCTGATCCTTATGTGATTGCATATATTCGGCCACTTGAAAAGTTCAAAAGAAAGGTTGTTGATTATAACTTAAACCATGTTTGGAATCATGTAATTCGGTTAATTGCAGAAGATAAGAAGACCCAGTGTGTTGTACTTGAGGTTACGCTTTTCTCCTTTTGCTTTTACGTATTCTTTGGTTTCTCGGTTGTATCACGGTGATATCAAATGTGATATCACATTTAATATCACAAGTGATAACACGGTGTTTCACTTTCTTTTATTTTGTTGAATCAATTGTGGTAATGGAGGATCTTATGATATCACGGTGATATCAAAATTGTTCGAGCGTCTTCAATTTGTTTTGTGGAGTCATTGTGCTTTTACGAACCACAACTGCAGTTGTTGTTGATTCTTTCGTTTGATGGAACTGTTTTTTTTTTTTTTTTTTTTTTTTTTTTTTTTGCAAATTGCAATAACAAATAGTTTGGTGATATCGTCTCTTTTTATGCCCCCTACAAAACAAACAAGTATGCTTTTTAATTTGTAATATCTCCTGTGAGATTTCATTATTTTTTGTACATTTTGTATATATTATCACCTGAGATATTTCTCTTTCCAGGTACATGATGATTTTTTTGCCTTTTACTGCAATTGACAATCACAGGAGATGTGTTATTGTTGGTTTTGGTATGCTTAAGAATGAAACTACTGAATCTTGTGTATCGTTACTCTAAGCATTCAAGAAAGCTTCTGTGCATTATCTGAATATCATTGTAACTGGTCAAGATGGTGCTATGCGAAAAGCACTTGCAGCTGAGCTTCCTGGTTCTAAGCCCCATCTTTGTCATAAATTAGAAGTTATGTATCTCTTGTGATAAATAGTTGAAATTTATTTTTTGAGGTCTTTGTGAGTTTATGAAATATTTTGTCATTTTATCACTTGTGATAAAGCATGAAAATGATGAAATGTTTACATCATTTATGTGTATTGTTTTTACTTGTTTCTAACATGTATCACTTGTGATATTATTCTTTAATTGATATATATGCTGACCTTTTTTTTTCCGAATCGTTATGTTACTAAAAAACAATGCTTAATTAATCCTATTCTTGTTTGATTTTGAGAATAGGTCATGTTTTTATTTTCATAGTTTTCTTCATAAAGTCAACGGTATTTTTAACTGACTTTTCATTAATATCACTTGTAATACTCTAATAAAATTACCAAAATATTGATATATTCAGATAAACCAAAAGCATTGTTTACAACTGAATAGAAATTACCATTGTTTATAATTTAAGTAGCAAGAGAAAATTACAATTTAAGTAGCAAAAGAAAATTACTAATTGATGCTTTTGTCCTTTTATTTTCTACAACTTTCTTCTTCACAGCTTTATGAGCATCCCCTCCTTTTGTCTTCTTTCCCACTTCATTCTTTTTAGTTTGCAGCTTCTTCTTCTTCATTCCTCTTCTTCTTTTTTTGCAACTGTCTTTACTTTCTTACATGCAGTATCTGTTGTCAGTTCAACAATTACTGTTGATGGTGTTGGTGGTTGTAGATCCTGTTATATCACAGGTGATATCACAGATGTTTCTTCGATGTTGTTGGTGGTGTATATGTTTCTATTTTTGTTCTTCGTGTTTTCTAAGCTTAAATGTCTAGCGAAAGATTTTGTTAATTTGCTTGGTATTGTTAGTGTTGTCGGTGACGATGTTGTTTCTTTGTTCACTTCTTCAATTTGACTTGGTTGTTTTTTCGCGAAGGTCTTTTCCTTTCACCTTCAACCCCGCTTTTTGCTTCTTGATAGTTCTCGGTTTATATTCAAATCGCATAAAATATATACCATGTTAGTGTATGAATTGTTCATTGTTTTTTTAATATCATACGTGATATATAAACTGAATAAGTATACGTCATCAAATATCATAGGTGATATACTACCAACAAGCAATCATTACAACTGTTGTATCATAGGCGATATACTACCAATAAACAATCATTACAACTATTGTATCACATGTGATATACTACAAATAAGCAACCGTTGCAACTGTTGTATCACATGTGATATACTAACAATAAGCAATCATTGGAACTGTTGTATCATAAATGATATATTACCAACTAATACTAGAGTCAAATACCACTTTTAAACATATCGAAGAATGCCCAATCTATCCATTATGCACATATATCTACTACAAATCTAACAAAAGCATGTTATAGTCACAATATTTATTTTAGCCTGTTAAGTCTCTCATATTATCACAATAATTATCTAACTTTCACAACAATCCCTCAATAAACTACTAAAATCTACAAAAACAGCAAAGTGTTCATACTGTAGAATAAATATCCGTGTTTTTAGGGATACCATTATAACATTCTACTGAAAGTATGCATACACATTCTACTGAATGTGTATGTATCACTAGTGATATAACACATAAGCTAAATGTTAAATCAAGTACGCCGCATACATTCAGGGTTTCATCACAATTAATTCTTCTAAAGGAGACATGCTTATACGTTACAGTATACCTTTACTTTTATGAATCTCTGGAGATGGAGTCAAAAAATTGATTGACGACAGAACTGCATTTACTTGCAGTAAATAGTATATCATCAAAACTTTTAGCCAAAAAAAAGTTTAACTATGATTACAAAACAATAAAAATGAAATATCAAAAGTGGTACTATACATGACATATAATATATCTTAACAAGTAAACAAAAAAACCTATCAAATAAACAAAAATTTCACAAGTGATAATACAACTATCACTAGTGATAATACATATATACAGTTCAACTTCAAATATCACTGGTGATACTACACGTATGATACTTTTCACTCACACATTTCATCAAATACTTGGTGTGCATCCATGTATACAAAGTGTTTTACTCAGAAACTTAACCAAATGTAAACACTAAAAAACACAACCAAAAGCATGTCACAATCACAATAAAAATCACACCAAAACAAATTCATTTTTTTGTATATACTAATAAGCAACTAAAATCAACAAAAAAGCAAAAAAAAATCTCAATAAACATTATCAAAAACTGAAATATAAGAATAAAAATCACAGCAACTAGTTAATAAATAACAAAATAATGAATCGGAAGCTTCGTACCATGTTTTTTTCCCCGGATCTGATTCTGATTGCCTCGATTGGTTCATTTTTATGTATTTTCTTTGATTTTGACGGTTAAAATTGAATGATTTGTTATGTTTTTATTTTTATTTTGAAGTTTTCATTTAGAGAGAGAAAGTGATTGTGGAGATTCTGGAAAGTTATCAGTTTGAGTGTGGGGTTGGGTGGGTTAAGTTTGCAGAAGTTACATAAATTGTCCTTCCGCGTTTTTTTATTCTTAAAATTTGTTTTTTTGATCGGACGGTCCACAATTGTCCATTGATATGCAACAATTTAAAGGTATGTAAAATAAAGTGCCTCTGCTCTATTAATATCAATCTCTAATAGTTTTAAAATGTCAACTTTTTAAATGACAAGATTTTATATTACTCAATATATACGAGTTTATCAATTCAAAAGAAAAAACTCATGGCTGTTCTATCTAAACTTTACATAAAAAGTGAAAGAAAAAGAAAAAAAAAGAAAAGAAAAGGTGAGCATTGTATTATACTTAAAATACCTTTTTATTATTAATTTCTCAGAAGAAATAGTTTGACTTTTTTTTGAATATTTTGCCTTAGAACTATCATTAAAAATTTCATTAATCACATTTGATACATACTATATATAATTATCAATCTATCTAATATAATAAACAAGAGTTTTGTACCACTCCTTAAAGCAGCCTAAGCAATTAATAATATGATGTGCCTTTATTCTTATTGGTTGTTGAATTTGGAAGGTACAACACCATTTCGCAAGCACATATACAACACAAAACTTCTTCATTAAGTTTAATAAACCCATTCAATAAAACCTAATCAGTTACAATAATTTCATTAATTTCATCAAATTCAAAAACACCTCCAAGAATAACATACAATCTGTTATTTATGGTTTTGATTCCGACAATGAATCATAAACCCTAATTTATCGGTTGTACAACAGCTTGGTTTGTTGCTATAATTATCGCCGTCAAGATAAATGAATGGAAAATCGTGAACTCAAAGGTATGTGTTCTTCTTCATTGTTTATGTTTCCATCATCGATCGTTTGTAGCATTTAAATTTTATCTCCGAACCTTTGAATTTTTAAATTTAGATATGCGTTTTTGTTGTTGTTGCTTGGGCAGGGGCATGCGCAATTCAAGTTGAAGGTATGTAAATCTTAATTCCTTAAATCTTTTTAGTTAGATCAACTCTCAATAATTCATCTAATTGCTATGTATATGATAATCAATTCAAATAGATTTTTAGCACACGCCAAGTGTTTGATGAAACGCCCCATTTACAAATTGTTTTTATTGAATTTGCTAAAACATGTTCAGTAGAGTTTTAAATTCTAAGTGTCTGATACGTGTTTACTAAAGTTTTTTAATTACGTGAAGGTGCAGGTTAAAATGCTTTTGTTAATCCATACTATTTTTTTCGTACATATAGTGTCGACGAAATGGCATATATGAATATGAAGTTCAAAAAAAAGAAAAGAGGTTCACGTTAATTTTGAGTGATTCTTTTTAGTTAAACACGGTACTACAATTCAAAAAACTTAATGATTTTTTTTCTATGCATAAGTTGCTCTTAATGTTTTTTGTTAAACACGGCACTACAATTCAAAAAACCTTAAAAAGTACGAGTATAAAAACAATACAATAGGCATTTACCTTTGATTCATATGTCTAATTGTATTCATTCGGTTTAAATTACAATAACCATTTTGATATATATGCTTATAAAACTGTTTACATATATTTTTATGTAATTATGGTTTTTAAAATTGGGCCGAAACAAGCGAGAATCGTAAACTTTGATGGTTACAATAATGTTGGTAGTATAGGAAACGTGGGTGCAAATGCACAATTTTCACTTTTAAGTGAGAATATTGAAATATAACATTTTTTTTTAAATATTTTTGAGAGAACTCATGCATACAAAACTCTTCCATTTTGCAGATATGAAAAAAAGATTGGTTAGTTGTAAGCAAATTAGTTAATCAGATTGACAAAAGGGTACTGTTACCTTTGGGTTAAATGCTTGATGATACGTTACACCAGCCAGGTACTTCTATTTTTTGCGATGTTACTTTTCATGAAATTCGGTTTTTTATTTGCAAATGTAGCTTTGTTGCTTCTGGGGAAAGATTTGAATTACCCAAACACTTACAAAATTAACATGTTGTTCAGGTTATTAGGGAGTAAAGCATGAACATCAAAACTGGACCATCCATTTTATGACTATTTGGAAGGTTGTCTCCACCATAGAGCCGAGAGTATTTTTGAAACCCCCACTACGATCAATATCCTATAGCTCAAGTTCTACTAAGACAAAATACCTCGGTTTGCTATTGTTCGAACATTAAACATGGTTAATGATATTGACTTTTCACAAAGAATCTACTTATTAGTTTTCACATAGTATTTATCGTAACATCAATGTTACTGATATTAAATTTGGCCCAAAATCAACCTTAGAATATTCACTATAGTAAGATCTTAGAAAATGTGACCCAATAAATTGACGAGAGTGAGAAATTTGTGGTGATGTCTTGATATATATATTGTCATGAAATTGATGTGCAAGGGTTTTTCTGATCTTATAGGCTGTTACTATGAAAATATTTCATCTACAAATGGTTTAATTTTAAATGATTTATATAGATTAGATTGTCACTGATTTTTTCATGTAGTAACACGAAGCTCAAAAAAGGGAGCCAATGAGATTAAGATGGTTTTTTTTGGAATTATCCTATCGTCAATGCATGTATCATTAAATAAATATCCATGGTAACATAAAACATTGTTAAAGAGAGTTTGAATTTAGATTACATAATCTCTCATTGTTAAGACCATGGGTGAGCAATATGGTTCCATCTTTGTAAGAGATATCAAAATATATAATCTTATTACTAATATGGGGTTAGAGTACATAATAAAAAAGAAAATCTTAAACTAAGTACATTTGGGGTATGTCAAATTTGGTTCAAGTAAAGCGAATTGTTATGAAACATGATTTGATTACATCCATGGTGTGTGGATATCTTTATATATTTTGGCCCATTTCTCATCAGTTAAAGCACTTATGCTTATCATTAGCATTCTACGTAACTATTGAGTAGGCAAGTAGCTTATCATGGCTCATTGTGCTTTTAAATCAACATGTTAGACACTATCATGGTGCGCATATATGGATAGTCTAAAATTCAGGTGAATCGTCTCACAACAATGATGGTATGCCAAAGAAATGAAGAGCTTGTACGGTGACTCTTTCGCTAAAATTAAAGGTATGAGAGTGATGTTTATGAGACACAATAAGCACTTGCATAAACTGTAAAGTAAGCTACTGGTGGGATACTTCCCTTTTAGATTTGAAATAAGTCTAACATTATATGTGATCATTTTCTCTTTGACTTTATGAAGTTCTCATAGGATTTGTGATAACTTACCCATATTTGACCCCTTTATTGTATATAACTCAATGAACTGTGTGTTTGCTACTTGGTTTGTGCTGATCGGATTTAGTACACATATGTTTCCGCTACGTACTCTTTTGATTATGTATCCCATTTATTTGCTACAGCTGTAGAAAATGAGGTACAATAAACTGAAGGATAGCTAATCTTTGACTTGACAATGTGTTTGTTTACTACTTGGTTTGTGGTGATCGGATTTGGTACACATATGTTGGTTTGTGGTGATCGGATTTGTGATAACTTACCCATATTTGACCCCTTTATTGTATATAACTCAATGAAACTGTGTGTTTGCTACTTGGTTTGTGGTGATCGGATTTGGTACACATATGTTTCCGCTACTCTTTTGATTATGTATCCCATTTATTTGCTACAGCTGTAGAAAATGAGGTACAATAAACTGAAGGATAGCTAATCTTTGACTTGACAATGTGTTTGTTTACTACTTGGTTTGTGGTGATCGGATTTGGTACACATATGTTGGGCTCATGGGCTACTGTTTCGAGTTGCTAGGCTACAACTAAATTCCATTACTGATATCGGTAAAGTTATATATCCTATAGTCATGTTTTTGGTCGTTAAATATATGGGACACAAATAAATGTTTGTCCAATTATTTGCTTAAATGAATTCTTTCTGATATTTTTATCATTTTTTAATTAACTTGCAAAGATGTAGAGGCTTGGGAGACTTTGGTTATTGTTGAGACACATTGTTTCTTATAGACGGCTTTACCAAATCGGGAATGTAATTTATAACTTCTTTTTTAAAATCCTTACACTTGAATGACGAATTCAACCCATTTACTTTCTAATGGGATGAGTATGCTTCCACATCATCACATGTTTTTTTTTCTTCTCTCAATTGTTTAAACTTTCTGAGTATGCGAATTGTTTTCAATTTTTGGTTGTCACTTAATTTTTTTGTTCTTGATTCCAGAATATTTTTGTGTATGTTTCACATGGTGCTTTCAATGGACAAGTCAGTGGTCTAAGCATGATGTTAGAGGGTGACATATTCCAGCCAAGTAGCATTTTGTTCGCATTACTTTCAAGTAAGGAAGACTGCACCAGTTCTTTGTGTTATATATATCTTTGTGTGACTTGTGTGATATATATGTGCACAACAATTGAGTTATGGTGAGAATATTCAATGAAAAGTACATGTATTTAATTGTCTGACTTAGGTTATTACTTGCTAATGCACAGGGGTGGTGGTGATCCGTTAACTTACAACCACATGCTTTGGTTGAGGTTGTATCAAAATTTTCATGTATTTCAAAATGGTTATCGAATCAAAGCCAAGGTCTATCTTGAAACTAATTGACTTATGAATTTTGTCTAATATCACGGATTCATGTCTTTGTATCAACAAGTATGTGTATGTAAGATGTGTGTATTGGCTATATTTTTGTTCTCAGATGTGTATACTTACCCACATATGAACTGCATGTATCACCTAAATAAAGCTTGACGTGAAACGAGTCCAATATGTTGATGTTTGATGGTTTTCATTTCATTCCTATATCTCATCTCGAGAGCGGATGCTCTATTAAAGTATGTTTGGTTAAATATGTGCACTTAAAATCATACCTCGAATAATCGAATTCGAAAAAACTTACATTTAACATTTCATGTATACGGTAAGCTTATTACTTTTGTGATGATTTACAATTTATATAAATAATCTTTTCACTTTATATTTATTTTACTTCTTTGACTTTATCACCACATTTGATGTTTGTGGAAGTATATTACTTTCTTGGGGGAATCATGTCGCCTTTGAGTTTTATGATCTTGCTTTCAAAAATGCTAAAGCCTCCTATAAAATATTCTTACAAAACTGCCTACTCACAGGATCCTACCAAGTGGCAGAACTGACGGTTTTGATATAGAGAGAATGAGTGGGAAAAATTATTTAATATTGTTGTGTTTATATGAAGATTTGTAAGAGGATTTAGTAGGAGGCTATATCAAAGCTCTTTTGCTTTTAGACTAATATTGTAGTCTTTTATTTACATCTATCTATCACATATATTAGCATCATTGGACGTTGGAAAATACATGATTGATTATTTGCTAAGAAAAAATATGTACTATGTTTGTGAATTGTATTATAAATTCTCATATCATTGACTATAGACAGGAAGTAGAGATGGATTTGGAGAACACTAATGGTCATGGAGTAGCCAAGGCTCTACCACCTCGACATGTTATGGGAAATGTGATTTCTCAACAAGCCTTTGAGCGTGTCAAAGAAAGGTCTTGTGTGTCCGGTAGCTTGAGGTGGGGTAGCTATGGAACGGCAAAATATTTGCGGTTCTTGATCATCACTTATATTCATTGTATGAAGATAAATTACCAAAACCTTTTACCTTATTTATTCAGTTTATTACAACGTGTGTCAGGTAATGTATTCATGATTAACATTACGTTATTGTAATTTATATCTGAAATGCATTGTGTAACATATCACATGCACGATTTTAGTTTTCATTTGATACTTTTATATTCATATTAAGAAGTCATGTTGTTCACTAATGTATCAAGTGTTTAGGAAAACTTTAAGAATATTTTCCTCACACGTTTATTATCACGGGTCAAGTCGAAATATCTAGAAAAGTATTACAAAAGCAAAAAATGTTAAGGTTGTCATTTGTAATGAAGCTGGTAATATCTCAAAAAGTACTACAAACGTTGTCTACAAATGAGTACTTTAATGTGTATTATCAATGTTCAACAGTTGTCTACAAATAAGTACTTCATGTGTATTATCAATGTTCAACAAGTATGTACAATTATATAAATGACATGCTTTATACCATTTTTAATTTTACATATGCTCTTATCAATATTTTTTTTAGTTTGACTTTTTTTGGTGTTCATGAAATAAAATGGACTACTCAAGTGTTTGACGTTGACTACATACATTTGTTCTTCAAGACTATCTACCAGTTAGAGAAGACGATGCATGGGCGTTTATTATTTTAATAGTTGCAAACTCAATTGTTTATCGAATCACTTACTTATTGCTAATTATTCCCTTAAAAAAATAATGCAACATGTTTACGTTCGTTGTTGTTTCTTACTTTTTCACAAACCTAACTCCTTAATAAATAATAACTTTAAAAAATCCCGTGATTCCACGGGTCTATAAGCTAGTTGAACTATATATATAACAAATCATTTGTAAAAAATGTTACAAAAAATATTTTGTAAAGAGAATAAATGTTTCAACTAATTGTTGTCATATTTCATTTTCAGTTCAACTGAATTATCGTTTGAAAAAAATCAATTACATTTTGATTACTTTTCGTTGTATATATGCATAAACGTCACCCGAAACACTTAACAGAAATACCTCAACAATAAGTATTTTTTGCTATAAGGCTAGACGGAGTGGTGGGTGACCACTCACCATAAAACTGCACCTCACTCGGTGAGGCCCAAAATTGTCACCTCGTGCCACGCGCCTGGAAGAGAAAAAAATAGAGTGAAAGGTAACTCGGTCATTTTTGGTTTCGTTTGAAAAAAGTGGCCCCCCTTTTGTGTATTAATGTTTTTATTTGATCTGTGAGTGTGTGCGGGTAATTAGTGGTATTATATATGTATAAAGTGTATATAATGTAATGAAATGTGGGGAGTTGTGTGGCCACTACGGATGAAAGATGAGAAGGTGTGAGAGAAAAGAAAGTAGAAGTAACGCTGATGTTGAAAATGAAAAAAGATGATCATCATTTTCAAACTAAAGCCCTGTCACATATACTCGTCTAGTAAATAATAAACTCAAATATACATGATATTGTAATTTTATATTATCTTGTAAAAGAATAAAACAAACGAGCACATCAAATTAACCCAAAATTGTGTAGATACAAACCAAAAGAGTTTGGAATAAACAAACATACCATATTTGAAAACAGACAAATCTAAACAAAAACTTTAAACGCGCATGTAAACCCTTACGTGCCATTTAGTTGGTGAATATTTTTTCATTTTTTTAGGAAATTTTTCATAAGAAAAAAGAAAATTTGAAAATACGATTAGTTACATTTTTTTCCAATAATTTTCAAAAAATATGAAATTCTCATTCTTTAAAATTTAACTACAAATTTGAAAAATTCATTATATTCTTCTCACTTTTTTATTCTCGCCTTTTATACGTCTATTTTAATACGTTTTCATCCGTTTTTATACGTTTTTAACCGTTTTCATTCGTTTTTTTACGTTTTTATACGTTTCCTAACGTTTTCGTCCCATTTTTTATGTTTTCGTTCGTTTTCTTATGTTTTCGCCCGTTTTCTTACGTATTCGTTCGTGTTTATACGTTTTCGTCTGTTTCTTTACGTTTTCGTCTATTTTTTTAATTTTTCATATGTTATTTTACGTTTTCATCTGATTTTTACCTTTCGTCTGTATTTTACATTTTCGTCCATCTTTTTACGTTTTCGTCTATTTTTTTTACGTATTAGCCTGTTTTTTACGTTTTCACATGTTTTTTTTACGTTTTTCGTCTGTTTTTTTACATTTTCGTCATTTTTCACGTTTTCGTCCGTTTTTTTTTACATTTCCGTCCTTTTCTACGTTTTCGTCTTTTATTTTATGTTTCCGTTCGTTTTCTTATATTTTCATCCGTTTTTACGTTTTTGTCTATTTTTTTACGCTTTCGTCCATTGTTTACATCTTCGTCAAATTTTACGTTTTCATCAATTTTTTTACGTTTTTGTCTGTTTTTACATTTAAGTCCATTTTTTATGTTGTCGTTTTTTTTACGTTTTCGTATGTTTTTTTTACGTCTTGGTCTGTTCTCTTACGTTTTCGCTTTTTTTTTTTAAATTTCGTCTGTTTTTTATGTTTTCATCCTTTTTTTACGGTTTCGTCCGTTTTCATATGATTTTGTAAGTTTTGTACGTTATTATATGTCTTCTTCAATAAAAAAAATGGACAAAAATGTTAAAAAAGTGGACGAAAACGTAAAAAAGCGCACTAAAGCATAAAAAGAACGTAAAAATCAGGACGAAATCATAAAAAAGGGACGAAAACATAAATTTTTTTTTGATACAAACGTAAGAAAACAGACGAAAACGTAAGAAAATGAACTAAAACGTAAAAAACGGACGATAGCGTAAAAATGGAATTAAAGGAAAGAAAACATAAAAAAGACGAAAACTTAAAAAAAAACCAACGAAAACGTATAAAAATGGACAAAAACGTAAAAAAAAAAAAAAAAAAAAAAAAAAAAAAAAAAAAAAAAAATGATGAAATAGTAAAAAACCAGACTAAAACGTAAAACGACGAAAACGTAACAATGGGCTAAAACGTAAAACAGACGAAAACGTTAAAAAAAGACATAAGCGTACAAAACGGATGAAACCAGACAAGAATGGATGAAAAAAGTTTAAAAGCATGTAAAAACGTAATAAAATCAGATGAAACGTATAAATGCATAAAAGGGAATGATAACGTACAAAAACTGAAGAAAACGTATAAAACCGTAGAAAAACATATAAAATGGATAAAAACGTACAAAGATCCAATATGGAAAAAAATGTTGATTTAAAAAAGAAAAAAAGTATTTGAAAAAAGCTTAATCTAAACATCATTTCATTTTTTTAAAATGGAAAAATATAATTCCATCTAAACGGGTTTTCAAAATTCTCAGCTCTTCTCTAGAGAAGAAAAACCAATCTCTTCTCTAAAAAATTTAAACGGAAAAAACAAGAAAAATTTTCACCAACTAAACGGAACCTAAAAAACAGGCGTGTTATGGCAATAATATAACACGCAAAAAACGTAAAACAGACGAAACCGTAAAACAAAAGAAACGTTTTCGCATGTGTTATGGTATGTTAAATTTTTCACCTAAAATTTAACATCTTAATTTTTTCCAAATTTAATTAAAATTGATCATTTGTGTACTCCAACACGTATTGGTAACATACCAACGCATTATTTCAACAAAAACCTTTTACGTTCAGGGTTTTAAATGGCGTGTTATGGCAGCGCTAAGGTGCGATGCGTGGCCTTAAAGTTACGAAATACATGAAGGCGTCATCTCTATTCATGACATGAGTTGAGGCATGAAAAGACGTGAAAAGGCGCACAAAAGAGCAAGGTTGCATTTACTAATATTTGGGATTTGGGCTTGCATTTACTAATTTTTGTTTATCACTCATATAATTATACAATATGATATGAATCTATAAATACTTTTTACCGCCTTAATTTACGCTTAAAAAATGACATGCCGCCACGCCTTACGCTAAGGCTTGAGGCTTGGCCTAAAATTTGTTAAACAAAACCAATGAGGCTTGAGGCTTGGCCTAAACTTGTTAAAAAAAAAACTTGAAAGTGAAAGGGTTTTTGCTTTGTGCCTAAAATAAGAACATAATACATGGTGTTATCCCATAAAGATATTCGTGTAACTCAAGTATATGGTCGAATAGTTTCTATTGAAAAGTGATTACACGATTTTAAGTGATATCCGGTACTAATGATTATCTAAACCCAACTGGAAACAAGCAACAATCAACCAACATAAACCGTTAGATTTTAATCCTTTATTTTCCAAAATTAGTGAAGGTTAATTATTTGTGTACTCGAACACGCACCGATAACTTACCAATGCATGATTCGAATGATATACGACAACCTTTTAAGATTAAGCCTACCTGCTAGATAACAAAAGTCATAAACCATAAATTTGTTAAACAAAACCAATACACAATAACTCAAATTGAAAACATAATCGAAACCTAATCGTTTGCCTTCGCCTTTGAATGTAAAACCACAATATTTTTCTAGCTATAAAGCGGATTCCTTGTATCTTAGATGCTTGTGTGTTTTATCATTTATTGTTTATAGGAGTTTGTGTTCAGTTCCTACCTTTGAATTGTTGGGAAAATGTCACTAAATAGTAATCAAGTTTCATCACCGTTCCACTAAAGTCACTCATACTTTATTTCAACTATAAAAATCACTTGAGTTTTAAAACTGTTTCACTAAAGTCACTCAAAGTTTTTTCAACTACAAAAACTACTCAATTTTTAATATTGTCCAACTTTGGTGACTTTCATAAGGATTTTGGTACAAATTTATCCTTTAGACTTGTCTTTAATGTGTTTATACATGCATCAATTACTTGCACCCTGAATAATAACGAGCCACCTGAATTTAAGTTCTCCCCACTAATTTTATATACTACAAAATAATAGCAAAATTTAAAAGTTTTAATCCTTTTATTATATAAATGTTCATAATTTTCACAATCTTAGAACAACATTTAAACTCGAATGATTTAGTGATTTTGGTTGTTCAGCATTTGGTCTTGTTCATTCCTGATATAACGGGCGAGATGGTAGACTCACTCATCGTGGTTGTCTTCAATGTTTTTGACGTAATATATTTACCGGGTGATCCCCTATTACCAAAAAAAAAAAAAAAAAAAAAAAAAGTTGAAAGATTTATGTAGTGAAACTAAAATTGAGTAACTTTAGATAGACAATAATTAATTTGAGTGATTCATGTAGTCAAAATAAACTTTGAGTGACTTTAGTGAAACAACATTAAAACTTGGTTTATTTTTGTTATTTATAAACTGTTTATTTTTTTATTTATTTTAATCTAGATTTTATTAACTAAAATATAACCGCTTCTCTACAAATACTATCTAAGTATTCAAAAATGATTAAAACCAGAAAAGTTCAAAACCACAAACGTAATATGGCCAAATCGATGTGATATCCAATGGCGCATCGGTTGAAGTTTGGGTTTGAAGATAAATGTGGTAGGTACAAAGGAAGAACATTAACTTGTCATTTGTTTCATCGAACATTTGTTTAGGTCAGACTATCTAAGAAAGAATTACAGAGTGTCGGTTTTTGCTTAATTTCCCGAGTTCATTAGACGTGTTATGCACTAAGTTTAAATCAAAGATTGTAGGTAAATAAATGAGTGTGGGTTTTTATTAAACCCCATAAATTATTAAAATAACAACTTATAAAAGTCGTGACTTGTTAAATGAATGCAAATGATATCTAGACGTGTGCCGCTACGCGTTGTTTGATTTTTTCTAGCTGTACACAGGATAACTTCCCGCTAAAAATGTTAAAAGCAAACAGAAAAAGGGATTTTGATTTAAGTTAAGCGAGCTCGTGTCACAACACAACTGGCTTGTGTGACCATGACGGGAAATCACAAATTTCACGAAAGACTCTTGATAGTTTTTAACATCATCAGAAAATTTATTTCAAGTTTGCGGGAGAACTTCCCGGTTGTACAGTAAATCCTTTATGTAAAAAAAGTAAAAAATGAAAAGTCAAGGGTAAATAGTAAAATAGTATTCGTAAAAATTAACGTTTGTCACAAGTTCGAGTCTTCATGTTCTGTCTCGTTATCAATATGCGGATATTTTCACTAAATACTTATCTTCACTTTTCTCCGAGGAGTTTCGTACCAGTTTAAGCGTCTGGTGTCCTCTCGTTCAAACTATGGAGGAGTGTTAGTCGATACTTTGTATTGGGCTCAAGCCCAAGCTCTAGATTAGTCATTGAAACCCTATATATGTATTACCGGTTGATTAATGAAGAACATACAAACATTGCACACTTACACATCCATGATAAAAACATGCACGTTTTCACCATGAATATCAAATTAAACAATTAATCATGGAAAATGATTTACACAATAATCACACGTTATAAATCACGTAAATATTGCATACATCTTAAGGTTTTATCTACTAATTTTATAAACCATAAAGAACGAATTTTTTTATATTAAAAACCGCCCAAACGGCTCAATAGAATGAAAGAACAACAAGAAACCATAACTTATGTCCAGTTTTACGTTTTATGTAATTACGTACACTATACTAAGGCTCGTGATGCCATTGTTGAAATTAAAGCATATTAACAACTAATATTTAATCAAATAATCACAAGCAAACACAACGGAAGACAAGATCGAGTATAACATATAGTAATTAACATAAGATTAAGAATCGTGTACCTTTTAGCGATTTAATCTAACGAACAATGATTCTTTAATACTCGCGTGTGAGTAATCAAACACACGAAACCACTAAGATCAAAAGTATGATTTCTCTATGTATCCACACACAATAAGTTCTTAGCAAAGAATTAAGTATGCTAGTACAAATAGTGATAAGCAAACGAATCCTTTGGTATATGAAACAATCAAATCTGAAACCTTTGTTGATGATGGTGTTCGATCGGCTCAAGAACAAACAAACCGAAACCCTTTGGGGTTTGATGTTCGATTGACTATGGCGCAAGAAAAAGAAAAGAAAACTTTTAGTTATTTAGGGATTATAATTGTGTAACAAATAATGAACCTAGGGTGTCATTACATACACATGGATTACTTGGCTTACAAACCAAGCAATCCCAATCCTTGTGGGAGTCTCCAACCGGTCGGCCATAGGATAAAGGGAGGGGATCTGAAACCTTCTTTCTTTCGTTTTACCTTTAACTTATCGCCTAACGACTATTATTTAAATATTCCGTTGAATAACTATTAGTTAACGTTTGTTATAGCTAATCACTAATTAATATATTACATTAACATATTAATTATAAAGTTAATGACCCAAACACACCAAAAAAAGTTGATTTTCAGCCTTTAGACTTTGCGACTTTTTATTTTTTCAAAAAGTGAAGTTGAACAAAAAA
Organism: Chrysanthemum lavandulifolium; assembly: GCA_022545495.1. Classification (NCBI taxonomy): domain Eukaryota; kingdom Viridiplantae; phylum Streptophyta; class Magnoliopsida; order Asterales; family Asteraceae; genus Chrysanthemum; species Chrysanthemum lavandulifolium. The sequence goes on along the minus strand of CM040244.1, from coordinate 67,394,937 downwards.
TAAAACTGGAGTTGAGTGAAAAGAATGAAATCGAGCAAAAAATAAAACTGGAGTGAGTAGTGGAGCAGTCTATATTTCATTTTTTTCCAAATAGAGAAAATGGTATATGCGATGAAAAAAAAAATCTCTTAGATCTATTTAAGTCATTGGCCCATAACTATATTAGCTGTTTTACATATTCACGCGTGTGGCCCCATAAACTCACGTGTTTTCTAAACATACGTTATTTGAAAAATAGCCATATCCCAACAGTTACCACTTACCCACCATATATAATCGTATCAATTTATCACGTATAATTCAATCTACAAAATGACATGTTCTTATTACCGTGTTGAATCGGGTGCATAATAAAACAACGAAATTCTTTATTTTTGCATTTAGCCTTTTATTTCCAGTTCGGTGTGATGTTCAGGATTATAGCCAAGTAAATTTAAAAGAGTTTTGGCCGCTAAATAGCTATGTACTTTTTCAAATGTACCGTTTTGGTACGTGTATTATTTTCTGTTTCACTTAATGTTGCGTACTTTCATGTTTTGTTTCATTTAGCACGCATGTTTACAGGAAACCGGTTGTGAATGTATAAAACCGGCAAAAATGCCTATGTGGCATATTTTTTGAGTAAATTCATAGACTTTATGTTTGTGCCAAATTGCATCTACTGTCGTTTTCGTCTGTTTTTTTTATGTTTTCATCCGTTTCTTTATGTTTTCGTCCGTTTTTTTTTACCTTTTCGTCCGTTTTTTTACACTTTCATCCGTTTCGTTACGTTTTCGTCCGTTTTTTACGTTTTCGTCCACTTATTTTTAACTTTTTCGTCCTTTTTTACGTTTTCTTCTATTTTTTTACGTTTTCGTCCATTTTATTGTCGTTTCCGTATGTTTTTTTACGTTTCCGTCTGTTACTATACGGTTTCATCATTTTTTTTTAAATACGCTTTTACGTTTTCGTCCATTTTTTGTTTTAAATCGCTTTTTTTGTTTTCATCCGTTTCTTTTTGTTCTCGTCAGTTTTTTTCCGTTTTCGTTTTCTTTTTAAAGTTTTCATCCGTTTCTTTACGGTTTCATCCGTTTTTTACGTTTTCTTACATTTTTGTCCGTTTCTTTACGTTTTTGTCTTTTTTACGTTTTCATATATTTTGTAACATTTTCGTCCGTTACGTTTTTGTCCTTTTTTCATTTTCGACTGTTTTTTTACGTAAAGGATGAAAACATAAAAAAACAGACGAAAACGAAAAAAATAGACGAAAACGTAAAAAAAATTAACGAAAACGTAAAAAAAGGAAAAAACAGACGAAAACATAAAGAAACGGATGAAAACTAAAAAAACAGACGATAACGAAAAAACAGATGGAAAGGTAAAGAAAAAGAAGAAAACGTAAAAATGGACGAAAACATAAAGAAACGGACAAAACGTATAAAAACGGACAAAAATATAAGAAAACAGAATAAAACGTATAAAAACGGACGAAAACGTATAAAAACGGGTAAAACGGGTAATAACGTAAGAAAAACGTATAAAACGGACAAAAATGTATAAAACCAGAATTAAACGTATAAAAGTGGACGAAAACGTATGAAAACGGATAAAAAAGTATAAAATTAGGTACAAACGTATGAAATTGGATAAAAACGAACGAAAACGTATAAAAACGTACAAAACGAAGGAAAATGTATAAAAACGAACAAAAACGGATAAAAATGTAAGAAAATGTATTAAAAACGAACTGACACGGATGAAAACGTGCAAAAACGGACGAAAACTTATAAAAATGGACGAAAACGTATAAAACCGGATAAAAACATAAGAAAACGTATAAAAATGGGTTAAAACGTATAGAAATACACGAAAACGTATAAAAACGGACGAAAACATATCAAGCATGAAAGTTGCAATTTTTGACAAACCACATGGACCGTGAATGTAATTTACTCTATTATCTAACTTATTTTTTTAGTGGAAATCTAACGTGGCGCGCACACGTTGCAATAGTGATTAAAGTTTCGGTAAAACAAGTTTTAGTGTGCAGAAACGAAACAAAACACGAAAGACGTGAACGTTAAGTAGAGCGGAAAATAAGACACGTCTCTAAAGCAGACGTTTAAAAAAGACATACTATTTAATTACTAAACCCAAATTTAAAATTATCATGTATTTTTATATAATTGATAAGATAAATATCTTCGATAAATTCTCCAAAATAAATAATACCTACCACAAACGAAACAAATTGATAATGTCACATTTTTATTGTGTACTAGTAGATTTCACGTGTTGTTGTTCATATTTTGGTCCCCTTTTAGGGTTGCTTTCTAAACAAATAGGAGAGAGATATCGCATTACACGTGGGCAAATCATTAACAATAACAATTTGTAAGAAAATAAATATAGCATTGAGCCAATGATCACATTTCTAGTAGTGCGCGAGACTCTATGTTTAACTTTTGTTTTAAATTTTGTTAGATAAATGTTTATTGAAATTAAATATAATAACCTTGTTTAATGGGTATTTTAGGGGTTGTGGGTTCACACACTAAATAGGATTCACACTTTTTAATATATATATATATATATATATATATAATCCTGATCGATTGAAAAAGGTTTTTATTTTAAGAAGATTGAGAAGGTTTCAAAACGATAGATTTTTAACTTTGATTCACGTTTTTCAAGTAGAAACTCATTTAATGTGATTAAAATTCAAAATGTGTAAAAAAATTTGAATCAATGTTAAAAATCTCGATTTTGAGATATATGTAGAATCGAATCATCTATAAATTTAATGAATCATCATCATAACTCGATTTTAACAATGATTTGTGAATTAAATTTGTAATTTATAGATTCGATTCACCATAAAATGATGTTTGCTTGTGAATAAAAAAAAACACGAATCAATTTGCTCAAACAACGATTTCTCAATCTTACCAAAATAAAACCTTCCAATTGAGCATATATATATATATATATATATATATATATATATATATATATATATATATATATATATATATATATATATATATATATATATATAAAATATTTTTAGAATGAAAAGAATGAAAAATGAAAAGCGTGTGGAGGTGACGTGTGTCGCTGCTGCACATCATCATCATTGCGTCACATCACCACCCCACCCCCGAAAAAATTTTCCCGCCAAAAAATTTTTTTTGGGCAAAATTTTTCATGAAAAATTTCCCGCCAAATTTTTTCTTGCGTCATAGTTATAAAGTTCTCGCATCACAAATCATAATTAGAGTGCATTAAGGTTATAAATTCTCGCATCACGCTTATAAAGTTATTGCATCACGGTTATAAAGTTATCGCATCACAATCGTGATTTTAGTGCATTAATGTTATAACATTGATTTTAGTCATCATAGTTGATGCACTTAACTATTATGATGACGAAGAACTTTATAATAAAGATGCACCAAAACTTATTAGTGCATTAAGGTTATAAGTTCTTCACACAATTATGATTTTAGTGCGTTAAGGTTATAAAGTATTGCATCACGGTTATAAAGTTATTGCGTCACAATCACGATTTTAGTGCGTTTAAGGTTATAACATTGATTTAGTGCATCATAGTTGATGACCGAACTATTAACTTATAATAAAGATGCACCAAAACTTATTAGTGCATTAAGGTTATAAGTTCTTGCATCACGGTTATAAATTTATCGCATCGTAATTATGATTTTAGTGCGTTAAGGTTATAAATCATCGCATCACAATTATAATTGTGATGCGATTTTTATAACCGCGATGCAAGAATAAATTTTGGCGGAAATTTTTATTTTTTTTTTTGCCCAAAAAATTTTTTTTGGGAAAATTTTTTTTTGGGGGTGGGGTGACACGTGTCACGTGACGTGGCGTGGTGATGTGGCGAAGGTGGCACGTCACCTCCACACGCCTTCTCATTCTTTTCATTATAAAAAACTTTCATTTTAACCTACCCTATATATATATATATATATATATATATATATATATATATATATATATATATATATATATATATATATATATATATTTCGTAACCATAAAAAGGTCAAGAATCTGCAACCACCATCAACCAATCGATTTTTTTTGGATATTAATTTTATTATTTAATTCAAAAGGTATAATAGTAAAATATATATATTTTTAATTTAATAAAAAACGTTTTTCTCCTATATTTTAGGAATTTATTTTTTTATTTGTTTAATTTAATATTTAGAATAATAACTTTTTCAGCATGCATGTTTAGTAATGTGCACATGTGTTTTTTTAGATAATGTAAATTTACGTGTGTTTGTAGTGTTCAATTTACCTGTATTTGATAAGGTGCATATGTGTTTTTTAGATAATGTAAACTTATGTGTGTTTGTAGTGCATGAAATGGCAAACAGAAGTATTTTACATGTATTATATACAATTTAAAACAAAAACATTATATACAAAATTTAAAATCATGTGATATACAATTCAAATACACATTTCTAAAAGCAAAAAATATGTTGTCGTATATGCACATGTATTTTCCCTTTGGACACTTTGGATTTCTTTGTATGTATATGTGCACTTGTATTCACGGCATGCACTTGCGTCTTTACTCTTTAAATCTTTAGCATGACTATCTTTTCGTTAGATAATATGTCCAAAACACATGTGCACTCTTCATATTGCTCATCATACTCGTACCTGTAACAACAAACAATTAATAAACGAATTATTTAGTAATAATAACTACCAAAACACATATGCACCATCCTTTCTTATAACAAGTAATGCTACATATATGTCATTAGCCCATTGTTTATAGATGCATACCTATAATTGTTGTCATAGTCGTTATAAGACATAAGCATAGTAAGGGTATTGCGTATGTGCACTCGGCGTCTTAATTGTCTTTATCATATGTTTTCAACTTGAAGAGACATGTAGCAATAAGTGAAAAAAATCTCAAAACTAAAATCTACAACATTACCTTTGAAGACTAATAACATTATACATATAGATAACACAACCAGATTAGTCAACAAAAAAACAAATGTGCATATCATCTTACGGCCTCCAAAAAAGAGCTACAGCTTGACTATCTCGATCAACTCAAATAATGCTCATCATCAAATAATTATCAATTTTATTTGCCAAGCATACTAAACTTGGTAACAAAGACAATGTTTTTGACCTCAACCTTAAAGCTTGTCTCCTTCGCCTACGGAAAGAGCAACAAACTCAACAGTAAATGCATTTGTAGTTTAACTAAATTTATGACAAAAATCGCAAAGTGATCCAAAATACATATGCGCTCTCAATAACACATATACACTCTCAATAACACACATGCACTTCTTATATTGATTTTGTATCGGCCATAAACATATATGCATTTCAAGAACTACACATTTTTTTGTAAATAAAAACAACAACTATTGTAATGAGGACCGAATTGATCCAATCTATAAATTTAAAAGAGAACCAAACCATACATCAACTTAACCCATTAACAAAGTCATTAAAAAGATAAATATATTATTTTCAAAATTGGTCCAACCTACAAAACAAAAATTAAGCAATAGACAAAAGAAAAACATAATTCAGAAATCAAAAATGATTTTGACAAACAAATAAATATGATTTCAGTCAACTATCGAAGAAACTAAAATAAAATAACGATTTTACAAACAAAACAAAAAGATGACTTTCAGAAAAATGACTAAAAGATTGTAAATGTTCATCATGAAAAAAATGCAACAATTTTGATTTAGTCAAATTAATAAAAGATGAAAGACCATTAAAAGGTTTTGACAATTCAAAAGAATAAATATTAAATTAGTTAAATGTTGATTACCTTTGAGTAATAAATTAAAATGACATGGATCTGTTGAAGACCTTGACATGGATATGCTGAAGACCTTCTTCTATATAGGGACAAAGATGCATATTCTTTTAATGTTACTAAGGAACGATCAACAAGAAGGTTGATGATTTTAATAACAAAATCATCCGATCATGATTCCAAAAAAATGACGGCTGGTTGAAGATTTTAATAAAATGAAAATTAGGTTTTCTTATTTAAAATGATGCATTCAAACCCCAAATATAGTGGACGGTTAATTTTATGTGTTAGCTTAAATCCCTTTTTTACCCCTTGTTTAATTATAAAATATTCCTTAAGAGATACTTAATTTACAAAAATGCCACAAATTATTTTAGCCATTGATCAAATATTAAATGGTTGAGACGGCTCATGCTTCGACCTTTCTTTGCCTCGAAAATAACTATTCACTATATATATATATATATATATATATATATATATATTATAAAACTTCTAAATAAAAATAGAAAGAGCATAATATCATAAAAACTGTCTTTCTTCTGTTAATTAAGTGTGTAAAACTGCCAAAAAAATTGTGAAACGGAAATTATAAAGTCAAAATAATAGAAACACAAAATATACGGAACAAAAAAATATTAAAAATTATCTTGTTCTGTCAATAAAACGGATAATCGGAAGGTGGGAATGGTAGGTGGTGTACAAACCTATGATCCTAAATAATTGATTAATGCTTGTAGTTAGTAAACAAATACATCCGGATATGTTATGGATCTTTTTGTATGGTGGGACTTCAAAATGTGGGTTTTGATATCAATTTGTTATTGTATGTTGATGATATTGTTCTCACTGCTTCTTCTGAGCATTTGTTACAATGGATTATTGCTTCCTCGGATCAGGAGTTTTCTATGGCTGATCTTGGTTTGCTGAATTATTTTTTGATTATTTTTGTTACACAAGATTCTTCGAGGATGTTCTTATCTCATTGTAAGTATGCTACTGAGATTCTTAAGCGTGCTTATATGGTTAATTGTAATCCCAATCAGACTCCTGTGGATACTAAGTCTAAACAGGGTGACGATGGTGATCCGGCTCTGATCCGAAATTGTATCGGAGTCTTGTGGGTGCTCTTCAGTATCTTATCTTCATGGGTGCTCTTCAGTATCTTATCTTCACTCGTCCGTATATTTCATATGTTGTGCAACAGGTTTGTCTGCATATGCATGATCCCCGGGGGCCTCATTTCTCGGCTCTTAAGCGCATTTGGAGATATATTCGTGGTACTTTAGATCATGGGTTACAGTTGTTTTCGTCATCTACTACATCTTTAGTTGCTTATCCGGATGCGGATTGTGTGGGTTGCCCTACTACTCGGAGATTGACTTCCGGTTGTTGTGCATTTCTTGGCAACAACTTACTCTCGTGGTTCTCTAAGCGTCAACCCACTCTTTCTCGTTCTAGTGCTGAGGCAGAGTATCACGATGTTGCCAATGCGGTTGCTAAGACTTGTTGGTTGCGTAATCTACTTCGTGAGTTGCAGACTCCTATGTCTTCCACAAAACTTGTCCACTGTGATAATGTTAGTGTTGTGTATTTTTCCTCCAATCTGGTTCAGCATCAACTTACGAAGCATATCAAGATAGACATTCATTTTGTTCACGATTTAGTTGTTGTGGGTCAGGTTCAAGTTTTTCATGTTCCGTCTCGTTATGAATATGCGAATATATTCACTAAAGGCTTACCTTCAGCTTTGTTCGAGGAGTATCGTACCAGTTTAAGCATCTGATGTCCTCCCGCTCAAACTGCGGGGGAGTGTTAGTGGTTACTTCTTATTGGGCTAATGCCCAAGTTCTAGATTAGTCAATGAAACCCTATATATGTATTATCAGTTAATTAATGAAGGACATACAAACATTTCACACTTACAAATCCATGATAAAAATATGCACGTTTTCACCATGAATATCAAATTAAACAATTAATCATGGCAAAGATTTCATATAACGTCATATTACACAATAATCAAACGTTATAAATCACGTAAAAACTTAATACATCTTAAGGTTTTATCTACTAATTTTATAAACCATAAAGAACGATTCTTTTTATATTAAAAATCGCCCAAAGGGCTCAATAGAATTAAAGAAAAGCAAAAAACCATAAATTATGTCCAATTTTACGTTTTATGTAATTAGGTACACTATATTAAGGCTCGTGATGCTACTGTGAAATTAAAGCATATTAACAATAAATATTTAATCAAATAATCACAAGTAAACGTAACAGAAGACAAGATCAAGTATAGCATACAATAATTAACATAAGATTAAGAATCCTGTACCTTTTAGCAATTTAATCTAACAAATAACGATTCTTTAATACTCGCGTGTGAGTAAATCAAACACGCGAAATCACTAAGATCAAAAGTAAGATCTCTCTATTTATCCACACACAATACGTTCTTATCTAACAATCAAGTATGCTAGTACTAATAGTGATAAGCAAACGAGTCCTTCAATATTTGAAACAAGCAAATCTGAAACCTTTGTTGATGATGGTGTTCGATCAGCTCAAGAACAAACAAACCAAAACCATTTGGTGTTTGATGATCGATTAACTAGGGCACAAGGAAAAAGAAAAGAAAACTTTTAGATGTCTAGGGATTATAACTGTGTAACAAATAATGAACCTAGGGTCTAATTATATACGCATGGATTACTTGACTTGCAAACCAAGCAATCCCAATCCTTGCGGGAATCTCCAACCGATCAGCCATAGGCTAAAAAGAGAGGATCCGGAACCTTATTTATTTCGTTTTACACTTAAACCCTTTAACTTGGTGTCTAACGACCGTTATCTAAATATTCCTTTAAATAACTATTAGTTAACGTTCACTATAGCTTATCACAAATTAATTTATTACATTAACATATTGATTTTATTAATTGTTTTACCTATTAACGTATGTGTCCTCATAGACTCACGTGTTTTCTAAACATACGTAATTTGAGAAATGAACATATCCCAACCATCATATATAATCGTATCAATTTGTCACGTATAATACAATCTACAAAATGACATGTTCCAAGTGCCATGTTGATTCGGGTGCATAATAAAACGAAGAATTTCTTTATTTTTACATTTAGCTTTTTTCCCCCTAGTTTAGTGTGATGTTCCAGATTATAGCCAAGTACACGTATTTTTATATGATTGATAGATAAAAATCTTCGATAAATTCTCCAAAATAGATAATACTACCACAAACGAAACAAATTGAAAATTTCACATTTTTATTGTGTACTAGTAGATTTCACGTGTCCTGGTTCATATTTTGGTCCCCTTTTTGGGTTACTTTCTAATCAAAGAGGAGAGAGATATCGCATCACACGTGGGCAAATCACTCACAATAACAATTTTTAAGAAAATAAATATAGCAATGAGCCGAATGATCATATTTATAGTTTAACACGCACGCTAGTACTATTTTTAGATCCTCGTGCATGAGGCTTTGTGTTTAATTTTTGTTCGACTAAGTTTTTTAATTTTTTTTAAATACATGTTTATTTAAAGTAAATATAGTAACATTGTTTAATGGATATTTTAGGGGTTGTGGGTTCACACACCCTCTATTTTTTTAACTATTATATTTATAATTTTATTTTATTATAAAATTGCAAAAAAAAAAAATGAACAATAATTATATTATTTGATTAGTCAAAATTATTAAAATATAAAAAATGGTAAGAGCGTAATGTCATAAAAACTGTCTTTGTTCTATTAATAAAATAAGTAATACTGTCGAAAAAAGAATGTGAAACAGAAATCATAAAGTCAAAATAGTATAAAACAAAAATACGGAACAAAAAAGTATTAAAAATTGTCTTGTCATGTCAATAAAACGAATAATAAAAAGGTTGGAATAGTAGGTGGTATACAAACGTATCGTCCTGCATAATTGATTAATGCTTGTGGTTAGTATACGAATACATCCAGATATGTTGTGGATCTTTTTGTATGGTGGGACTTCTTCAAAATGTGAGTTTTGATATCAATTTGTAACTTTAAAGAAAGAGTAGATTTAATGGTTGTTATTGATAAAGATTTGTATGAAAATGTGGGTTAACGTCTTAGAAGTTCAAAAGAAGATAAAGTTGGGAAGAAGATGAGGGTATATTAGTCATTTCTTCAGGCTTTGATCTTGATTAACGGAAAAAAATAATGAACGTCAGTGAAAGACATAATTTGTTTAAAAGTATGAATAGTAATGACATTTTTTATAATTAAAATTTGAGAGTGGCATAGAGTGGAAAAATGAGATCACACAAGAACATTGTTTTTTAATTTACCCAGTCCTTTAGAAATTTCGTAAAAATGTGTTCAGCTGGTTGTCACTAGTAAACACAGAAAAACAATGAACTTAGAAACAAAGAGTAAATTGAAAAATGTGTTCCTATTGTATCTTGAAATTGCAAGTATGGTTCTTACCTTTCGAAAATGCAAGCATCGTTCTTATGGGAAACTATTACGTGAATATCGTCTTGACCCAAAGTGAAATGACTAAAATGCCTCAAAGTGAAATGACAAAGTCTCACTAAAGTGAAGGGCATTTAGTCATTAACTTTAAGCTACGGATAAAATGCGCACCAATGATTTCACACAGAGACCGCACTCGCACTTTTAAAGAGGTAGAGATTGCTCATGCAATTTGAACATAACACAGGGACAATTTTTGCAATTTACTCTAGTAACAATTTAATCCCAAAGTGAACCAAACATGGTTTGCTTTATATTGAAATGTTAAGTAAATAAAAATGTCTTCTCAATGCAATTCTAGGTTGGATGGAACCAGACCAAGAATTAAATTTCCAAAATATATAAAGAAAAAGTGCTCTAGAAGGACTTTGAAACATTATATGGGCCTTAACAAAGATGACCATGCAAGAAGCCCTTAATAAAGCTGAGTCCAACGGTTACCTATATACGCACTTAGAAAAAAAGTTTTCAGAAATATTAGTGATATAAAGTAGATGAATGAGCGCTATTTTTCAGGTTAATCGCATAAAACTATTTTTTTTCTCGAACGAAAGCGATAAAATCGAGTTTATGTTATTATCGTCGCAGTTTCTGAACTCTTCCTAAACCATCACAATCTAATATATTTACCCAAAAAAGTACGAGCTAAAAATTCGAATTCAAATTGGTCGAGAAAAAGAACCGCGCTAGTCTGTATGTTAGAAGAACGTTGGAGTTGTTTTAACACTAAGCCACTTTGGATATGATTTGTTTATATCTTTGGTTAAGAAAATATTGTTCCAAGTTACATTAACTATTATTTTATTTGAGCATGTATTTTCTAAATCAAGATAGCGCTAAAAGCACAATAAAACCTTTTCAATGTATGTACTAAAGTTATGCAGTATATTAGTGTAGTAAATAGTAAAGCTAGCTCAAATTGCACAAAATATAGTGCTTCACTGAACACATGCTTGCTTTAATTCGATTGGTACATAATGAACAAAGCTAGTATTTAGCCAACATGTTCATAGTTCATAAATAATATGATATGAAGAATTGACGCATTTGTTTAGTGACCCCTCATTTGAATGTAAACCAAAAATAAAATACTTCACTTACAAAAAAGACTATCAATTTGAGAACTTAGCATCTAAGTATCCCACATTGGTGGAGATCGTAACCAAAACTGCATATACATGTATGATCATTTAGAAAAGAACAATTTAGAATAAAATAGATTTTAGTACTTAAGGACTTCTTTCTAGTTCTAGCGAAAAAGCTTGTGTCTGGATAAGAGTTTCTTCAGTACTATAATACATTTTGTCTTTAATTTTTTTTTCAGAAAATTTATATTATGTTACAATATAATGGATAATATAAGTAATACAAAACACAAAAAAGTAAGATTATCCAAAGCCACATAAACTAAATGAATCCAGCTTACTACTTCTATGATAATTTTGGTGTTGATTAAGATTACTAATTTTACTTGCTTCTATGATAGTTAGGGCAGGAGAAGGTGTGCTTATCTCTAAAACAATTATTTATGGAATATAGTCTTTATCACAACTAATCTTGTTTTATAAGATAATAATAAAGTAGTTTTAATCTTAAATTCTTTTTTAAGAATGGTGAGTAGCCCGTGAGAATAGTGTTTCTCTACAGTCGGGGTAACACTAAACGAACTAACGAATGTGTAGATGATTTATTATTCACTGTGTGCGAATAAGCGTTTGCAGTGAGAGAAGAAAATGAAATATTTTTTTGTTTGTGATACTTCTAATAGGGAAATATCTAACGTTTTGAGAAAACCTTTTGTGATTGACCAACAGTTGTGGATAAGTTACACGTTCATTATCTAGCAAGCATATGTCATCCTCCCCTTGGTTTTGTGCAGTTCATACATAATATGCCCGTCAAACATTCTAGTTATGTGTGTCCTACTGTCACGCGTCAGGCATCATACGACAACGGTTGGATAACAGTTGTTTGCGCATCTTCAAACGCGGCAGAGTCGTCTCATGTCATAGTAACTCAAGAGGTTTTGTTCGACTGGGCTTGCTTTCAGGAAGAGTAATAGGCTTGAGTTTGGCGTATACGTAATGGGCTTGGGCCATTGAACCATATTAGGAAAAAGTTTTAAGATGTTTTTATGATATAAAGTGGATGAATGATCTTTAGTTGTTGAGTTTGTCACAAGGTATATATTTTTTCCTTAAATAAATGTGACAACACCGAGTATTTGTCATTATCGTTGCGATTTTTGTACCCTTCCTAAACCATCACAATCCAAGATATTTACCTAGAAAGATTCGAGCTAATGTATATTATAAAACATTCAAGGTGCCTTAACACTAAACTACTATGGATAAAATTTGTTCATATGTTTGGTTAAGAAAATGTTGTTTAAGTTAGGGATTTTCTCATGTTCATTTGAACATGAGAGGTAATGTTATGCTTTTCGTGATTGAATATTGTCATTATTTAAATCTATTTATTTTATTTTAATTAAAAAGTACAATTAAAAGAAGCATAATATTACCTCTAATGTTCAAATGAACATGAAAATATCCCTATTTACTTGAATTCTATTTGAGCATATTTAATGTCACCACTATATATATTCTCCTAAATCAAAATAGTGCTTAAAAGTACAGCAAAAACTCTTAATTGTATGTACTAAAGTTATGCGCTTTTTCAATGGGAGGAGATTTGCACACTCTTCAAATTGATTGACACACTCTAATTTAGAGTGTGTTGATATTTATACCCTCACTGTATAGAGTGTGTTGATATTTAGAATTTTGCTACAACCATAAAGTTTTGAAAAAATCCACAAATGATGTGGCGCTCTCGCCACCCGTGTTGGAGCATTAGTTGGCCAAGTGAAAGCATTGAGTGGCTAAGAGGCATGCCACATCATTTTTGTAGATTTTTTTGTGTAAAACTTGTGTGGGTGTAGCATAGCTCTGATATTTATACCCTCACATCACTTGTAGACATTTTCATCCAGTGAGGGTATAAATGTCAACACACTTTAAATTAGAGTGTGCCAATCAATTAAAAGAATGTGCAAATCACCTCCCTTTTCTAATATAATGAATAGTAAAGCTAAAATTACACTAATTATAGAGCTTCACTAAACAAATGCTTGCATTAATTCAATTGATGCATAATGAGCTAAACTAGTATTCAACCAAAATGTTCATGCTTTTAAAATAACTAGACGAGTACCCGTGCATAGCAACGGAATTTTATAGCGAAAGATAGTTTAGTGATAAAAATAAGTTTGTGGGTTATAAACGAAAAATAATAAAAGTTTGAATATGGAGATTAAACATAATGTTTTGAAATCCAGTTCGACCCGGGTGGTTCAATCGATTGAACTGTTCCAGTCGAAAAACGGGTCGATTTAAACCGAGCCAACCCGATGGGTTGGGTCACAAACGGGTCAACCCGCCGGGTTTGAAGCGTCCCTGGTCAACCCGGTTTTCGATGTGTATTAATAGTATCGTTTTGAAATATATGTTTAGTACATTTCTGTCACACCCCCAAATTACCTGTTTTGCAGCGAAATGGAATTCTTGGTGGATGAATGTCATAGCACCACAATCACAGTTATATTGAATGACCTAAAGTGTCGTTTGAAAAACACATCGTTTGATATAATAAAACATTTAGAGTTTACAAAAGATAGGTCCCAAAAAGATAGTCAACATTTGCTGAAATAAGTTTGATACAACCCAAACGATGTTTTAAAGTGCATAAAATCCATGTGAGACGCGTCGTCACCACGACTCTATGATAAGTCCTTATGCATGCCATGAAGTATGTGCGTTAGATACCTTAAAATACATTGCTAAAAGTGTCAACACAAAGGTTGAGTGAGTTCATAGAGTTTATGTAAATGTTTTATACGACCACCACAAGTATAAGTTATGTATGACAAATATGTCACATAAAAATGATACAATTGCTATAAGCACATGACACCGAAGCTTGACTGATTATGATGTTCGCCCCAACAGAGTGTTTTGCTAAACACTCAAATAATGATGTGAAATGAAATGCATCTGTTTGACCAGTTGGGACCACCAACCCGGATGGAGGAGTCACCCTCAATAGATCTATCCACTCACCCTCGCTTTTTCCGGAATTAACGGTTCATGATTATGAAATGGGGACATTCAATTGGCAATGAGGTAACTTAAGCAATGTAATGAATTTAAATATACTTGGGCTCGTAATAAAATGATGTGCAATGTATTCTCCCCCGTAGGTTTGAAATAATGTATAAAATTGAATAAAACGGGGCTATGAAAACTCACTTGGTACAATGATGCGATGGCAAAAGTGGATACACTGAAATGAGGTGCAACCTCTAACCGTGACCTATTATGAATGATATGTTCTATAATAAGTTATGATGTAATGTTATGCATGCAACTCGTATGATATCTATACCACTTGTGAATTTTTGAAAATAAAGCTTATCGTCAAAAAAAAATAAGTTTATAACATCTTGACAATTTATAAATTACTTTACAAGTATTTATGTTGAAATGATATCCTACGATAATCATTTAGCAATTTATTATGAAATTATAGCTTTTCGTCGTAAAACAATGTCATTTGACAATTCATGGAAGTGACTAAATGGCCTCGAAAAGCTAGTCGTAAAATGGTGCACATCGAGTTTTAGGAAACAAACTCAACGGTTTTGGAAAGCTTGTAGCATTATCTCAAAGTATTAGCTTTTAAATTTTATCATAGAGGTCTCGATCATGGAGAAAAACATAGGTAAAGTAGGGTACTTGTACCAAAAATATTGTTTAAGGGTAGTTCTTCGTTATAACTCCGTTTTAACCCGTTCAAGCGACCACGTTTTCGTTTTAAAGTATATTTTCTGAATTTCTAGCCCAAAATATTTTATAAACTGTCAAAATTTCCAGATTTAGCAAAATTGATCAGACCTTATATTATAGTTGTCGAAATTGATTTTTCTCGCGTAAAACTTATTCTAACCACTTCAAATCAATACCAAAGCTATTCTAAACCTACCATACACCTTTTTAGGGTGTCATGGGTTCCTAGACATCATAAAAATGATATGTTTCAAGAGATTATTTATAGGATGAAATATACTAATTATAAGTACTAAAAACAAATAAAGTGGTATAGATACTCATATAACTTGCATGTTTTCTTTAAGCATGATAATAATGAACAAAGTATGAATATGGAAGATTAAAAATGATCAAGTATAATTTAAATAAGCAAGTATAATTGTATCTAGTAGATATTTTGCACCAAATGTGTTGTGTCATGATCTATATGTCGACACGAATGAAAACAAAACAAAGTTAGTGAATTTTCTATAATTACATGTATATAATTAAGTATTTAGGGTAGCATTAGCTATAAATAAATTTTAACGGAACAAAATAAAATATAACGATGTCATAAAAATTATAAAAAACATTTCTTACAAAAATTTAGTGAAATAATAATTATCGAGTAGTATTTACGAAAACCGTCGTAATTATATAAATATAACAATTTATATACAAAATTAATTTAAAACACCGGGTAAACTAATAATATTATTTTTATAATCTTAATATGAGTATAAAAATATATTAGGATAATTTTTGGAAGTGTCGGATCAAATATTTAAAATAAATGATTACGCGATAGCGTTTATTTAATAGGAAATTATACGTTTAATGAAAAATGCAAAACCATGCATGAACTAATATGACGATGATGGTACTAATGATATGTAGACTAATCCTAGTCTATATGAAATGTCCTTAATGATTTGTTCATGAATTCGCAGCTAAACCCTTACGGTTACGCGAATTTGATACTCGTAAACCTAGTTTACAATAAATGATGAATAGTGAATAATGAATAGTGATTTTCTCCGGGAATGAATAGTGTTTCGTGAATAGTAAAATTTTGAAATACGTTCTCAGAATATCAAATCGACTCCGAAAACGATGAATAGTAAAATGATGAATAGTAACCGATGAATAGTAAATTCCCGAGATGAGTAGTAAATTTTTCCAAAGTTTGTAAAATGACCTGAAATTACGAGTTGTCACTATTTCTTTCTTTAGTTTCAACTTTTTACTTTTTACTTTTTTGTTTTTTCTTTATATAAAGTATAGCATGGAACCATCACGTTTCGGCGGCGGGTACCCTGTGACGTTTAACTGGATAAATAGATCTCGATGAGACCTAATTCCACCAGTTTGTATCGGTTTCAACGGGTCCTCTCTGGTTCGTTTTCAGATGGCTTTTATTGGTTTTCCGAACCGGTGACGACACCGGTTCCTGGTTGAACCATTTGTCCGGTCCGGTTTTCAAAACTATATATACTATCAACTTATTAACTTGTATGAAGCTTTGTGTGTTTAAATTATACATTGTGAAATTTTTATTAAATTTTTAATTAGAGGTGTTTTAGTTGGTTGTTTTTAATTTAATTTGTATGCTTTTATTTAGTTGTACAATGTGAATAAATTATTGTATTTTTAAGTAATTGGGTGTTTTAAGAAGAGCATTAATTACATTATGCATTTATCTCACATTTGACTATCAAGATTTCACTTTTCAATATTTAATCATACACTCATTATATGTAGTATAGATATGATGTGAACAAATGACGTATTTTGTTGTAGTGGTCCCTCCTTATTTGAATGTAAAACATAAAACGAAATACTCCAGTTTTAAAAAGAATTGGACATAAATGATATTTCAGTCAACAAACTCGAAAAGTAATCCAACCAGTATAAAATGACGCAAGAAAGTTGGGAACTTGAAAGAGTTTGTGAAAGGATCTAACTATCCCACATTGGTGGATAATATAACCAAAAATGGATATACATCTATGATCATGCAGACACGAACAATTTAGGATAAATAGTCTGTTTGGAGAGGGGCTTAAGGAGGTTTTATGGTGCTTGGGTTTCTAAAATAAGCAAACTTATAAAATAAGTTTTGTTTGTCATGCGGTTTATAAAATCATAAGCCTCTAAAAGGGCCTTAAAACTTTAGTCTTATTAAAGGAGCTAAAAACTTTAGCCAGAGGCTTATGAACAATAAATTACTTATTTACCCACAAAAATATCTAACAGATACAAAAACTTATTTAAGAAAATGTTGGCAATTATGATACTTTTTTCAATTATTGGCCAAATATAAAATATAAAAAAAATGGTAAAATTATCCAAAGTCACATAACTAAGTGAACAAAACTAGTACTTTAACCAAAATGTTCATAGTTTAAAAATATTATGATACGAAGAGATGACACATTTGTTTAGTGATCCCTCACTTGAATGCAAACCACAAATGAAATACTTCACTTTTAAAGAAGAGCAAATTGGACATAAATCATATATAGTAAATAAACTTGAAAAGTAATCCAACATTTAAAAGACGTTATAAATTTGAGAAGGGAGGTGATACTCACACCATATTTTTTTATTAATGCATCACAAATTGTGCATTACAGTATTGTACTGTACAAACTGTAATGCACAGATTGTGATGCATTAATCAAAAAATGTGGTGTGAGTATCAATTCCCGTTTGAGAACTTAGCATCTAAGTATCCCACATCGGTGGTTATTGTAACCAAAACTGGACATATATGTATGATCATTTAGAAAAGAGCAATTTAGAATAAAATAGATTTTAGTACTTGAGGACTTCTTACTAAGTGCTAGCGAAAAAGCTTGTGAGACTTAGAGTTGATGTTTTAAGTGCTAGAATACATTTTGTCTTAAAAAAAATTTCTTCACAAAATTCATATTCTGTTACAATTGAATGATGGATAATATAAGTTAAACAATAAAACAAAAAGGTAAGATTATCCAAAACCACGTAAAAAGCTTACTACTTCTATGATGATTTTGAGGTTGTTTAAGATAACTAGTTATAATTGCTTATTATTTTTTAACATAATAGTTGATGATGATAAAAAGTGACGTGACACAAATTAAATAAAAATATTTGTTTAATGTTTAATTCTTAAGTGGAGCTATATGATAGATGTAAACTAATGTAAAAGCACGAGTGATATAAAATGAACTTTTACAAATTTACACAACTATTTTGTTGGAAAATTTAGTGTATTTGCGGGATTAGTTCAACGGGATTAGTTCAACCTTGTAATGGGCTAGAAAGTACGGAGTGTACACCCATAAGGTCCCTGAACACCCTGACTCTAATAGTGGTTTGTATTAATAGCGCTCAGTTTCCACTGGTAAGCAATGTTTTCACTGAAGCAGTGTTTCCACTGAAGCATTGTTTCCATCGCGGTGTTTCCACCTGCAGTGCTATGAAAATCTTGATGAAATCTTGCTTGTAATGACTTTGACCTATTCAAGTGACGATTACAAGCGCATAATGACCACGTTTAATTGGTCATGTAACCACTAACGGCTATAATGGGGATAATTATGAGGCTATTAATGGGCCGATTAATACTCATAATTCCATTTGACTAGCTAAGAGTATTTTCCTATAAATAGGAGATCTGTTTATGCATGAGATACACACAGAAAACGATTAACACTTATAAGCGCAAGGGTTATTGAATTGTGCCTAATTCTATAACCAACATTTGGTCTTATCCCGAGTAGATATTCGTGTAACCCAGGCATTAGGGTCGAATAGTTTACTTTGGAAAGTGATCACACGATTCCAAGTGATATCCGGTAACCACCTAGTGGTATTTGTTTCTGTGACTTGTTGTTTGTTTCTGGCGACATTGATTATCTAACCTGATACGTGAGTTACATACCAACAATCAAAGTAAACTATTTTGTGATAATCAATGGTGCTTCTTTGCAATGAACACATGGCTTCAAACTTTGCTAAGTTGGATAAGTTTGAAGGGGTGGACTTTAGGAGATGGCAGAAGAAGATGCACTTCTTGCAGTCATGACTGTGGTTTATGTGTTAACCACACCTATTCCTGATGATGGGGATGACGCTACAGTGGAGCAGATCAGGAGGAGGAGTAAATGGGAGAATGATGACTACATATGCAGAGGTCTAATTATCAATGGTATGTCTGATTCTCTATTTGATATTTATCAGAAGATTGAATCTTCCAAAGAACTGTGGGATTCCTTGGATGCCAAATATATGGATGAGGATGCATTAAGTAAGAAGTTTCTTGTTAGTAATTTCACAAATTACAAAATGACTGATTCAAGACCAGTCATGGAACAATACAATGAACTTCTTGGAATACTTGGAAGGTTTACACAACATAATATGCACATGGATGAGTCTATTTCAGTCTCTTGTGTCATTGACAAACTCCATCCTTCTTGGAAAGATTTCAAGCATACCTTGAAACATAAGAAAGAGGAGTTAACTCTAATTGAGTTGGGCAGTCATCTACACATTGAAGATTCTCTCAGGGTGCAGGATAATGACAAGCCAAAGAGTAGCAATGCTACTGGTGCATTTGTTGTCAATATGGTAGAGCATAACAACTCCACCATGTACAATGACAACAAAGGCAAACGCAAATATCATGATAACACAAGGGCAGATCCTAACAAGAAGGCAACGCCTACTTGTTGGAAATTTAACAAAGCGGTCACATTAAAAGGGGCGCAAGGGTGTTAAAGTTGGTGGTAAAGCCAATGGATCGGCACTAATGGTTCGTGGGGTGGTGGTTCTTCCAACTCACCGAAAGGTCGAAATATGTTTAATAAGTCATTTCGGTTATTATGTTACATATGTATCTGAATCTAATTATGTGCGGATGATGATGTTGCGTGGTGGGTTGACTACGGTGCAACAGTTCATGTGTGCAAAGATAGAAGCGGTTCAAGACTTATGAGTCACTTTGAATGATGGTTTTATTCTTCACATGGGAAATGAGTCAACGACCTTGGTGCATGGTCATGGTTGTGTAGATCTTAAGTTTAGTTACGGAAAGATTGTAACTTTGTTTAATGTTATTCATGTTCACGATATAAGGAAGAACTTGGTTTCAAGTAGTATTTTGAATAATCATGGATATAAACAAGTTATTGAATCGATAAATTTGTTATTTCTAAGAATGGTGTTTTATTGGTTTTAGTTATTTATGTAATCAAATGTTCGGGCTTAATATTTCCACCGATAGTATAAACTTCGACCTTTGTGACCACTGTGACCGACCGACTCTACCCTTTGGCATGCTAGACTTGGCCATGTACACTATAAGAGAATGCAATATATTTCTAAGGATGGGTTAATCCCAACATTTGACATAGACACTGAGAAGTGTAAAACTTGCATGTTGACCAAGATAACTAAGAAACCTTTTCAGGGTGTTAGTCGTGAGACTAAGCTCTTGGAGCTTATACACAGTGACTTGTGTGATTTGCATGCCACTTCATCTTTGGGGAATAAGAAGTACTTTGTGACATTTATTGATGATGCTTCTAGATTTTGTTATGTTTATTTGTTACATACTAAGGATGAAGCATTAGATAAATTCAAAGTGTTTAAAACTGAAGTTGAATTACAACTTGGGTCTTTGATCAAAAAATTAAGGATTGATAGGGGAGGTGAGTACATGGATACTCTGTATTTTCAGTCT
Source organism: Chrysanthemum lavandulifolium (assembly GCA_022545495.1). NCBI lineage: Eukaryota > Viridiplantae > Streptophyta > Magnoliopsida > Asterales > Asteraceae > Chrysanthemum > Chrysanthemum lavandulifolium. The sequence goes on along the minus strand of CM040244.1, from coordinate 67,373,972 downwards.
GTTGGTATAATCCATGAAACGACGGCCCCTTATACTCCTCGGCAAAATGGTATTTCGATAGGAAAAACGGTCTTTGAAGGAGATGGTTAATTCCATGTTGTCCTATTCGGGATGAGTCAAGGGTTACGGGTGAAGCTATGTTAATCGCTTGCTATTTATTAAATAGGGTTCCCAACAAAGGAACAAGATTACCCTACAATCTGGACTAAAAGGAAACCAACCTAAACTATCTTAAGGTTTGGGGTTGTAGAACATTGTAAGACTCCACGATCCAAAATGAAAAACTTTGGGTGAAAGAGAATTGATGCATCTTTGTTGGATATCTTGAGCATTCCAAGGCTTTTAGGTTCTATGTTATTGAACCTAATGAATATGTTTCAATTAACTCCATAATTGAATCAAGGGATGCAAACTTTGATGAGAATAGATTCTCATCGATCCTTGAACCAAGTATGAGGATTCCTAATGGAACTCATAACACTTGGTGTATCGAGGTCCCTAATGAAGAACCATCGGTGGTCTCGATGAGGTTGTGGTTCAACAACTGAACCTACCCTTAGAAAGAGCAAAGGGTCGGGACTCCAAAGTCATTTGGCCTGAGTTTCAACCCTATTTAGTTGAAGGAACAAGGGATGAGGTATCGACCAATACTCCTATTGCTTCATTGTTGAGGATGATCCCAAGACATTTGAAGAAGCAATGAAGTCCCGGATATTGCCTTACGGAAAGAAGCTATCAATGATGAGATGGATTCCATCATGGGCAACAACACTTGGGTGTTGGTTGATCTACCACACAGTTGCAAACCTTTGGGTTGCAAATGGTTTTCAAAAGGAAAATGAAGGTAGATGGAACTATTGAAAAGTTCAAGGCTAGACTAGTCATTCGGGGCTTTAAACAAAAGTCGGGGATAGACTATTTTGATACTTATGCCCACGTGGCTCGTGTCGATTACCATAAGGCTGGCGATTGCTTTGGCATCTATTCACAATATGATTATTCATCGGATGGATGTGAAGATGACTTTCTTGAATGGTGAACTAGATGAGGAGGTTTATATGAACCAACCTCGAGGCTTCATCATGCACGGCAATGAAAACAAGGTATGTAAACCGACTAAGTCTCTTTATGGACTTAAGCAGGCACCTAAGCAATGGCATCAAAAATTTGATGAAGTGGTTTTGTCTAGTGGTTATGTTGTTAACGGTGACAAATGTGTATATAACAAATTTGATGAATCGGTAAAGGAGTCATCATTTGTCTATATGTTGATGACATGTTGATCTTTAGCGACCAAAATCGAGTTGACTTGACAAAGGAATTTTGTCATCAAGGTTCTCCATGAAGGACATGGGGAGGCGATGTTATCCTTGGTATAAGGATTAAACATGAAAGTAAAAAGAATTTCTATCTCGGTCTCATTATATTGCGAAGGTGTTGAGGAAATTCAATTACTTTGCTTGTACTCCAGATGAGTACACCTATGGATACTGTGAGAAGTTGATGCATAATAATGGCAAAGTCGTATCTCAACTTGAGTATTATAGGGTAATTGGTGCTGATGTATGCCATGACTTGTACAAGACACGAAATTGGTTTTGCGGTGGGAAAATTGAGCGGTATACTAGTAATCCTAGTGCTCATCAACGGCGATTCAAAGTCTTGAAGTATTTGAAGAGAACTATGGATTATAGTCTCTCATTATCTTTGGTTACCCATCGGTGTTGGAAGGATACACTTATGCAAGTTGGATCGATAACTGCGAAGACAATTCGTCTACCGGTGGGTGGGTATTCCTACTTGGTGGAGGTGCAATTTCGTGGGCATTCAAAAAGAAAACTTGCATCACCAGTTCAACAATGGAATCTGAATTTGTGGCCTTAGCAGCTACTGGTAAAGAAGCTGAATGGTTGAAAACTTGCTTCTTGAGATTCCATTGTGGCCTAAACCTATAGCACCCATTTCTATCCGTTGTGATAGTGCAACTACATTGGCTAAGGCTTGTAGCCAGATGTACAATAGTAAGTCTAGACACTTAGGTGTCAGGCATAGCATGATTCGTGAGCTTATCATGAATGGGGTGGTATCTATAGAGTTTATTAGATCTCAACAGAACTTAGTTGATCACTTGCCGAAGGGTGCGGCTAGAGACTTGGTTATAAAGTCTCGCTAAAGGGATGGGTTTAAGTCCAACTTAGTCATTTGAATGCTAGGACACTGACTTCCTCTAAGGAAACTTGGGGCCGAGTTCAATGTGGAAAATTTGAACATTCGATGGTTTGGAGCACATGTTTATTTACATCCCAAGGTTGTGCTCAGAACTTCTTGAAAGGATGATGAAGTCTTTACTTAATTGTTAATTTTCTTTGAAAAGTGCTTGGCGGGAGCATGAATAAAGAGGAACCACCTATGTAAATGTTGAAGTTTTGCGCTTGAGAAGCTTTTGGACTTTTAGCTTTTACAACATTTATAAATTTGGATATGGACACATGGCATATAGTGTCGGGAGGCGATAAGTGTTTGAAAACTTGTGTATTTTTATCTTGGTATTCAAATGGGTTGAAGGTTCAATTCTTATAACACCAGTTCTCGAATATTTGAGCGTGTAATTTACTAAGATGAAAATTCAATCCTCGGGACATTTTCGTTTATGCATGTTTTGATTAATGTTTGTTTTCATGCAAAGTGAACTAAATTTGGGAGGATTGTTGGAAAATTTAGTGCACTTGTGGGATTAGTTCACACCTTGTAATGGGCTGGGAGGTACGGAGTATACACCATAAGGTCCTGAACACCGACTCTAATAGTGGTTTGTATTAATAGCGCTCGGTTTCCTTTGGTAGCGGTGTTTCCAGCAAAGTGTTTCCACTAAGCGATGTTTCCTTTGCGGTGCTATGAATGTCTTTGCTTATGAGGCTTTGACCTATTCAAGTGGCGATTACAAGCGCATAATGACCGCGTTTAATTGGTCATGTAACCACTACCGACTATAATGAGGATAATTATGAGGCTATTAATGGGCCGATTAATACTCATAATTCCATTTGACTAGCTAAGAGTATTTTCTTATAAATATGAGATATGTTTATGCATGAGATACACACAGAAAACGATAAACACTTATAAGCGCAAGGGTTATTGAATTGTGCCTAATTCTATAACCAACAATTGGTCTTATCCCAAGTACATATTCGTGTAGCCCAGGCATTAGGGTCGAATAGTTTACTTTGGAAAGTGATCACACGATTCCAAGTGATATCCGGTAACCACCTAGTGGTATTTGTTTCTGCTGACTTGTTGTTTGTTTCTGCTGACATTGATTATCTAACCCTGTTCTGGGAGTTACACACCAACATATTTTGGTTTGTGAACAAGAAGTGACGTGAAGTAAATGTATTAATCTTGACAGAAGATTAAAGTTTAGAATGAACGGTATCATAACGAAAATGGTCTTGCCATTTATACATGGCAGCTCGCCACCCTTCGCCGCCAAAACCTCACCCCTCGCCACTTCTCGCCACACGCTCTCTTGCCGGGGAAACGAAGTGAATAAGACAAAGAACTTTTTATAGTTTGCCGTTTTATTTATCTATTTTTTTATCAATAAATTGTGTATGTGCATGTGCAGTAGTACAAATGAAAAAGATGTCGTGCTATTTTTTTATATCTTTTACATAATAAAACAAAACCTCAAGTCAGGACTTTTGCATTTAAAAAAATCAACCATCCTTTATTAAGTAATATTTAAATTATTATTATCTTTTATTTACAAGATTTTGAATTAAATAAATTTAAAATTTTCTTAATTTGACAAAAAAAAAGTTATAAATTCGTTTTAGTTGAAAAGTGAATGCAAAAATTATATGTGTCAAAAGTATGAAAAAAGAAAAAATTAAAAAGGTGGGTTAAATTTACAAAATCTTCAAGGGTTTGAACAAAAATTTTGAAAAACAAAACCACAACGTAGTTAATGAGGGTTGTTATGTTTAATTATATCTATATAATTTTAGGAACGGAACATATAAAATCTCCTAGGAATTGCAAATGATGTTATAGGAAGAGCATTGTGCTATTAACAAGATTGGAAAGCCGGTATCAACTCCGAAATTAGATAATTTTCACGGTGTCAATCGTTTTGTAGTCTTGATAGTATATGTGTTTCAGTTTTGAGATGAAAATCATCATCTATCAAATGATATAGCTTATGTTTACATGTTAAAATTTTAATAGTTATAGACCAAAATGTAATTTAAAAAAAAAAAAAAAAAAAAAAAAAAAAATCGATGCAAATTTATAGGTTTGATTTTATCAACACCTAAATGCAATATTTTGTTTTTAGTTAGTTTGAATGTTGTACTTTTTGTTGTTGATTTATATTGTATCTGGTGGTTATTTTTTAACCATGCCTTTTGCCTAAAGGATGCTCAAAATGATTATGGATTTGAGAACTCAGATAGTTTATACGATTCGACTTTTCCAATGGTAAGCTTATTAGGTATCAGTACTTTTGTATTGTCCACACAATCAGTGTATAAATACATTGTGTTTATTTTCAACTTATTAACTTGTATGAAGCTTTGTGTGTTTAAATTATACATTGTGAAATTTTTATTAAACTTTTAATAAGAGGTGTTTTAATTGGTTGTTTTTAATTTAATATATATGCTTTTATTTAGTTGTATAATGTGAATAAATTATTGCATTTTTAAGTAATGAGATGTTTTAAAAAGAGCATTAATTACACTATGCATTTATCTCATATTTGACTTTCAAGATTTCAGTTTTTAATATTTGACCATACACTCATTATATGTAGTATAGATATGATGTGAACAAATGACGTATTTTGTTGTAGTGATCCCTCCTTATTTGAGGGCCCGTTTGGTTTGTTGCTAGGAATGACAATGAGTATCGGATTTGGAATGAGGTGGAATGATAATGGGTATGAAAAACTGTATCATTACGATTGATTATGTTTGGTTGATAAAACATGGTATGAAAAATGTATAGATATTTGAATTTTGTAGTGGAAAAAGAGGTAGTGAATGGATTTCATAGACACCAAATTGGTGTGTTATGAATCTATGTTATGATATCTGATTTCATTCTAGGGTGGAAAACAAAAAAAAAATCTGATTTATGACTTTGAAAGTCGTAGTCTCATTCCCATTCAACCAAACCAAACGGACCCTGAATGTAAAACATAAAACAAAATACTCCAGTTTTAAAAAAAATTGGACATAAATCATATTTCAGTCAACAAACTCGAAAAGTAATCCAACCAGTATAAAATGACGCAAGAAAGTTGGGAACTTGAAAGAGTTTGTGAAAGGATCTAACTATCCCACATTGGTGGATAATATAACCAAAAATGGATATACATCTATGATCATGCAGACACGAACAATTTAGGATAAATAGTCTGTTTGGAGAGGGGCTTAAGGAGGTTTATGGTCTTGGGTTTAAAATAAGAAATAATAAAATAAGTTTTGTTTGTCGTGCGAGAACATTAAATAATAAAACTTCAAAAGGCCTTAAAACTTTAGCCTTATTAAAGGGGCTAAAAACTTTAGCTAGGGCTTATGAACAATAAATTATTTATTACCCACAAAAATATCTAATATATCAAAACTCATTTAATTATGTCTTTTTAGTAATTTTGCAATAATAAGTTTTTAAAAAAGTTTTCTAATCTAATTTCAACTTGAACATAATAAAAGCGACCTCAACCCATTCATGAAACATACCTTTGATTTTTAGTACTTCGGGACTTCGATCAAGTGCTAGCGAAAAAGCTCGTGAGACTTGAAAAGATGTTCTTGGGGGTACTAGAATACATTTGTCTTTAATTTGTCCACAAAATTCATGTCATGTTACAATCAATAAAGGATAATTTGAGTTAATAAAAAGGGCAAATGATTGAAAAAGGTATCATATTAAACATTATTTCTTTTGTGGGTAGCGAAAAAAAGTTTTTGTTTTTGTGGGTACTCTTTTTTTAAATTCATCATTTTCAAGATACTATGTGACATTTTTGACCTTCAGGAATTTTTTTTTCTATTAGCTAAGAGAGGCAAAATTGTCCATAAATTTATGAAAATACCCTAAAAAGATAAATTTGAAAGAAAGATCTTCATAAAAAAAATTTGTTCATTCTAAAAAAAATGTTGGAAGTATAATATTTTTTCAATCATATGCAAAAAAAAAAAAAAAAAAAAAAAAAAAAAATAGGAATGGTAAAATTATCCAAGATTTAAGATCGTTTGAGAATGAAAGATTATTTACATCTGGGGATCAATCTCCATCATTCAATTTTATTTGATCTAATGGATGAGATTAATCACACATTTTAAAAAGCCACTTTCATCCTCTTTTTTAAATATTAGTAGCTTTCAAACCGTTAATCGTTAAGCGAAAAAAATATATCATTCGACGAGCATTTAATTATCTTTCTATGATATGTACTACGATATACTTTCGACAATTTTTTTTTTTTTTTTTTTTTTTCACGTTTTTTAAAGTTTTTACGTTTTTACGTTCTTGAAAATTGCATTAAAAATCGTATATGATAAAACACTAATTGAATATCACATATGATATTAGTGTTATATCATATATGATATTAGTGTTATATCATATATGATATGTAATATCACATGTGATATTAGTGTAATATCACATGATATCACATATCATATATGATTTAACATAATATCGATGTGATATTCAAATTAGTGTTTTATTATATATGATTTTTTCATGCAAATTTCAAACGTAAAAGTAAAAAAACGTAAAAAAAAGCGAAATTTTTTCTTTTTCAAAAGTATATCAAAGTCTTGATCATAGAAAAATAATTAAATCTCTTGTGACGGTGTAAATATTTTCACTTAACGATTAACGGTTTAAGAGATATTTAAATTATAAAAATAGGTGAAATAATAAAATGCTTTTAATCTCATCCATTGATTTCTTTTTAGATGCATGGTGAAGATGAGTCCCTTAGTATGTAAGAAAAGTTTGGTATGTAAAATAACTCTACTCATTATCCAAAGCCACATAACTAAGTGAACAAAACTAGTACTTTAACCAAAATGTTCATAGTTTTAAAATATTATGATACGAAGAGATGACACATTTGTTTAGTGATCCCTCCTTTGAATGTAAACCAAAAATGAAATACTTCACTTTTAAAAGAAGAGCAAATTGAACATGAATCATATATAGTCAATAAACTAGAAAAGTAATCCAACATTTGAAACACGTTATAAATTTGAGAACTTGGCATCTAAGTATCCCAATTGTAACCAAAACTGGACATACATATATGTATGATCATTTAGAAAAGAGCAATTTAGAATAAAATAGATTTTAGTACTTGAGGACTGAGTATGGATCAAATGAGAAATAAAAGTAAAATGAGAAAAATGAGAAATAATTACAGTCGCACATTTCAGATGCACCTACAATAAAAAATGCATCTTTCATTAACTTCTCCTTCTTCATTTAAAATGTGTGGCTATAAATATTTCTCATTCTTCTTATTTTTATTTTTTCTTCTCACTGGATCTTTGCCCCTTGAGGACTTCTTACTAATTGCTAGCGAAAAAGCTTGTGAGACTTAGAGTTGATGTTTTAAGTGCTATAATACATTTTGTCTTAATTTTTTTTTCCTTCACAAAATTCATATTCTGTTACAATTTAATGATGGATAATATAAGTTAAACAATAAAACACAAAGGTAAGATTATCCAAAGCCACGTAAAAAGCTTAGTACTTCTATGATGATTTTGGGGTTGTTTAAGATAACTAGTTATAATTGCTTATTCTTTTTTAACATAATAGTTGATGATGATAAGAAGTGACGTGACACAAATTAAATAAAAATAAATTTGTTTAATGTTTACTTTTTAAGTGGAGCTATATGATAGATGTAAACTAATGTAAAAGCACGAGTGATATAAAATGAACTTTTACAAATTTACACAACTATTTTGGTTTATGAACAAGAAGTGACGTGACGTAAATGTATTAATCTTGACAGAAGATTAAAGTTTAGAGCGAATGGTATCATAACGAAAATGGTCTTACCATTCATACATGGCAGCTCGCCACCCTTCGCCGCCAAACCCTCACCGCTCGACACACGCTCTCTTGCGAGGAACCGAAGTGAATAAGACAAAGAACTTTTTACAGGTTGCCGTTTTATTTATCTATTTTTCTATCGATAAATTGTGTATGTGTGTGTGCAGTAGTACAAATAAAAAAAGATGATGTTCTATTTTTTTTTATATCTTTTATATAATAAAACAAAACCTTAGAACTTTTGCATTTAAAAAATCAACCATCCTTTATTAAGTAATATTTAAATTATTATTATCTTTTATTTCAAGATTTTGTATTAAATAAATTTAAAATTTTCTTAATTTGACAAAAAAAAAAAGTTATAAATTCGTTTTAGTTGAAAAGTGAATGCGAAAATTATATGTGTCAAAAGTATGAAAAAAGAAAAATTTAAAAAGGTGGGTTAAATTTACAAAATCATCGAGGGTTTAAACAAAAATTTTGAAAAACAAAACCACAACCCAGTTTATGGGGGTTGTTATGTTTAATTGTATCTATATAATTTTAGGAATGGAACATATAAAATCTCCTAGAAATTGCAAATGATGTTATAGGAAGAGCATTGTGCTATTAACAAGATTGGAAAGCCGGAATCAACTCCGGAATTAGGTAATTTTGACGGTGTCAATCGTTTTGTAGTCTTGATAGTATAAGTGTTTCAGTTTTGAGATGAAAATCATCATCTATCAAATGATATAGCTTATGTTTACAGGATAAATTTTTAATAGTTATAGACCAAAATTTAATTTAAAAATAAATAAATAAAAATCAATGCATTCACCAACATAAAAAATTTATTAAAAAGAAAAAAAAATGTACACGGATCAGATAGTGTATACGACTCGACTTTTCCAATGGTAAGCTTATTAGATATTAGTACTTTTGTATTGTCCTCTCAATCAGTGTATAAATACATTGTATTTATTTTCAGGGAAGCCTGTAAAGTCGAATGACCTTGGCAGAATTGAATTCATTGTAAATAGGCTGCGAGTTGTTTTGGTGAAGTAGGTGCTCTTAAATTCAAGCCAAGTACTATATGTTGTATTATTGGACACAGAGGTGTATAAGCTTTTGAAATTTTTTTAAGGGTTTATTGGATTGCTTGATTAGTTTTGTTGTTTTATTAGAGGGTGATTGGATTGGCTTATTATCCCAGCTTATTTTGGGCTTATGAGGTTTGTTTGTTGAGCTTATGGCATCTTCTGCCTATAAATAAGCACTTATAAGTTACTTAAACTAATATGAACATGCTGTTTTGTTATATTGTGAGTTTTTATGATGCTTGTGCATTTGTGAAAAACGTGATTGATATAGGTTTGGGGTAATGAGATTGTAAGGTTTTGTGTTTTAAGGGTAATTGGGATTGCCCTTATAAAAACTGATTTTTGTGTAACTAAAGTTGTTTCGAATGAGGGAAGCTTTGTGGGATTGCTTATTTAGACTGATAAGCAAATAAGTCGTTGGAAAAAGTAAAAGCCAAACACTTATTCTGATGCTCCTCATTTAGGCTTCGCCATGATTTACTGCGTTATGAATGTATATTAGAACTGTGACATTTCTTACGGCCATATATATATATTTCATATTTAAGTGTTTCTACACCCCATATTTGAACTTACAACCCATTTTACCATAGCATAAACACATTTACGTCATAATGCCAAACACCACTTTGTTGCATAAAAGTGATTATTACATATTATTAAGATTAGCAGCAAATTATTATTTTGCATATAATAATACGTAATCAGAAATTTGGGCTTATGTTCATTTGGGTGTGGTTTAGTTTGTTTGGTTTGAATTAGGGTTGGGTTATGTATAAAAAGTTTTCGATTCTTAAGTTTTCTGGGAAAGCTCATACGCTTACTTTTTTGGGCTTATGAGATTGTTTAGTTCAACTTATGGCTTAATTTTTTTTTTGTAATGATCAAATAACCAGTTTGGACTTAAAGTTCGTTTTTTTCGGCTTATGAGATTGTTTAGTTCAACTTATGGCTTATCTTTTTTATTTTTGTAATGATCAAATAACCAGTTTGGACTTAAAGTTTGTATTTTTGGATTTATTGACTTATTGTATTGTTATTGCTATTGCATTTTGTTTTCAGTGATTAAGATTGCTTATGCATCATTTTGTTTATACACTCAGTTAAAAAGATTGTTGGTACATTTAAATTGTTTCGAAAGTAATAAATTAAAATGATCTTTCAGCAACTATGAAAATGTATATGGTTGATATTGGTTTTGTAAAGTAGCAGGTGGGACTTTGAAATTCATAATTAGGCTTTTTTGTTAGTAAATTGGGGGATTTAATAGTCAATGAGAGGTGTAATTCTTAAGCCTTTGGATGAATACTTAAAAATCATCATGTACAGGTGTAAGCAGCTTGAGGAGGCACAAGCTGCAGATCAATAAAATTCAACCCATTAAAACTGTTCTTTGCAGGATATGGTATGTGATTCTTAAATTTCGTTGTGAAAACGTCTTTTGTAGATTTGTAAGTATAGTAATTATGTAATGCAACGGTAACGGGTCAAGACAGATTTGTGAACAACTTGAGTGATTGTAATTGTGCTAATGATTTTTTACCCATTTTTGGAATCTCTTTATAATAAATGAATAATAAATGACACAGTATCGGCGGGCTTTTTGGCTTTCCTTTTTTTTTTAAATCCATATGTAATGGTATTGTGTATGTGTGTTTCAAGTGTAATTTTTCTTCTCCGTTTTACTTCAGATTTGTTGTGTTTGTATGTGTGTTTACTTGAATTTGTTTGCACCCTATATTGTTCTTATCTGTTTTTTTTTTTTTTTTTTTTTTTTTTTTTATATATATATATATATATATATATATATATATATATATATATATATATATATATATATATATATATATATATATATATATATATATATATATATATATATATATATATATATATATATATATATATATATATATATATATATATATATATATATATATATATATATATATATATATATATATATATATATATATATATATATATATATATATATATATATATATTTAATTTGACCATAATTTGTTTTAGTTTGGGTATTTGGAATAGAGTTTGGTTCAATAAAGATTAAAGAAAAACTAAAGATCAAATAAATCATTCTTAAGCATTCATTTTTTCATCAAAACAATGAAATAAATTTTCACCTTCATTTTTAAAAACTAAATATCTCACAAACCATTGATCGTTAGACAAACTAATCATACCGTCACGACAAGCATAAAATTACCTTTAATTTGATATCCCCCACATCATATTATTTCGACATATTTTTTTCCGACTTTTTGTGTCGGTTTAGGGTTTACGGTTAGGGTTTAAGTTTTTTGGGTTTAGGGGTTTGAATTTTTTGGGTTAAGCTTTTTAAGGGTTAAGGGTTTAGGTTTTTTGGGGTTTAGTGTTTTAGGTTTAACGGTTAGGGTTTTAGGGGTTTAGGGTTTTGGGTTGTTAGGGTTTAGGGTTTGTAGTTTAGGGGTTGTGTTAACACAAAAGAAAAATTTTAAAATATTCATTTATATTGTAATGTATCGAAACCCGCAAAAAAAAGATAAAAAAATTACTCCGTCGAAAGTATACAATATTGGATCTCTATCGAAAGATAATTTTATCATTGTCGCAATGGTATAATTAGTTTTATCCAACTATTAACGGTTTGTGAGATATTTAATTTTTAAATATGAGGGTGAAAGTGAATTCTAATTAATTTAATAAAAAATGGATGACTGAGATTAATCAATTTGATCTTTAGTTTTTATGTGATCTTTATTGATCTCACCCCATTTGGAATATGTGACTTTAATTATCGCTTAGTTAGTTTGGTTCGATATCCTGTATGATTTATGATTAATACCTCACGTTTTATGCATATAAAAGGTAGTATATGAGGATAAATCGGCTAATTATGTGGAGTTCTTGTTGCGGATTAGTCCAGGCACTCAACATTTGTTTCTGGAGGAAATGAGAAAGTGTAACAAATTTGTTTAGGTGATTGCTAGCAAGCGATGGTGGTCGATAAACTGCCTAAAGAAATCAGACGAAGCAAAGAGGTGACTGGAAGCTGGAGGTTATTTATCGTTTTGTTTTGATTTGTATACAAAACTTAATAAGGTTAATTGTGTGTATTTATTGTTTTGATTTGCAGACAAAGCGAAGAGGTGTCTTAAAGCTGCAGGGTATCAACAAATACTCTAACGGGAAGATTGGAATTTACAGGCTGGTATAATGTTTCAGAAGTAGCATAAAAAGCGCAATTAAATGAGGTCAGCTCTGCTCTTTTTTGTTATGTTATTTCTTATATGAGTTGGATTTTATTTGAGTCGAATGTGTAAAAAATACACTTTTGCATACACTCCTGTAATATCTGTACACAAATGGATTCTTACAAGTTTCTTTTGTTACTGTAAATTTTTACACGAAAAAATCTTTTAAAAGGATTTTGTTACTGCTGTGACAATTATTCATAAGAAAAGGCTGTTTCATAAACATCGGAAATGTAATTTTCTTTTAACCTCATTTGTGTGGTACCTTGAACATTATGTGCATTTTTATCACATGCACAGTTAGAAACCAAGTTTCATGGTTAATGACATTTCTTTTAAATAGATTAGTTGCAAGAAGCTGATTTTTTATTTTTTATTTTATTATTATTATTTTTTTTTTATTTTGCTTTGCTGTTGTTTTCGGACAGAGTATCATTGCAGCCGACAAATGTTTCTTGAATTTCAAACTTCGATATGATATGTCATTCTTCAAAGACTAGTTGACAGTATATTTGAAAACTTTAGATGGCAATTTAAAAGTGTGTGAAACCTTAGATTGTAGTATGAGCACCCAGAAAAAAACTATTGAAGTTTTCGGCTCTAATTCATTTAATGATGCAATCACAAAGTTTTGTCAAAACTTCCCGCCTTGGACTAGCCCTTTTTTTATTGTTTTTTGTACCTTAAACTTAGCTATATACTTTAAATTTTCTGAATGTGATGTTACTCGGTGTAGCAATCGAAGCGGGAGCAACAAGGGATACGGAGGCGATACGGGAAGCGGGAAGCGGCAAAATCAAAAATTCAAGATACTGGAAGCGACATAGATCTGGCGAATAAAAATATAAAAAATTAAAAATATATTAAAGAAAATCCAAAATAGATATATGTTGATGTAAATTGTAAACTCCAAAAGTATTACATATTCCAAAGATAATTAGTTATCAATAATCAAATCATTTTCAAATTCCGGTTCATCTAGTGAGAGATCAGCAAACTCCAAAAACCCTACGTGAAGAGTATCTCCTCCCACATCCCACGTCTTTACATCGTCATTCGGATTCCTGATGCATATATATATAGATCCATGACCTAATGCATATGACGGTTGGGTTCCTGATGCATGTGTTTGGAATACAAAAAGCCCATTAAAACCATTAAAACCCATCTTAAATACAGAAACTGCAAAAAAACCAAGAAACTGCCATGGAAACGCCTTAAATTCAGGAAACTGCCAGGGAAACGCCATGGGAATCCAGGAACGGTTATGGAAACGTCGGGGAAACGTTTCGGGGCGTTTCGGGGCCGTTCCCGTTCCCACCACGTTTCGAAACGGGTACGCGGGCCTCGACGGAGTTTCGGTGCAACACTTTGTTACTTTTTCAGCGTTACATTGTTATTTGAAGGTTAAAGAATACGAGCTTTTGATGCGCAATTTCAGTGACACCAGCTGTGTCACTGCTTCGGTTTTGGTATTCGGGAGCACATCAATCTTAGTATCAAGTAAGTTGCTGTTACGATTCCTTTATAATGGGTTTAATTGTGGTATTAGTTTTGGTTTTGTTAACTGAAAAGATTGGTATCAAGTAAGTTGTTGTTACGATTCCTTTATAATGAGTTTAATAGTAGTATTAGTTGTGGTTGTATGTTGATTTAGTCTCTATTATTGGGCCTCCTTTATTTTGAATTGAAAAGATGCTTAGGAACATGATTGGATATGTTTCAGGAAGTGGTGAACATAAGTTAGACATAGTTCAGAAACATTCAAAATTATAATTCTGAGACTACAATGTAAGCTAAAATGTTATTGTAAGTTAAAATGTTTTAACTTTTCTAGACAATTATGCACATTCTGGTAGCAACCAAAAATGATATTCACTAGACATTTACTAAGATAGGATGGTTATTCTTAAATCATGGCTACTGCAACAACTTTGAAGTGATGGAGATGAACTATAATGTGGTTGATTATTTAGTACAATTTTGGCGACTTTTAGTGTTCTAACTTCTATCCATTATGTTGGACAGATGAAGGACTACCCGAGTTGAGGTTACTTACAGTTTCTATGGTATTTAACTTTCTGTAGACAACGCGTTATATAGCAATACATTTTGTAAGTGTTGATGATTTGCCCTTTGCTTATTTTAAAAAGTATAGGAAATTTAATAAACAAATTGATACATGCTCATTGTATTATATTGTGATAAAAGAAATCAACATGTCCTTTTAGGCTTGAATAGACTACAACAATCATCTTTTATTATAGTAAAATAAGCAGTTTTTATCATGCTGCTACTTTTTCTTAATTGCACGTTACTGTTTTTTTTCAGGTGTGTTTTTGTAGGGGACATGGTGGTGTTGGAGGATCCCAAACAATCAGATGACTATCTGGTTCTAAGACTGGCAGCCATTAAAGTGTACGAAATGGTCTCAAAAGATGAATAAGAACCTTTTATACTTGAAAAGGACCAGTGCTTGAATGCCATACACCATGTTTTCGTTTATAGGGGTGCTTGGGTTCTCATGTAATTTAACTTGCAATTCATATTATCTCAGTGTAATAAGTATTGCTGTTGATAAAAACATTGCGTAAGCAAGTGAGATCTCAAACTTCCATTGACAAACATCCCGCCACGAAGCGCGGGTCTAAAAATCTCGTGCAATCAGTCTTTATTACCGGCTGGATTTTCAATAATTCCATTGTATCTACTATAAGCTGGTCAACGTTCAAGTAGTCCTAAACCTGATAAGAGAAAAGACATTCAAAGAATAGATGGTCATGCTCTTCTTTACATCAAACATAAAGTATAAGTTTAGTTGAAGTTTCTAAATTCATTTTCTACTTGTGGCGTTGTGGCAAATTTCATGTAACAATATTTTAGTTATAATTTTTTTTATGTTGCATTCAATACAAAAATAAAATTTTGAGCTCAAATGAATTATAATTGTTAATTCGACTTATACCGGTAGTATCATACAGTAAAGTCAAACTCGGCCTCCTGAACCTAAAATCCTGGCTTCACCCTTGGCCCTACCCACTGTCTTTTGTTAGATTGTACATATTTATCGTTAGTGACATTTAGGAAAGCAATGATCCTATGCTTACTGCATAACCTGATGAGTTTCGTCAGTGTGACCTGAGATTCTAGCCTGGCCTTTTTCTAGTGTTGATTAATGGGACTTGATAATTGGTTTGATTAGTGTGTATATTTAGTAGACTTAAGCCACTAATATTGATACAATATCATGTCTAAAGTTTCATATTTTGTTTTTAAACTTTTTATAATTATTAGTTGTCAATCAATTTTTTTATGTAAAACTTATTTTTGACTTCTTTTAACATATTTTCGTTTTACTCAAATCGAGTTTAACCATGTAACTTAACACTTAAAAGTTAAAACACATTGAAATCTCCACTATATCCATGAAACTATACCGTCTAACAATCAACCATAAACCAAACTTGTGGGTCATTAAGCGAGTTATCATCTGATAAACCCGCTGCTTCCACGTCCAAATCAGTTTCACGCAGAGCTAACACATGATGACTGTTGGATATCTCATAAGTTCAAAATGCAGAACTTATAGTTCATGCCATATTTAAGACAATTTCTATTTGTTTTTATTGTACTTATTAAACATATGCAGTCACGATCCAATGTATGATCACTGATTGCACATACTTTTAGTTATGGCTACAAGCCACTTAGATTTTAGATTGAACACATGGTTTGGTCGTTTAAACAATTATAGAAAAGGTACTTAAATGACAATTATTATTGTTACGGGACATAACTGTTGGTTCTAATGAACCAACACAACCTTTCTGTCATACCCTTTCATAAACTATAAATAGGATTGTAATTACAGTCATTAGACATCAAATACAATTTATTTTCTTGTTAAACTTTTCCCTCCTTTTTATCTTGTTCTGCACTTAACATTGCACATACCACTGCACTTAATTTTCACCCAAATCTCTCTGCACAAATGGCATAAAATCAGAAATCTTCTGATACTAAATGGCCTAGAAGCACTCACCCCTTTAGAGGATCTGTTGGTCATTTTAATATGTGGCATCAGAGCACAAAAACTGAGAGAATCATGCCAAACAGATTCCAAAGGGAGTTTATCTCAAGACAGATTCAAAGGGAAAGCAACACCAAGTTTGGGAGATGTATGAAGCAACTTTCACAAGACTGTCAAGCCATGTTAAAGAAGAAACTACATGACATAGAAGCATAAAATCAGTCCCTACCAAAACCACAAAGCAACTTAGAAAAACATAAAAGGTATTTTTGCTATGGTTGTGGTGTTAGAAGACACATTGCTGCCAGTTGTCCAAGTAAAGAAAAGAAGAAGCAGACTGCAGAAACAAAGGAGAACACAAGAACTTCAAAGATCCAAATCACCTACCCAGAGTTCATACATCTGTCCACAGATTCCATGGTGGAAGGGACAGATGAGGAAGGTCGGGATAAAATCTGGTATATTAGCAACCAAATAGATAGACGTATATGTTCTAACTTGAATCTATTTGCAAGGTTAAAAGAAAAGTTTACTGTGGAGAAGATACAAGACAAACACAAACTTATGTTTGTTCATGAGATTGGAGAGGTACAAATCTTGATAGGATCAGATATACTGATCATCCCTGGTGTGCACTTTACACCAAATGTCTCATTCAATATCCTCTCTGCCAAGCAACTTGAATCACAAGGTTGGAACTTACCTTCAAAGGAAATAGGTTCAAGCCAGTACCTATGTTCAAGAACCTACATGATTGCTGTTTTGATCAAGATAAGATGAAGAAAAGGCAGAACAAATACATGGAGGACTTCTATAGACTCCTTGATGAAAGTTCTTTGCAAAAGGAAGAAGGGAATCAGATTGACACCATACCAAAACAAGATGAATTCATCTGTGTAAAAGGTGTACACTACCCTATTAAAATTTCTTCCTTTAAAGATTATGTTACATTTCTTGACTTATTACAGATTGATGAAATCATAAGCCAATAATGGGACAAGTTTAGAACATTATTTGATAAAGTTTATATCTGGTTCCATACTGTCTACCTTAATAGGGACCTAACATGACCCATTCCACCCAAAATTAATAACAGAGAGATCCATTACAAACTTGTGGACACACTAGGAGGGGGTACCTAAGTGTGGTTTTTACACAAGGCTTTGATGACATTGCAGAAATTTTTGGCCTACAAAAAGAAAATGGCCATGAGATAAAAGAATGCTACAATCATTATTTAGATGTCTTTAAGTGTTATTACAACACATCTAGGGCCTCACATACTGAAACAAAAGGACTTGTTTCAGGAAGCATGGAGAAATGCTATGGAGGGATTCCAAAGAAAGAGCCCATAAGCTAGCAGGAAGGAAAAAGGATTGAGCACTTTGGTGTGATGCTAGAGAATCTCAACAGCAATGATGAATCAAGCAAGATGAATTTTCAAGAAGAAGAAGGGACATGAAGCTCAAGAATTGAAGGAGACTATGACAGTTTCTCAAATGATGACTTTACCATCATCATTTGAATGCACCAGGAATGAAGACAAAGAACACCAGCATTTTTTTCCTTAGGGAGGAATGTTGGATATCTCATAAGTTCAAAATGCAGAACTTATAGTTCATGCCATATTTAAGACAATTTCTATTTGCTTTTATCTTATTAAACATATGCAGTCATGATCCAATGTATGATCACTGACTGCACATACTTTTAGTTATGGCTACAAGCCACTTAGATTTTAGATTGACCACATGGTTTGGTCGTTTAGACAGTTATAGAAAGGATAGTTAAATGACAATTATTATTGTTAAGGGACATAACTGTTGGTTCTAATGAACCAACACAACCTTTCTGTCATACCCTTTCATAAACTTTAAATAGGATTGTAATTACAGTTATTAGACATCAAATATAGTTTATTTTCTTGTTAAACTTTTCCCTCCTTTTTATCTTGTTCTGCACTTATTTCCTGCACAACATTGCACATACCACTGCACTTAATTTTCACCCAAATCTCACTGCACAAATGGCATACAATCAGAAATCTTCTGATACTAAATGGCCTAGAAGCACTCAACCCTTTAGAGGATTTGTTGGCCATTTTAATAATGACACTGTCTCCTTTACATCCACAATGGTTGAATTGCTAACACTTGGGCCTGTTACTTCAGCAAGAGCTGCTTCCGCAAAAGCTACATATTCAACTGCTTGTCTAGCTAAAGAGCTACGTAATTTCACAACAACGAGTTCTATCGCAGTTTCAATTTCTGAAATATAATTGTCACAACATGTATCCCAGTCTACTGGCTCTGGAAATTGGTTTCTACGGTGTTTATGACTAACCAATATTTCCATTCTTTTTTGGATTATGAGTTTCTTTCTTGTTAGATAAATAAAATTTTCATCTTATTTTTTTTAATTATTTCTAATCTTGTTACGGAGTATTATATATCAAGCGTTTCATCTTCACGATCTTATTAGTTAAAGAAGTATGTTTTTCTTTTGAATTAATGTAGTAAATATCTTCTTACATATACTAGTACTTATATTTAAGCATTTATAAAGTTGTCCTGCATCCAAAAAGTGATTGTCGAATATAGATCAAGACATAAGAGTAATTTACAATTAAATATAGTTTTAACAGTAATTTTATTTTTCTCATTATGAAAGATTTAATCAAGCAAGATCAAATGTTGAGTAACTTAGCTCCATACATGCATATACAGTAGCAAGCTAGTCCATGCATATATAAGCGTTACTTTCGAGTTTTCTAATATAAAAAAAGTAGTGCAATACATTACTTTTTATTAAACACGAAACCAAACACACCACAGAAATTTAAAGGACATGACTCTTGAGTCTTGACCCATATGAACTACGTTCATACGTTATATTCCTATACACGTACATGACTCTTGACCCATTGATGTGTGTATGAAAGGCTTAGTGATACGTGCACAAAGAGACCATGTCTTCATGCAAGATTAACAACTTGCCAACATACCTCATGCATGTTAATGTTTTCACATTTTTAGTTCCCACGTTTATTTAGTTGATTAGTTCCATGCATGTTTTCTATTCTGTAGGCTAGTATTTAGAATGCATGTCCTTTGTATTATAAATTGTGATGAATTGTATCACTAGGAGATATGAAAATGAATGAAAAAGAAACTTAGTTTCAAGTCTTGCCTCTCTTAATTTCTTGGAGTCTAACCCGCTCAAGGGTCATATCAATCCGTCTCTTAATCTACTTTTTGGGAGATTGACCATCTCAAATCGGTCTTCTATCAATGGTGCTTTCATCGCCTTACTCGCTGCCTCCAACACGTTACTCACGAGATGTCTTAGAAAAGTTGGCTGATCTAGCGGATCAACTAGCTACAGTGGTTCACGCCTTTTGCTCGTCCGCTGCCCAACTCGAAATCATCTCAAAAGACGCTGTCACCCAAAACACTAGTACTCCCATGAACATCACCACCACCATCAACCTTGTTACAAACATCACTGAGATTGATACCGAGGTCACCACGCAAGTTCCCTTTTCCCAGTTACCACCTCCAAATGCCAACAAGAATCACAAACTAGTAAACGAAATTGCCACACAAATGCCTACTTACCGAGCTTCCAAAACACCAACATTCCAACATGATAAAACCATCTTTCATTCAGCCACCCTTCATCTGAATTACGGCCTTGCCAAGCTCGTTAAGGACAAGTTAGCCAAATTTCGTTGTATGAATACATTTCATATCGGTCACCGTTGTCATCCCCCAAAGTTTGTTTTTCTCCAAATCGAACCGAAACCTCCTTGGAAACCACATGAAACACGGTACACCACCATGAGTCTTGAGGACAAGACTCGTTTTTAGGCTCGGGGTATTGATACGTGCACAAAGAGACCAAGTCTTCATGCAAGATTAACAACTTGCCAACATACCTCATGCATGTTAATGTTTTCACATTTTTAGTTCCCACGTTTATTTAGTTGATTAGTTCCATGCATGTTTTCTATTCTGTAGGCTAGTGGGTAGTTATTTAGAATGCATGTCCTTTGTATTATAAATTGTGATGAATTGTATCACTAGGAGATATGAAAATGAATGAAAAAGAAACTTAGTTTCAAGTCTTGCCTCTCTTTATTTCTTGGAGTCTAACCCGCTCAAGGGTCTTATCAATCCGTCTCTTAATCTACTTCTTGGGAGATTGACCATCTCAAATCGGTCTTCTATCACTTAGGGTGGTGTGTATGGATGAAATAGTATAATAATATCAATATCAAAATAAACACGAGAATCAAATCGAAAACCTCTTAGGAAAAAGGTTAGTCAATCAAATCCCGTGAGTGAGATATGTGATACAAGATAAGGATATCCGGGTCGTGTCCCAACGAGGTGTGAATGGGCAAAGTCGCTTTTAGGTTTGTTATTAAAATGCTCGATGTTTTGGGTTTTTGTGTTTTTGATTATGTAAAATTAAGTGACGAGAAAGTAATTAAGGCTAGGGGAACAAAGTAAATGATAAATTAACTACTACATACTAAGCATATGAAACAATAAAATTAAGCTAAATTAAGTCCTAGGGTGCTAAGATGCAAAAACGCGAAAACCCGGGCTAATCCCGAGCCTCAAAAAGTGAAAATTATGAATTTAAGGCCTACGGGTGCAAAAGTAATTTTCCTACGTTCTAAACTACTAAAAATAATTTTAGGAAAAAGCCGGGTATTTTTTTGACTTTTAAATTATTTATTACGAATTAAAAACTAAATTTAACTAATTAATTAATTAAAAATAATAAACTAATTTGGAAAATTCTAAGAAAATTACACTCAATACTTTAAATGAAACTTGATTTGAGAAAAATGAAAAAAACATGCAACTGCTTAATGAATTCAGCAGTTAAAAAGCTCTGAAAATGAGTAAGCTAAAACTGCTAAGTGTTATTAAGTGATTAATTAAGGGAATGCTAAGACAGGAATAAGTGTAGAGCAGATGGTTAGTGGGTTTGCTGATGAGCCTTTGTATGGTCGTGGTGCAGAGGTCACATGTTCAATTCCTGGCTTCTACTTTTTACAACTTATTTTTGTTTTTGAAATTTTCTTATGCAAGCTTATTAATAAGCTAAAGATAACCAATTTTTGCAAAAACTCAATTCATAAAAACTGGTTAAAGGCTACTAACTGCAACAGATTTTGAGATGAGCTTTCAACAAAAGAAAAAAACAGTTTTAAGGAAATCTTGCCACACACTCCTACAAAGCTACAAATAAAACTGATAAAAAGCTAATCTAAGAAAGGAATAAAGGTAATCTTAAATAAGACTAAAATAAGCACTGAATCAAGGACAATAAGTAGTTTGGAGACCTTAAGCTAACTAAAAAAAAGGGGGAGAAAGGCAGTTTTGGATTTCCTAAGTTAATGGGGAAAATAAGCATAAAAGTGGATAATAAGCTATTCTACAAACTTAAATAAGCACTAAATAAGCTGGAAACTAACTAATCTGATCTACTTAATCTAAAAAGCTTCTGAAACACCTAAATAAGCTAAAGAGTAATCTGAAATAAGCTAAAAGATGGGTCAGAGTAAGTCTGGCGATGTGGGACGACAAAAGCAGGTCAAGGGCTACTAAAAGCTTAAAAATAAGCTACCTACTAAGCACCTAATCCTACAAGGGGACCTATTATGCAAACTAGGGATGGGGGGCTACCTAAAAAGCTACTTGGGATCCTATGAAAAGCTTAGGACAACTTATAAATAAGCTGTGAAAAGCTTAATGTAGGGGCTGTTGTGAAGCAACAACTCAGTCCAAGGGGGTACTTTGGGGCTCCTAAAAAGCTATTAATAAGCTAAAACTAAAAATAATAAAAAAATACCATTAAATAGGTGACCAACTGAATGAGAAGCATACCAAAAATCAGATCATAAGGACTCATATTAAGCAATTGAAAAATCTAAAAGACAAGCCACTTGGTCATAAAAGTCTTGAGATGAATGTGATATGGACTTTTTTTTTCTTTTCAAAACTTAAAAAAACTTGTTAAATCAATTTTACTTCTTTCAAAACGACTTTAAAACCTTAAAGCAACTTTGACTTATGAAGTCAAAGTGGGTGAAAATGGGTTTTGACCCAAGTTTGAGCCAAAACCAAACACCCCTGAATGGGGTAAAACTCTTTTAAAAACTGATATATTTTTTTTAAACTAATACTGAAATTTCTTTTGTAAAACTAACTTAGGACTAGGATTTTAGCTTAAAAACAAGTAATGGAAGGTAAAGAGCAAATAAGCACTAAAGTGCTTATTTGCTAAATAAGCAAAAAGTAAAGAAACAGGTTGTAAAAAAAAACTTTCATTAATTTAAAAATAACAAATTACAAACAGAAAACTAAACTTTTTAAAAGAGCTAAAACCTAATGCCTTATCATGGCTACATAAGCTCTCTATTTATACTACTAGGGTCTTTGTCTTCAAATGCTTGAGCTGTTGTGCTTTTGATGTGAGACCGAAGTGAGAATTGGACATCTTGTGTTTCTTTTCTTCAATCTCATCCATCCATTTCAACTTGGGCACCAAGGTGAGAAATCTAAGTCGTCCCTTTTTGATATCCAATGAAACAACATGGGATTGCCAAGGTGGCAAAGAGACCATGTGGGATGTGGGGGCTTCTGAGCTTGGTTATCAGTTGATTGAGAGTGACATGGGGAAAAAGACAAGGAGGATGAGTTGTAGTTTTGGCGGGAATATTTTTTTGGGTGAGATTTATTCTGGGTTTGGGGTAGGGGTGTAAACGAGCCGAGTCGAGTCGAGTACTGCCAAGCTCGAACTCGACTCGATTAGTAAAACTCGAGCTCGAAACTTGACTCGAGCTCGTTCGAGCTTTGGATTTCATGCTCGAGCTCGGCTCGTCATCTCAAACTCAAGCTTGAAACTCGACTCGAGCTCGATTATTGCCACTTTTAAAGCTCGAACTCGGTGAAAAATGGCCATTTTAAGCTCGACTCGACTCGATTTTACGTAACTATATGTATATAAAAGGGTAAAAGTGTAATATCATTGAAGCTCGATAAGGGCTCGCGAGCCTCACGAGCTGAGCATATTTGAGCTCGAACTCGGCTCGAAAGTGTACTCGAGTAGCTCGAGCTCGACTTGTTTATCTCTAGTCGATTTCGAGTAGTTTACGAGTCGATCTCGAATAACTCGCGAGCTGTCTCGTCTCGTTTACACCCCTAGTTTGGGGGATTACTGAGTTGAAAGGGTTTAATGAAGTGGGTTAAAAGGGAGGAAGGAGTTGGTTTAGGTTTATTTAAACTTTTGTATTTTCTGTTTTATAAAACTTTTTTTTTTTTTTTTTTTTTTTTTTTTTTTTTTTTTTTTTTTTTAAGAGAAAATAATTATAATGAAACTTGTTTTTAATCAAATTAATTGTTGTAAATTTCAGGGTAAAAGTGATAAATTGGGTTTGGGTAAAGGGTGAAATGGTAATTTGGATTTAGGGTTAGGTTTTTCGTCTTATTCCCCAAGCTCACTCCCAAATGTGTATCCCGGGCTTTGAAAATGTAGAAAACCCGCTTCCGGCTCCGTCCGCAATACACGATTTCCATTCCAAGCTCATTTCTATCCGTTTTGCTCTGTTTTCGATCCTTTGTACCTGAAACACATAAAAACACATTCCAAGGATATCTGTAGCATAATTGGTTATATTTCCGTGTGTTTAGACGTTTTTGTGGGTTTTTCGGGCTTAAAATGATGAGTAAAAGGCCACTCATCATCCCCCCACACTATCAATTGCTAGTCCCTAGCAATCCGATCATATAAAGCAATGAAAGGATCAACAATACCAAGAACATCCCGTTTCTACTTTTTATTCATTACGAGAAATTTAAACTTGAACGATAATAAATAAAATGCTTGATTATCAAAACATGGCATCACGGAACGGGATTCACACAAAATGGGTGTCTCCGGGGAATTGTAATCGTCATCCTCTTTTTGATACTCTCAAACTAAGCTTAAACTTATTGTGCAAACGTTTTTGTAAAATGCTAACACTACTTATACAAATAATCTATGTAAGTCGAGACTTAACTTTGTACTCCCGCAATTTATACAATTTAAGTGAGTGTGCTCATTTTCAAAAGTTTGACCATTGAAATCGACATTTGTTATGGTTGTTATCCACTTAACTAAAGTACTAACTCACCGGAAACGATGAAAGTCTAAGGATCGAAAGGGCCTCTTCCATGTAGCGGCTTTCTTCTCGGTACATCCCAAAACATTAGTTTTAAGTGACCGGGCTTTTGACACCTCATAGAGAATAGTACCGAAATTAGCAGGAATTCGATTCCAAAGATTTACGAAGCTACCATTAAGTTAAAACTAAACCTAAATGGATTACAACCGACGATGATTTAGAAATTCAAGACTCAAAGGTGAGATCACTCCATGTAGCGACTTTCTTCTCAGCTTGTCCTTTTAAGGAGGCTAGGTTTTCACCCTCGAGAATAGTATCGGAGCTTTCGGGATCTTTGAAATCAAGGATTTCCAAATAACCGTCAAAATTTTAGACAACTTTGACGAATACGAGTTCAACTTCCGATTTAAATTTAAGAAAAAGCAAGTTTCACACATTTATTCATAAGCAACATAATACTTTTATTCACACAACTCATACTTTTTCATTTTTCATTTTTTTTTCATTTTTTTTTTTTTTTTTTTTTTTTTTTTTTTTTTTTCACTTTGAACTTTAAACTTGCAACTTTTGCATCATTCAAACACTTTTATGATACTTTCATTTTGCAACATTATTCAGATTTTAAGAAAGTATGCTTTCTCAGAAATTTAAATAAAAAGTTGAACTCGTACTCTAAATCAATTTTGCTTAAAAACTTTTTATTGTAACAAGACGATTTGAATGTTCAAAAGTTTGACAACGAGCACGTATCTAGGTCCAATTAGTTAGCTTCTGGGAGAAAAAACCATAGATTACTTATATAAGTTTTAAAGAGAACCAACTACTCCACGCTTAGCATTTTCATTTGCACAACACGTAAAACCTTAGCCTAAATGTTAAGAGAGCAGCTAGATCAACACTCTAGAAGAGTCGGGATTCCCCTTGTTCTAGCCTAATCAAGACTAAACTACCATTAATACCGAAGCATTAACGCATTATTTTTGTGCAAAGCACTTCTTTTAAATGTAAATACTTGACTTAAAACGATAAAATTTTAAAATTTTGGGTCAAAACGGGGGTGATAGGGTACTAGAAGGTACATATGGATCAAAATTTGCTAGAATTCCTCCCACACTTAGAATTGAATATTGCCCTCAAAATTCAAAGTACCGGCTGTTGCCGAAACTATAGAACGGAAAAAGGTAATACTACTATCCAAGTGTGGAAGCGAAATCTTTTTTCACAAAAAGGATTTTATAAAGATATCCTTAGATAATCGTTAGCAAAAAGATCGGATATTGGGCGGCTGGATTAAAAACAGGCGCATCAATCAACACGATCTACGGGAATCATGAAAACAGAGAGCAAACACACAACAAGCAAACAACAGTGGGGGAACTCCCCCCACACTTAGTGTTAGAAAGTAGAAACAAGATAGAAACATTGGTGGATACCCATGAAATGCTACTGTTTTGTTAACCGAGTCGCTAGCTTGACTCGACCCCTAATTCATTGGTCCATGGGGGAGCAAGTGGAAGAGAAAATCTCCATCGAATTTCTATCAAATAGTTCTGATAAACATTGAATGTGCTAAAAGTTCCACTCCGATGAGATATAACCGGCTCAAAAGTATGATGAATTGAGATGCCGGGGTCGAAAATGAAATACTCATTTCCGGATGAGGTAACACGGGTGGGTTGGGTGGGCAAAATTTTAGGCATGAGAACATAGCGTTCAAAATCTTTGCCCATCACCTTAGAGATCAAAGTACCCGTGTCGGGTTCAAAATCAAAGATGAATCCATCATCCGGCGGTTTGGCGGGAAGACGAGGGAATGATGGATCATCAAGAAGTACAGTCTTAGTCACAAATAACTCCATAGAGAAGAGGAGTTCATGGTTAGGTCGAAGAGTTTGAAACATCACATTTGGCAAAGTACCCATTTTAGCAATTTGAGTTCTCTTAGAGTGAACTCACTTGGAAGGTATTATACCGGGTTTGAACACTTTATCCTCAGAGAGCCATGAATCGAAAGTGTCAACCACGGTAAAATCCTCAAGAGAAGGGGAGTCACTCTCAGTTAAAAAAGAATGAAGAACATCTTGATCAACAAGTTCATCAATTAAAACTTTCAAGTTCTTCTTTTTCTTGGGAAAGAATGGATCATCAATATATTCCAAAGGATCATTGTTCAAATTATCATTCTTAAACTGAATCGAGTCCGTGAGAGTGAGTTCATCGGAGAACTCCTTTTTATCAATTGAAGGATCAAGTGACGGATCTCCATACAACAAATACTCAAGTTCTCTAAGATCGGCTTCAGGGTCAAAGACTTCGTTCTCACTTCCCGTGGAAGAGGACCGAGGTGAGCGATTTCATCGGCGAACTCCTCGAGAAGTAAATAAATAGCTGAATCCTCGGGCTCCGAAGGATTTTTGGTTAAAAGCTCAACTTCTTTGATTTCAATTTCTTCCGGAGGGAGTGAAGACAACGAGTCTTCATTTTCACTAAGTAATTGTTCAAGACGAATACGGTCTCCCTCCGGGTCAGATTCATCGTCATCAATTCCTGACGGAAAGTAATAAGCTTCGATATCTTCCAAATTCAAGTTACTTCCCTCAAATAGAGTGAAGGAAGAGGAAGAGTCAGAAATAATGGGGTTAGAAGTCGGAGTGGGATTGCCACTCGAAGAACGTTCAACAAGATCGATACGATAAACCGAATGCGGAGGTGGGACAAGTGGTGTGCTCTTAGACCTAGAAATTTCCACCACTTCCATCATAGACACCTTTTCTTGTTGCTTTTTCCGTTCAGCTCGTATTGTCGACATACTCTTAATCGTAAACCCTGAAAGGTTAATTTGAGACGATTTAGGCTCAACTTTCTCCAATTTATCAACATCATCCGGAAGGGGGGGGGGGTACGAAGACGACTCATTATATAACAATTTTTCAAGTAAAAGGATGTCCCCCTCCGGGTCAAAAGCAGTATTATCAATCTCAATGGGAATCGAATCATCATTAAGAACGCCCTCCATCTCTTCCCAAATGGGGTCACTTTCCGTAGTGAGAGACGGGAAAGAGTCTGCCATAATCGGATTAGACGGTAAAGTGGGATTGCCACTTTCTTGAGAGAAATCAATCACACCGATACTATGAATAGAATGGTCATTGGGTGGAGGTTTTGAGGTTTGCTCAGCATAAAACACTACCTTTTCATTTCCTTTTCTTATTGTCAAAGTTCCTTGGTAGTGATCCACAAGGACTTTTGCGGTTCTCAAGAATGGTCTTCCTAAAGTGAGAGGGACTCGGGCGTCAACCTCTATATCAACTACAACGAAACCCACGGGAAAATGGAATTTATCCACTCGAACCATAACATCGTTGAATACACCAACCGTGTGAGCAATTGTTCGATTAGCTAATTCAATAGTCATACGAGTCGGTATAAGAGTCTTCAATCCAAGCTCATGATATATCGCAAGAGGCATGAGACTTATGCTTGCACCCGTGTAGGCTCAATTGATATCTTTGAAATTTGTTCTTATTTTGCTTCATAAATCTCTTCAGCAACTTGGTTTTGGGAACAACTTTCATTTTGTCGAACCGTGATTGAATAGATTTGTATGGTGAAAGGTTAGAACTTGACATTTTTACGGAGATAGAAGGAACTTGGGTAACCAGAGGTTAGACGTATATGGCACTTCCATATTCAAGAGGAATTACCGGGTCCTTTGTCGCCTCGGTCTCTCGTGCTACACTCCTCATCGGAGAGGTAGTAGTCATTGAGGGCCCATCATCTCGAATGGTTATGGATTTCATTTCGCCCTTCGGGTTTGGAATTGTATTACTTGGAAGAGAACCGGAACCCGAGGGTTGAGAATAAGAGGTAGAAGCTTGATTAGCTTGAAAGAAACTAGCCAACATATTCCTCATTTCACTCATCTGCTTGTTACTTGTAGCATCAATCTTATTGCTCAAGATGTTGATTTGACTTTGCATCGTTTTAATGGTGTTGTCGGTGCTCTTGATGTAA
The DNA here is from genome assembly GCA_022545495.1 of Chrysanthemum lavandulifolium. Taxonomy (NCBI): domain Eukaryota; kingdom Viridiplantae; phylum Streptophyta; class Magnoliopsida; order Asterales; family Asteraceae; genus Chrysanthemum; species Chrysanthemum lavandulifolium. Next base: position 67,345,325 of record CM040244.1, on the reverse strand, counting down.
CTTGCAAAATCGTGATTCGGAGCAACTTGATGAGGTGGTGGATATGGTTGTTGAGGAGGAGGTGGTTGTTGGTAAACTTGAGGTAGAGGAGCTTGGTAGTGTTGATTACCATGATTAACATTAACTCCTCGGTTTTGATTCGTATTGTGGTTACCATTAAAACGGTTTTGATTATGGTTTTGGTGTTGAGGTTGGTTGAAACCGGGAGGTCCGAGATAATTGTTTGAACGGTAGCTAAGAAGATTTCGATCTCCTTGCGGTTGATTGTAGTTTCAGCAAAGATAAACATTCTCACGCGTAGCCACCGATGGTCAAGCACTCAATAAGAATGTGGACCTCCGAAGTCTCACAAGTCGGTTGTACCGCTTTCACTTGTTGATGTTGATTCTGATTATTCATCTGAGTTATCCTTAAAAGTTCGTCAAACTTTTTATTCAGAGCGGCTATTTCGAGAGAAGAAGACGTATTTGATCGAGATGATTCACCCCTTTCGGCGGTAGAATCCCAATAATTGTGATGGGCGGTCATGTTCTCAATAAGATCGTAGCATTCCTCGGGACGTCTTTTCATGAAAGTTCCACCGGCAGCAGCATTGATCGTGTCACGGTGTCTCAACGTCAAACCATTATAAAACATATCAATTTGAGTGACAAGCAACATGTTATGATTCAGACATCGATCAATTGCAAGCTTATAACCTTCACAAGCTTCAAACAAAGATTCGTCGGGATATTGTCGGAAATTACTGATATCGTTTCTGAATTTCGTCACCATCGACGGTGGAAAGTACTTTGCCAGAAACTTAGAACCATTTCCTCAAAAGTATGAATCAAAATTTTCGGAAGTCGATCAAACCAAGAAGTAGCATGATGAGTCAAAGAGTATGGGAAGAGATAGAGACGAAGGGCGCCATCGAGACCCCATTTTGTTTCATACTACGGGTGGCGGTAGAATTTTGTCAAGATGTTTGTTAGCATCGCTATCCGTAAACCATGAAATTGACAACCGGTTTTACTTGTTCTATCATATGATGTTTCAAGCTAAAATTGGTAGCTTGAATATTAGTCGGTGCAATCGGTCCTCCCTCCCGTACATTGTAGGTTGACATAGCTCCTCCGCTGCTCGTAGATCGGGAGCGCATTTTGATTAACGGAGGAGGATCGACCGTGAACGGGTGGTACGTGGTTAGCGACCATATTACGTAACTCGGGTATGTTCGATTCAAGTCGCCTTGATCGAGAGCGAAAGCGCATGCACTTTAAAAACCAAGGAAATTAAAACGAATGGTATTCAAAACTACAAAGTGAACTTAAACCAATAATCCCAAGTGAATAGATCACTTATAAGACAAATGCACAAAGGAGCGGAGAAGCTATTAGGTCGTGTGAAGCTTATTAAAACCCGCCTCTTTTCACCGTAATTTTATGTCGGGCCGTCCTTATACCCTCACACGCTTTGTTTATCCGATAGAAATAAATCGACTCACAAGCGACACAAAGGCAAGTTTTTGATCTTTAGTTCGAACTTACTAATGATAACACCTCAAGTTGAGAGATGTTATATAATTGATGTATTCTTTTTTAAAAACAAAAGAGAAAATCAAAAACAATTATATATATATATATATATATATATATATATATATATATATATATATATATATATATATATATATATATATATATATATATATATATATATATATATATATATATATATATATATATATATAGTCACACACACACAAAAGAAAAAGGAAAATATTTTTTACTTTTTTGATTTTTATAAAAACAATAACTTCACGAAGGAATGATCTCGAGTCACTAATCGTCAAACCTTCAACGATATTGTCGCGACACAACCTCCCCGGCAGCGGCGCCAAAATTTGATGTGTGTATGAAAGGCTTAGGGTGGTGTGTATGGATGAAATAGTATAATAATATCAATATCAAAATAAACACGAGAATCAAATCGTAAACCTCTTAGGAAAAAGGTTAGTCAATCAAATCCCGTGAGTGAGATATGTGATACCGGATAAGGATATCCGGGTCGTGTCCCAACGAGGTGTGAATGGGCAACGTCGCTTTTAGGTTTGTTATTAAAATGCTCGATGTTTTGGGTTTTTGTGTTTTTGATTATGTAAAATTAAGTGACGAGAAAGTAATTAAGGCTAGGGGAACAAAGTAAACGATAGATTAACTACTACTAAGCATATGAAACAATAAAATTAAGCTAAATTAAGTCCTAGGGTGCTAAAATGCAAAAACGCGAAAACCCGGGCTAATCCCGAGCCTCAAAAAGTGAAAATTATGAAATTTAAGGCCTACGGGTGCAAAAGTAATTTTCCTACGTTCTAAACTACTAAAAATAATTTTAGGAAAAAGCTGGGTATTTTTTCGACTTTTAAATTATTTATTACGAATTAAAAACTAAATTTAACTAATGAATTAATTGAAAATACTAAACTAATTTGGAAAATTCTAAGAAAATTACACTCAATACATCAAATGAAACTTGATTTGAGAAAAATGAAAAAAACATGCAACTGCTTAATGAATTCAAAGAGCTAAAAGCTCTGATGACGATAGTCTATATTCGGTCACGTTCAACCCGACCTAATAGTCCGATACTTAAATAAGCTAAAGAGCCCAATTCATACGAATAAACCGGGGCTACTAATCGATAAGATGAGCTTGGGCCCAGGAAATCGACACACTCCTAGAAAGCCCAAAAAAGCCCAAAGTTATTTATGGACTATAAGCATCGATATCGGATATCTCCTAAAGTCCGATATGGAGATAATCCGATTTGCCAACCGACTTAGGCGGATACGCCGGAGATAATCATTTGCCAACCGACTTGGGGAACACGGAACCAACAAGGATTCCGTGTATATAAAGGAACCCTATCCTCGTTAAAGGTACGATCTAAAAACCCTAACTCTCCTTTAACCCTAAACCGATTACTTACTCACGCCGGAGGATAATCGTGGAGACAATCCCACGATAAGCCTAACGGTGTTTTCTTACTTAGTGCGCATGTCTCAAGAATCAAGACTCAATTGGTACGAGAGCCGAGCCCCAAACAAGGAACGCCCAACTTTGTATCAACAAGTGGCGCCATCCGTGGGACCAATCACTAAGAACTAAGAACTAGAATGACGAAGCACGGAAATCGCCGATCGCAAATGACCTTACAGAAAGAAGCCGCACATCGGATCGCCTTCTAAGCAAACTTCGGGACAACCAAGTGTTGCTAAAACCGTGGATCGTGCCAAGACTTGGTCTTCCTCCGTGGAACCACGCCGGGACAACCCAGTGCCACTACAACCACCACCAGCAGAGATCCATCACAAGACCGTTCTTCCACTCCTTCAATCGCTGCTAGAGACCGACCGACAAAGGCACCGATGCACCGCATCAAACAAGGGCATAGTGGTAGAAACAAACACCCTCGCCTCTAGAAGGGTCATGCCGAACTAGCACCGGGATTTCAGATCCCAAAATTACGAAACCTTGGCTACTCTCATGCAAGAGGAAGCAAAAAGAGGTCGAGTCGAAGCCTCACAAGCCCGACTCAATTTCGACTCGTATCACGAACTTCCCCACCGCTACCGCCGTAAGGAGAAGCGCGGAGAGACAATCACCAACCCCGCTTTTAAAAGAATCGGGAGGAGAGTCGAGGATGATGAGACATCTCACTCACAACATCCGGAAGAAAGTGAGGAGGATGAACAGCACATCAATGTCCACGCCATACTTGGTAGCCGCAGAGTCCAGATAGACTGGGCGACGATACTCCCAAGTGAAAGCCCTTCAAGTGCAAATTCGAGGACAATGCAAGCAAGCGCCCAAGAAGGGAAAATTCATCCTCCGCAATTCCTCGACAACGAGGATAGCGAGATCGACACCGAAAGTCCGTGAGGAAATACCGTGACTGTGAGGAGGAAGACATGTCTCTTCCGTGGCGCCGCCAAAAGGTGGATGCGCTTAGTCGACGATCGCAATTTCTCGAAGATAAGAGAAGGCGATGCCCGCTAACGCCAAAACCTATGATGGAACAGTGATCCCGACGATCACCTAAAATTTTTGAATCACCGCTACTATCGAAAATCGCCACAACCCGTGTGGTGCCACATGTTCAATTCCACACTAGTGGGAAACGCGCGAATCGGTTCAAGAAGCTTCCACGCAGAGCATTGATGGCTTTGAAGAGTTGAGAAAGGCGCCCGCCTAAACTTCACTCAACGGAAGAAGTGCGCTAAAAATCCGCCGAACTCGCCAGGTGAAACAACAGTGGGGAATCTACAAGCGCATATATGGAGCGCTTCAAAGATGAGTGCATACAAAGTTAAGGCATGTCCCGGCGTTGAAAATCTCGTGGTTCATGAACGGGATCAATAACCCGTAGCTCATCAAAAGGCTCGAACGACAAGATCCCCAAACCTTCGATGAACTAATGAAACGGACAAGGTCCTTCGTCCAAGGAGAAGCCGCCAGCGGATAGCAAGAGAAGCTACTCAAACTATCGGTCACAGAACAACTCGAGACAATCCAATGACCGGAGTAGCAACCGTAATAAGAGCTACCGCGGTCGGGAGCGGACGGATAACGACATGTATATCCCACGACCAAGACTCCAAAGGAAATACTGCAATGTAAGGCGCGAACTTTCCAAGACCACCACAAATGCGCACTCCGCAGGATCGGCGCGGGGAGTGGATATCGTGACTATCATGCACAAAAGGGCCACACCACCAATGAATGTGTCCAATCGCGCCACTCATTGATAAAATGGTAAAAGAAGGCGATTGGACCATTTGGTCAAGAACATCAAGGAAGGAAAGGATAGATGTAAGAATGGGAACAAGAAAGAGGCACCCAAAGACAAGGTCGACACCATCTACATGATACAATCATGGCAACGGGTTACTAGGCGTAAGGTCACCGAAGTTTTCCCGTGGAAGTGAAATCTCTTTCCCACCTTAATCATGGACAACGCAGCGGTAGAGCCGCCACCATTGAAATTAGTGCGGGGATCACGACATCCACCGCATGTACGTTGATGGAGGAGCATCCGCAGACATAATGTATGAGCATCGCTCAAGCGATCGCGACCGAGATACGCAGCCGGCTAAGCCCGGCCATGACAAAGGTCCGATCGGTTTTACGGAGAAAAGATATGGCCTATGGGCAAATACGCCTACTAGTCAAGATGGGCAATAAAGAACACCCATGATCGCTGATGGATTTTATGGTGATCAAATCCCTTCGCCATACAATGGCATTATCGGAAGACCAGGATATCACCCATGCGCAGCATCGCTGCACAAACACATGGGATGCTTAAATTCCCAGTGGAAGGTGGTATTGTTACTCTCACAACACCACTGCACCACATAGAGAATGTAACACGATTACATGCGAGACGGCACCCATTCTAGAACAATAGCGCAACCAAAGTTCCAAACCTAAAGGTTGCAATTCATCCCGATTACCCGTAATAGAAATATCGATCGGAGGATCGCCGTTGGACAACGACAAAGCACCAGTGCGCACTCTTGCAAAAGAACTTGGACATTTTTGCATGGGAGCCAAAGCACATGACCGGGTACCACGCTCAATCACGTAACATAAGTCGAGAACCGGCAAGGATACTCACCAATACGCCGTAGAAGCGCGCCAAGCTCCGTAGCGCGCGCAAGCAATCCCGGCAGAGGTACACAAGCTAGTAGAGGCAGGAATCATGCGAGAAGTCTACTACCATGACCGGCTTTCTAACCCGATAATGGTCAAGAAGAGCGACGGTAGTCGGCGAATGCGCGCGACTTCATGACCTCAACAAGGCATGTCCACAAGACTGCTACCCACTACCGGAGATAGACTGGAAGGTAGAATCTTTGTGTGGATACCCACTCAAGTGCTTCCTCGATGCATACAAAGGATACCACCAAATCCAGATGGCTAAGGAAGACGAGGAAAAAACGGCCTTTCATACAAGCCAAGGCGTCTACTACTATACCAAAAAGCCCTTCGGCTTAAAGAACGTAGGCGCCACCTATCAGCGGTTAGTAGATAATGCATTTGAAAAATAGGTGGGCTGCAAGTTAGAGGTTTACGTTGACGACCTGGTCATAAAAATCCATACTGAAGATGAGTTGGTGCGCGACATGGAGGAAACATTTAAGACACTCAAGGAGATCAACATGAAGCTCAATCCTAAAAATGCACTTTTGGCGCTACATAAGGCATGTTTCTGACACCGATAGAACCCGATGGCATAAAACCGTGTCCGTAAAAGACTAAGTCGTTATCGAACTTCCTTCACCAAGACGTTGAAGGAAGTCCAATCTCTCAATGGAAAGATGGCCGGTCTAAATAGATTCCTATCCAAGTCACAGACAAATCACTACCTCTTTTCAAAACACTCAAGAAGTGTATAAAAAGGGAGATTTTCGTGGACTACGGAGGCGTAAGAGGCCTTTACACGCCTTAAACAACACCGCAACGCTCCCCACACTTGTAGCACCCGACTGTGGGAAGAGTTGATTATGTACTTATCCGCAACCCGTGGAGCAAGAAGCGCAGTGTTACCGACGGATAGGAATTCAAGACAAACACCGCTTATTTTGTAAGCAAAGCGCCAAGAAGACGGAGATGAATTATAGCGCAATGGAAAAGTTGGTCCGGCATTAGTATTCGCCGCCAAACGGCCACGCAGTACTTCCAAGCGCACCGATAGCAAAGAATCACGCATCAACCGATCAAGCAAATCATCTCCAAACCCGACGATCGTGACGACTACGTAAGGGAGTGTGTTGCTAAGTGAGCACAACATCTCCTGCTGCACCACTAACCGCAATAAAAGGGCGATACTAGCCGATTTCATCATCGAAAAGCGAGACATCGATGATGCACCGCACCACGCAAGAAGGAACTACAAGATCCATGGATCTTGTTTACGGATGGATCTTCATGCGACGGGTCGAGAGCAGCCTCATCCTCACAACCGAAGGAATGGAATTCACTTACGCACCGCGCTTTGAATTCACAAAGAACAAACAATGAGGCGTAGTATGAAGCCCTAATCGCGGACCACGATTGTAGCTCGAATGGGTGTACGTAACCGGAAGCGAATGTAGATTCCCGGCTAGTAGCCAACCACGTGTTGGGCGAGTACGCGCCAAGGAGGAAAACATGATTCAAGACTCGACAAGACCAAGTCACTAATCCAAGGCTTTGACAGTTTACCATCAAGGTGTTCCTAGAGGAGAAAATCGAAAGGCGGATGCACTAAGCAAGATTGCATCAACAAGCTTTGCACACCTGTCAAAACAAGTGTTGGTGGAAACATTGAAGAGCAAATCCATCTCAGAGATGGAAATATCCACAGTAATAGAGGATGAAGGCCCTACGTGGATGACACCGATAACGGAATTCTTAAGCAAGGGAGTATTACCCCAAGAACAGAAGGAAGCCCGCAGGATAAGGTGCACATCACAGAAGTTTGAACTTCGAGACAACATACTATATCGACGCTCCTTCCCGCAACCATGGCTCACCGTGTTGGCCCCTACAAGCAAATTACGTATCGCGGAAATCCACGAAGGTTCATGCAAAGATGCATTCAGACCACGGTCCGTGGTGGCGCGCTTACGATCGGGATACTATTGGCCCACCATGCACCGCGACGCGGATTTAATAAGAAAGTGCAACGAATCGCCAAGTTCACGCACCTGCTCCACGCCAACCACAACAGAGCTAACACCAATTACGGCACCATGGCCATTCTACAAGTGGGTATCGACATCGCAGTCCTTTTCCGCTGCGCAGGAGGATTAAAGTTCCTCATAGTCGCCATAGACTACTTCACCAAGTGGATCAAGCAAAGGCGAGTAACAATCACCGCAACCGTGTAAAACGCTTTGTCTGGGAAAATATTGTATGCCGCTCGGTCCGCCTGGGAAATCATCTCGACAACGGAAACAATTATGCGACAACCCTTCAAGGACTGGTGCGAGAAGTTAAAAATCACACAACACTTCACGTCAGTTAAACACCCACAAACCAACGGCTTAGTAGAACGTGCAAATCGGAGCCTAGGTAAAGGAATTAAGGCACGCCTGGACAAGCACAAAGGAAGGTGGGTGGAAGAACTATCACATGTTCTGTGGGCGCACCGCACTTCAATCAAAACTAGCATAGGGGACACCCCTTTTCTCTAGTCTATGGGACAGAGGCCGCCATACCAGCCAAAATTGGGATGCCAACTATGCGCACTGCTGAAATCAACGTGGCAACCAATGATGATGAGTGGCGTATCAACTTGGACCTGTTGGAAGAAAGGCGCGAACGCGCAGCTATACGTGAAGCAAAATCAAAGTCAAAGATGAAGGGATACTACGATGCTAAAGTGCGCAGTGTCTCATTCGCACTGTGTGACTTCGCTATAATGCGCTATGATGCTAGCCACGCGAAGATACAGTAAGCTTGGACCAAAGTGGAAGGACCCTATGAGGTTATCAAGCATTAGGAACAAAGCGCATAAGCTACAAGACATGGATGGTCATGAACTACCACGCACATGGAACATCTGCAACCTTAAGCGATGTTATCTATAGGAATGGCTACGGCCCAACGCACAGACACTCCTGCACTTTAGTGAAGTTCTCAATAAAATATCCGTGTATTTACCTTTTTGTTCTACTTAGGCAAATGTCTTATTTATTTTCTTTCATAAAAACTTGCAAGTATCAATAAAACGTCATGGTTTTTAGCTAACTCCGCGACACATTTCAATTTTTTATTTATATATACTTTATGTCTTAACATCTTTGATCTTTTGCCTACATGGCGTGCATGCACTAAATAAACCCACGATGGTAAAAAGATGAGTTAACCTACTAAACAACTCGTTGAGTAAGAGGGTTAGAAACCCATCAACATTGGATCATGTATCCTTGTTAAACACCTTGTTCTCAAGACGTTGGAATAAGTTTTGTATGCATCCCACGACGGGTGCGCAACAACGCATATGGTGCACGTTTAACAAATTAGGAACCAAGACACTTGATTCCTTGATATGATATTTACAGTACGATGCATATCACAACATACACGACTATGATAAAAAAGTACTTAGAAATTATTTCTTAAGTATACCATGAATCTCATACATGATTATGAACTTCACATCTTATCTGCGCTTATACAATAGTTTGCTTCTTAGATAATACACACGTTTTTTATGGAAAGACAAGTAACTAAGTGCAAATATTATAAGTCGCAACACTATCCAACAAAAATAAGGTTCCATTAAGTACCATGCGTGCTTACAAAAGGATGTTTACTTTACAAGTTACAACCTACCAACTATTACAACGCTAAAGAGAAGAACCACCCACGCGGCTTGTTGCTTCCTTAACCTCGCTTAACTTCTTCAACAAGTCGGAGTCTTGACGAGATACCGTGGCAACACTAACCGGTATCCCATCAGATCTGGGGAGGTGGGCTGCGCCAATACCGCACAAAACAGCCTTACCTTTCACCTTTTCTTTTTTGGCAAGCCTGGTGGCATGCGCTTCTAGCACTTGCTTCAAAGGTACTTATTTCTCCAAAGCAAAGGGGTTATAGATATCCTTGGGACGAGCAAATATGGGCACCTGGAGTTGCGATTCATCGGGTTTCAAAAAATGGCCCAGTTGCGCTTCTGCATTTTCACCACGATGCCGTGCTAAAGTCAGCCCCTCCATAATGACCCCTATTGGATAATCCTGATCGCGCTCTAACTCAGATATCAAGGGAAGCTCCAAGGCCTTCATGCTCTCCATAGCAGCTACCAGCTCATCATAAGCTTGCGCATTATACCCAGGTACCTTATCAGCAGGCACCTTCAACAAGTCAGCCTTATGAAGCTCCTCAACAGCCTCTGCTTCACCCCGCGCCAGGGCGCACTGAACCACGCCCCCAAAGGCGTCCACCACTTCCTGCGACTCCAAAGTACTGAGCGCAGCAAGTCGCAGACCATGGCCAATGAGCCACCAAGGCCTCGAATGGTAGATAGGAGTCAGGGGATATAACTCCTCATCATACTCCAGCTAAGCTTGCGCAGCTTTCATCTCCTGCGCTTCCAAGGCACCACGCACACAGCTTGCACCAAAGTTTTCCACCAAGTCAACTCTTCCTTACCCTTCTCCAAGATACTTCATTGCCCACACACGAAGCCTTGTACCGATGACTCGCGCGCCTGGTTTATTTGGCCCATTAGCGCCATCTTCTCTCAACGACCTTTTGAGCATACGACTCGTGCCTTCGCCTCAACCTTGGCACTAGCTAGTCGCGCCTCAAAGACATAATTTTTGATCTTTCTGCGCGCTTGGCTATCTTCTTCAAAGAATCTTAGCCTTTAGCCTCTCCACTAATGAGGCCCGATGCGCAGCACCACCATCAATTCCTCAATAAGTTGGTCCACGGGTGCATCCCCACCGCCACGGGCTCGGCGTTTTGACCGATTGGCTCGGAGGACTCAGAGCGCATGACCATCTCGGGAAGTGACTCCACAGATGTTCAAACCTCGCATACAAGGAAAGGAATTATTAGCGAATGATAATGTAATAGGGGATGCGATAAATCTTTAACAATATTACTTATCGTGGGCCGACGTATCGGCAGGAGGGGAGGCGATGCAACGTCGCTAGATGATGATTCCACCGTTAGGATAATGGGGCGCTTCTTCCTTGATGAGCTCGCACCGTCATCTCCAAGGGATCTTTGCGCTCAACCCGGTGTCCTCTTCTTCCTCCTCTTCGTCCATGTGTTCGCCATCGCTACTTGCGATGGCTACACTAAGGGGACGGCACTCTCTGGCTCGACACACTTTGCGCGGCGCCGCCCAAAGGCGACGGAAGAACTAGCCCCGCTTCTCCTAGATCCATGTCCGTGGTGCGCCATGCAGAGCATCAAGAACGGGCTCCTCTCCTCTCTCGGGGCGGGTCCCTACATTAACTCCTGCAACGGCTTCGCCAACTGCACGACTCTGAATAGATCCATCTCTGCGCCACAGAAGACAACAACACACAAGTTATTATAAATACAATAAAGGAAGAAAAGCTTACATTAACAAAGTAAAGGAATGCGAAGGACGAGCACCCACCCTGGACATCCGCGCCCAAAAAGATTGGAACCTCCTCAGGTCTACCAAAATAGTTGCGGCTAATACCCATGTGCACCAAAAATTCCTCAAGATTGGAATTGATGGGGATGCGATTGGTATTTATTGTATTCGCATCCTCCACATTATACGATCCAGGGAGGGGGCGCTCATCCTTTGGCAACGAACCCTGGGTATAGAAATCGAAGCGCGATGGGAAGCACACGTCGTCTACCCTGAAAAACATTTCTCTCCAACTCCTAAGCGAGTCTACTTTTTCTGTATAACACTGGAGGCGCCCAGCGCGCTTAGCGAATGGTACCCACCCGTGTGACCACGTGGTGTGATAAAATGCGCGGAACAGGTGTATAGTCGGGTTAATTGCCGCAGCGGCAATTAACCTCGGTTGGTAATGTTCGGTGCACCTATGCAAAGGCAACCGGGATATATGCGAGATGGTAATAGTTTAACACGCCGCCGGAATAAAGATATTGGCACACGCTGATTCGCGATTTAAAAACGCGTGTATACCCCTATTTTCCTTCGGAAGTCCGCATTGTCGCCCGCGCACCGGAACTTCCGGATGCACGGCGACAGAATATAATAATCCGCGAACTCTAGAAGTTCGCCTCGCTATGTCGGATGTGAAATCCGATAACACCTTGACCATGGTATTGTTTTTATACGCGCACGCCGCCGTTACCTTTGGCTAGTAATTTTCGGGTTGCAAGTCAAGGTTTGTTAACAATGGTGGATTGCGTTTTCCGTGATAATCACAAAGAAATGGAGGTCGAGCGTTATATAAGTTTTCTCATCCACGCGATGAACGCCACGTGGATCCCACTATCTCCAATGTGTGGATATGATCTATTGATGGGACGCCGTTCGCTTGTTTTCCTCGATTTACGAGGCATCCATTTTAATATTATGTTTGAGTACCACGTGTATCTTTCAATCAGAGCCTTTTTGGCTTCTTTGTTACCCTCCGCAGCTTATTTATTGGTCAGAAGTTATTAGTCTAGCATCCGCAGTTAGTCACTGCGCATACTAGACTGTGGGGACATGATGACTTATAGTCTGCATTCGGGTCACGAACCCGAATAAAGTCCGATACTAATGAGCCCAGCATGAACTGGGCTAAGCTGATAAGTGCTTGGGCCTACAAAGGCCCAAGCCCAAAGTTATTTATGGAATAGGATATCTCCTAATTATGGAGATAATCGTTTGCCAACAGACTTAGGCGGTATACGCCGAAGGTTGGGGAACACGGAACCAACAAGGATTCCGTGTGTATATAAAGGGAACCATATCCCTCGTTAAAGGTACGATCTAAACCCTAACTCTCCTTGAACCCCAAAAACCGATTACTTACTCTCACGCCAGAGGATAATCGTGGGAGACAATCCCACGATAAGCCTAACGGTGTTTTCTGTTACTTAGTGCGTAGGTCTCAAGAATCAAGACTCAATTGGTACGAGAGCTGGAGCCCCAAACAAGGAACGTCCAACTTTTGTATCAACATCAAGGACAATAAGCAGTTTGGAGACGTCCATTGGTAAGAGCTTTGGGCTTGGGTCAATAGACCCGTGTTCAAACCTCTTCCATAGCACTAAAGATCATTTGGTACCATCTCCCCACCGCAAATGCTCAGATTGACTTGTCAGCGAGGGGCCTATTGAAGAAAGTGGCCAGGGTTCAAAGCCCACCTCCCGATAAGTGCGACCACCGGACAGTGCTCATTGCAGGGCCGGGTCCTTGGGAAAGGTCCGGTTGGCATCCTTAGGATGCATGGGACCAGGGTGATCCCACCGATCTTCACCTTTTGAAGGAAAAAAAGGGGGGAGAAAGGCAGTTTTGGATTTCCTAAGTTAATGGGGGAAAAAAAGCAGAAAAGTGGATAATAAGCTATTCTACAAACTTAAATAAGCACTAAATAAGCTGGAAACTAACTAATCTGATCTACTTAATCTAAAAAGCTTCTAAAACACCTAAATAAGCTAAAGAGTAATCTGAAATAAGCTAAAAGATGGGTTGTAGCAAGCTGCTGATGTGGGACAGCAAAACAGTCCAAGGGGCTACTAAAAGCGTAAAAATAAGCTACCTACTAAGCACCTAATCCTACAAGGGGACCTATTATGCAAACTAGGGATGTGGGCTACCTAAAAAGCTACTTGGGATCCTATGAAAAGCTTAGGACAGCTTATAAATAAGCTGTGAAAAGCTTAATGTAGGGGCTGTTGTGAAGCAACAACTCAGTCCAAGGGGGTACTTTGGGGTTCCTAAAAAGCTATTCATAAGCTAAAACTAAAAATTATAAAAAAATACCATTAACTAGGTGACCAACTGAATGAGAAGCATACCAAAAAGCAGATCATAAGGACTCATATTAAGCAAATGAAAAATCTAAAAGACAAGCCACTTGGGCATAAAAGCTGCTGAGAAGAACAAATATGGACCTTTTTTTTTTCTTTTCAAAACTTAACAAAACTTGTTAAATCAATTTTACTTCTTTCAAAACGACTTTAAAACCTTAAAGCAACTTTGACTTATGAAGTCAAAGTGGGAAAATAGGTTTTGACCCAAGTTTGAGCTAAACCAAACACCCCGAATGGGGTAAACTCTTTAAAACTCGATTTTTTAAAACTAATACTGAAGTTTCTTTTGTAAAACTAACTTAGGACCAGGATTTTAGCTTAAAAACAAGTAATGGAAGGTAAAGATCAAATAAGCACTAAAGTGCTTATTTGCTAAATAAGCAAAAAGTAAAGAAACAGGTTGTAAAAAAAAACTTTTATTAATTTAAAAATAACAAATTACAAACATAAAACTAAACTTTTTAAAAGAGCTGAAACCTAATGCCTTATCATGGCTACATAAGCTCTCTATTTATACTACTAGGGTCTTTGTCTTCAAATGCTTGAGCTGTTGTGCTTTTGATGTGAGACCGAAGTGAGAATTGGACATCTTGTGTATCTTTTCTTCAATCTCATCCATCCATTTCAACTTGGGCACCAAGGTGAGAAATCTAAGCCGTCCCTTTTTGATATCCAATGAAACAACATGGGATTGCCAAGGTGGCAAAGAGACCATGTGGGATGTGGGGGCTTCTGAGCTTGGTTATCAGTGGGTTGAGAGTGACATGGGTAAAAAGACAAGGAGGATGAGTTGTAGTTTTGGCGGGAACATTTTTTTGGGTGAGATTTATTCTGGGTTTGGGGGATTACTGAGTTGAAAGGGTTTAATGAAGCGGGTTAAAAGGGAGGAAGGAGTTGGTTTAGGTTTATTTAAACTTTTGTTTTTTATGTTTTTATAAAACTTTTTTTTTTTTTTTTTTAAGAAGAGAAATAATTTTAATGAAAATTGTTTTTAGTCAAATTAATTGTTGTAAATAAAAATAATTGTTTAAAGTGAAAAACGTGTTTAGGGTAAAAGTGATAAATTGGGTTCGGGTAAAGGGTGAAATGGTAATTTGGATTTAAGGTTAGGTTTTTCGTCTGATTCCCCAAGCTCACTCCCAAATGTGTATCCCGGGCTCTGAAAATGTAGAAAATCCGTTTCCAACTCCGTCCGCAATACACGATTTCCATTCCAAGCTCATTTCTGTCCGTTTTGCTCTGTTTTCGATCCTTTGTACCTGAAACACATAAAAACACATTCCAAGGATATCTGTAGCATAATTGGTTATATTTCCGTGTTTTTAGACGTTTTTGTGGGTTTTTCGGGCTTAAAATGATGAGTAAAAGGCCACTCATCACCCATATGAACTACGTTTATACATTATCTGTGCGCATACATTATTACCACACACTCATATATATAGCAAGCCTACCAATGTTGGCTTGTTTCACGTATGTGCATGCATACAGACAGATGCATATACCCCATACTAACAAACTGATCTAAGCACATACACCACCAAGTATACCTCCAATGCAAATTTTAGAGCAGAAAATGTAGCCTGGGCCGCAAAAAGTGCCAGAAGCACGGCAACTCGTATCGGGATGACATCTTCCATTAAAAATTCGATCGCAAGTAAGCCTAGTACAGCACCAATCAAGTGTTGGAAAATTTAGTGCACTTGTGGGATTAGTTCACACCTTGTAATGGGTTAGGAGGTACAGAGTGTACACCCATAAGGTCCCTAAACACCCTGACTCTATTTGTAGTTTGTATAGGTAGCGCTCAGTTTCCACTGAGAAGCAGTGTTTCCTCTGGAGCAGTGTTTCCGCTGCTGGTGCTATGAAAGTACTGATGATAGTACTGCTTGTAACGGGCTTTGACCTATTCAAGTGGCAGTTATAACTGCATATTGACCATGTTTAATTGGTCATGTAACCACTAACGGCTATAATAGAGATAATTATGAGGCTATTAATGGGCAGATTAATACTTATAATTCCATTTAACTAGCTAAGAGTAATTTCCTATAAATAGGAGATCTGATTATGCATGATGGACACACAGAAAACAACTAACACTTATAAGCGCAAGGGTTATTGAATTGTGCCTAATTCTATAACTACATTTGGTCTTATCCCAAGTAGATATTCGTAACCTGCATTAGGGTCGAATAGTTTACTTTGGAAAGTGATCACACGATTCCAAGTGATATCCCAGAACCACTTGGTGGTATTTGTTTCTGTGACCTTGATTATCTTACCATGTTCGGGAGTTACACACCAACAATCAAAGTAAACTATTTTGTGATAATCAATGGCAATCACGCAATGAAACACATGGCTTCAAACTTTGCTAAGCTTGATAGTTTAAAGGGTGGACTTTAGAGATGGCGTAAGAAGATACATTTCTTGTCACAAGCATGAGTGTGGTGTATGTGCTAATTAAACCTATTCACGATGATGGGATGATGCTACTGGGAGCGTATCGGGAGGAGGAGCAAATGGGAGAATGATGATTACATATGCAGAGGCTTAATTCTCAATGGAATGTCGATTCTCTGCTTGATATTTATCGTAACATTGAATCTTCCAAAGAACCTGGATTCCTTGATGCCAAATATATGGTCGAGGATGCATCAATTAAGAAGTTCCTTGTTAGTAATTTCACAAATTACAAAATGACTGATTCAAGACCAGTTATGGAACAATACAATGAACTTCTTGGTATACTTGGAAGGTTTACATAACATAATATGCACATGGATGAGTCTATTTTAGTCTCTTGTGTCATTGAAAACTCTCTCATTCTTGGAAAGATTTCAAGCATACCTTGAAACATAAGAAAGAGGAGTTAACTCTGGTTGAGTTGGGCAGTCATCTACGCATTGAGGAATCTCTCAAGGTGTAGGATAATGACAAGCCAAAGAGTAGCAATGCTGCTGGTGCATCTGTTGTCAATATGATGGAGCATAACAACTCCACCAGGTACAATGACAACAAAGGCAAACGCAAATATCATGACAACACAAGGGAAGATCCTAACAAGAAGGCAACACCTACTTGTTGGAAATTTGGCAAAACTGGCCACATTAAAAGGGATTGCAAGGGTGTTAAAGTTGGTGGTAAAGCCAATAGATCAGGTACTAATGGTTCAGGGAGTGGTGGTTCAGCCAACTCACTGAAAGGTCAGAATATGTTTAATAAGTCTTTTCAGATTTATTATGTTACATATGTATCTGAATCTAATTATGTGCGGGATGATGATGTTATGTGGTGGGTTGACTCGTGCAACAGCATGTGTGCAAAGATAGAAGTCGGTTCAAGACTTATGAGTCACCGAATGATGGTTCTATTCTTCACATGGGAAATGAGTCAATGACCTTGGTGCATGGTCGTGGTTGTGTAGACCTTAGGTTTAGTTCTGGAAAGATTGTAACTTTGTTTATTCTTATTCATGTTTCTGATATAAGGAAGAACTTGGTTTCAAGTAGTGTTTTGAATAATCATGGATATAAACAAGTTATTGAATCTGATAAATTTGTTCTTTCTAAGAATGGTGTTTTTATTGGTTTTGGTTATTTATGTAATCAAATGTCCAGGCTTAATATTTCCACTGATAGTGTAATTTCAGCCTTTGTGACCACCACTGACCTGACTGACTCTACCCTTTGGCATGCTAAACTTGGCCATGTACACTATAAGAGAATGCAAGATATGTCTAAGGATGGGTTAATCCCACCATTTGACATGGACACTGAAAAGTGTAAAACTTGCATGTTGACCAAGATAACCAAGAAGGAGTGGCATGCAAATCACACAGGTCACTGTGTATAAGCTCCAAGAGCTTAGTCTCACGACTAACACATAAGAAGTACTTTGTGAGATTTATTGATGATGCTTCTAGGTTTTTTTTATGTCTATCCTTTACATACTAAGGATGAAGCTTTAGATAAACTCAAAGTGTTTAAAACTGAAGTTGAATTACAACTTGGGTCTTTGATCAAAAGATTAAGGACTGATAGGGGAGGTGAGTACATGGATACTCTGTATTTTTAGTCTGTTGGAATAATCCATGAAACGATCGCCCTTATACTCCTCAAAGAAATGGTATTTCGAAAGGAAAACAGGTGATGAAGGAGATGGTTAATTCCATGTTGTCCTATTCAGATCGAGTCAAGGGTTCGGGGTGAAGCTATGTTAACGACTTGCTATTTATTAGATAGGGTTCCCAACAAAAGGAACAAGGTTACCCCTTATGAACTCGGACTAAAAGGAAACCCAACCCGAACTATCTCAAGGTTTGGGGTTGTAGGGTCGCTTTAAGACTCCACGATCCAAAGTTGAAAACTTCGTGAAAGAGGCATTGATCGCATCTTTGTTGGATATGCCGAGAATTCCAAGGCTTTTAGGTTCTATGTTATTGAACCTAATGAATATGTTTCGCTTAACTCAATAATTGAATCAAGGGATGCAAACTTTGATGAGAATAGATTCTCATCGGTCCCTAGACCAAGTCAAGGGATTCCTAATGAAACTCATGACATCGGTGTATCGAGGTCCCTAATGGTGAACCATCGCGATCCCCGATGAGGTTGTGGTTCAACAACTCGAACTCGCGCGGGAAGAGCAAAGAGTCGACTCCAAAGTCATTTGGAGCCGAGTTTCAACTATACTTAGTTGAAGGAACAAGGGACGAGGTCTCGACCAATACTCCTATTGCTTCATTGTTGAGGATGATCCCAAGACATTTGAAGAAGCAATGAAGTCCCGTGACATTGCTTTCGGAAAGAAGCAATCAATGATGAGATGGATTCCATCATGGGCAACAACACTGGTGTTGGTTGATCTACACCGGTTGCAAACCTTTGGGTTGCAAATGGATTTTCAAAAGGAAAATGAAGGTAGATGGAACTATTGAAAAGTTCAAGGCTAGACTAGTCATTCGTGGCTTTAAACAAAAGTCGTGGATAGACTATTTTGATACTTATGCCCCGTAGCTCGTATCAATACCATAAGACTACCGATTGCTTTGGCATCTATTCACAACCGCTATTCATCGATGGATGTGAAAATAGCTTTCTTGAATGGTGAATTGATGAGGAGGTTTATATGAACCAACCTCGTGGCTTCATCATTCCCGGCAATGAAAACAAGGTGTGTAAACCGATTAAGTGGACTCAAGCGGGCACTAGCGATGGCATCAAAATTTGATGAAGTGGTTTTGTCTAGTGGTTAGGTTTTTAACCAAGTCGACAAATGTGTATATAGCTAATTTGATGAATCGGTAAAGGAGTCATCATTTGTCTATATCTTGATGACATGTTGATCTTTGGCACCGACTAAAATCAGTTGACCGACAAAGGAATTTTGTCATCAAGGTTCTTCATGAAGGACATGGGGAGGCCGATGTTATCCTTGGTATAAGGATTAAACATGAAAGTAATAGAATTTCTATCTCTCGCCTCATTATATTGAGAAGGTGTTGAGGAAATTCAATTACTTTGATTGTACTCGATGAGTACACATATGGATACTTGTGAGAAGTTGATGCCTAATAATGGCAAAGTCAGATCTCAACTTGAGTATTCTAGGTAATTGGTCACTGATGTATGCAATGACTTGTACAAGACCGATATTGGTTTTGCGGTGGGAAAATTGAGCGATTATACTAGTAATCCTAGTGCTCATCAACGGTAAGCGCTCAGAGGGCAATGAAGTATTTGAAGAGAACTATGGATTATAGTCTCATATACTAGTTACCCATCGTTGTTGGAAGGATACACCGATGCAAGTTGGATCAAGAACATTGAAGACAATTCGCTCACCAAAGGGTCGGGTATTCTTACTGGTGGAGGTGCAATTTCTTGGGCATCCAAAAGCAAACTTGCATCACTAGTTCAACAATGGAATCAATTTGTGGCCTTAGTCACTGTAAAAGAAGTCGAATGGTTGAAAACTTGCTTCGAGATTCCATTGTGGCCTAAACCTATAGCACCTATTTCTATCCGATGTGATAGTGCACTACATTGGCTAAGGCTTATAGCCGATGTACAATGGTAAGTCTAGACACTTAGGTGTCGTGCATAGCATGATTCGTGAGCTTATCATGAATGGGGTGGTATATATAGAGTTTGTTAGATCTCAATAGAATTTAGCCGATCACTGACGAAGGGTTTGGCTAGAGACTTGGTTATAAAGTCTGCTAAAGGGATGGGTTTAAGTCCAACTTAGTCACTCGAATGCTAGGACACCCAACTACCTCCTAAGGAAACTTGGGAGCTAAGTTCAATGTGGAAAGTCGAATATTCAAAGTGGACCGGAGCACATGTTTTATTTACATCCCAAGGTTGTGCTCGTAACTCATGGAAAGGAGGATGAAGTCTTTACTTCTTAATGGTTAATTTTCTTTGAAAAAGTGCTTGGCAGGAGCATGAATAAAGAGGAACCACCTATGTAAATGTTGAAGTTTTGCCGCTTCAAGAAGCTTTTGGACTTTTAGCTTTTACAACATTTATGAATTTTGATATGGACACATGGCTTGTATAGTGTCAGGAGATAAGTGTTTGAAAACTTGTGTGTATTTTATCTTCGGGTATTCAAATGGGTTGAAGGGTTCAATTCTTAGAACACCCTGATTCTCAAATATTAGAACGTGTAATTTACTAAGATGGAAATTCAATCCTCAGGACATTTTCGTTTATGCACATGTTTTGATTTATGTTTGTTTTCATGCAAAGGAAGTGAACTAAATTTGCGGAGGATTGTTGGAAAATTTAGCGCACTTGTGAGATTAGTTCACACCTTGTAATGGGTTAGGAGGTACGGAGTGTACACCCATAAGGTCCCTGAACACCCTGACTCTATTAGTGGTTTGAATTGGTAGCGCTCAATTTCCACTGAGAAACAGTGTTTCCGCTGCTGGTGCTATGAAAGTACTGATGATAGTACTGCTTGTAACGGGCTGACCTATTCAAGTGACAGTTATAGCTGCATAATGACCACGTTTAATTGGTCATGTAACCACTAACGGCTATAATGGAGATAATTATGAGGCTATTAATGGGCCGATTAATACTCATAATTCCATTTAACTAGCTAAGAGTAATTTCCTATAAATAGGAGATCTGATTATGCATGATGGACACACAGAAAACAGTTAACAATTATAAGCGCAAGGGTTATTGAATTGTGCCTAATTCTATAACTACATTTGGTCTTATCCCAAGTAGATATTCATGTAACCCAGGCATTAGGGTCGAGTAGTTTACTTTGGAAAGTGATCACACGATTCCAAGTGATATCCGGTAACCACTTAGTGGTATTTGTTTTTGCTGACTCGTTGTTGTTTCTGCTGACCTTGATTATCTTACCCTGTTCTGGGAGTTACACACCAACATCAAGTGCCCCACACGGCTGGTCTTGAGAAATGCAATTCCTATATGGGGATGATTTCCTTGAAAGTGTTAATACCTTGCCATCTTCCAAAAGAAATTTCCCAATTTGAACTGGGTTGGCCTGCACGAAGCGATGATAGAAGAGCACATTAATTATATATCTAGATCTATACTATATTATAATGCATGTAAAATCCAAACCTCATTTCAAGCCTAACTCCCAAACAAAAATTAAGATAAGGAGCTCCAATAATGAGATGACATGTGTCATTTCTTAACAAACTCCAAGCCTAACTCCTAACCACTAAAAATTAACATAAGGAGCTCCAATTATAAAGTGACATGTGTCACTTATCAACTAAAAATTCATCTTTATTTTCAAATTAAAATATCTTTTTATCCACTTATTTTTTTTTATAATCTAATTTCACCATATTTTCTAAAATTTTATGCTCTTTAATTTAACACCCATTTTAATATATTTTTCTGACTTTTTAGTTTTTATATTTTTAAGTGGGTTTATTTTATTTTAATTCAAATTTTTACAACTTTAACCTTTATTTTAATCAATACAATCTTGATTCATCAAAATCATATACTTTTGGGAGGAGAGTTTGACGGGTAAGAGATTGTGAGGGTCTTTCTATATGCGGGAATATGATGTGACGGGAAAGCTACGGGTAACCCAAACAAACACATATACATTCGAAGTGTTGTGAAACGAATTCACTAAACGGGTAAACAAACACATATGACTATACTTATCGCCGCCGCTGTGCGTGGGTATCCGACTAGTACTATATTATAATGCATGTAAAAGCCAAACCTCATTCCAAACCTAATTCCTAACCAAAAATTAAGATAAGGAGCTCCAATCATAAGATGACATGTGTCACTTCTTAACAAACTACAAGCCTAACTCCTAACCACTTAAAAGTAAGATAAGAAGCTTCAATTATAAATTGACATGTGTCACTTCTCAACTAGAAATTCATCTTTATTTTCAAATTGAAATATCTTTTTATCTACTTATTTTTTTTTATAATCTAATTTCACCGTGTTTTCTAAACTTTTATGCTCTTTAATTCAACATCCATTTTGATATATTTTTATGAGTTTTTAGTTTTTATATTTTTAGTGGGTTTATTTTATTTTAATTCAAATTTTTACAATTTTAACCTTTATTTTAATCAATACAATCTTGATTCGTCAAAATCATATACTTTTGGGGTAGTGTTTGACGTGTAAGAGATTGCATGGGTATTTCTATATGCGGGAATAATGATGTCACGGGAAAGCTACGGGTAACCCAAACAATCACATACAACTAACACATATACATTCGAAATGTTGTGAAACGAATTCACTAAACGGGTAAGCAAACACATATAACTATACTTATTGCCGCCGCTATGCGCGGGTATCCGACTAGTACAATTAAAGATGTACGTATTTGCCTATTCCAAATTGACATGAGAGCTAAGGGATGCTAAAATAATATGAATTACCAAGTACATCTATCATATCATTAATTAGCTTGATCAATAAAATCATCAACTAACATGACTACGTACCTTGCTCATTCCCATTGCTGCATCATGAAAGGTTGTTTCATCGTCTACAACCATGAATATCTCCTGATCACCAGCGTTGTTCGCGGCAAAACACAAAGTCGAGCTGGTACTCGCGAAAACAACGAGAACCAACACCACT
The DNA here is from genome assembly GCA_022545495.1 of Chrysanthemum lavandulifolium. Lineage (NCBI taxonomy): Eukaryota > Viridiplantae > Streptophyta > Magnoliopsida > Asterales > Asteraceae > Chrysanthemum > Chrysanthemum lavandulifolium. The sequence goes on along the minus strand of CM040244.1, from coordinate 67,322,671 downwards.
GCATACATATTGTTCATGATTAATCTTATGAGTTAGTATAGTGTATGTTTATGATGTTGTGAGGTACTACTGCAACTAGCGTTAGTGTATTTATAGACCTCATTATCTGTTATATTAACGGGCTGACCCGTGAGTTTCACCCGGATCGGATAGCCGTAAATATTGGTGTCATGAAGGGGACCCTGCACTATAAATTGGTGTCATGGAAGGCATGGACAATGTGCTAAACGTTCTTGCCACATAATTGGTGGTAAAAAAAAATGTCCTCTCTCCCTACTGCGGTTCGATTTGATCAAGGTAATAAAATCATGATTTTGTATTTGAATGTAAAAACTTAATTTCTTATTTTTATTGTTTCTGTTTTTATCCAGGATGCTTGGTACATGTTGGCTGTTGCAAAAGAAAGAGAAAAAAAAGAACATTCTAATGCAAATGGGGACGTGGTTGGGTTTTGGTTTCTTAGCTTTACAATACAAATTCAAAATTAATTTATTTGTTGGGTTTTGTTACTTGAAGTTATTCAGGCATGCAGGGCCTGCCAACTAAAACCAAAAAAAATATCAATATGTAAAATTGTAAATAGGGGAAAACATAAGAATGTATGTGTATGACATCTATTTATCATATTGTAAATAGGGTGCGTTTGGTATGCTGTCATGAATGACAATGGGTATGTGTTTGATAGTAGTGGTGGGTCCCTCACCAATGAAATATCTGTTGATCCCAGTTGAGCAAACGATCTAATATAGAAATTGACTTAAAAGAAAGACTTATTAAGTATCACGCGGAATTTAATACTTAATCTTAAAAAGAAGAACAATGAACATTCAACACCTAAATATTATTATTAATACGAATACTCTAACAAGTATTTGGGTTTTACAACCCTGAAGTGTATCGACCTTAGATATAAAACATACATATATCTAATCTAACCTAGGACCTCCTTTTATAGGCTAAGAAGTCATTTACATAATACAATACGTAACCTACAAGATAAATATCTTTTCTATATTTATCTAATAAAAAAATATTAAACTGACTATACAAGACTAGCAGTGGTCACATTACAATATCCGTGGTTACACAATACTACTAGCCGCGGTTTGTTTTTAGTAGTGGATTCATTCTTCTGTTCGTGGTTTCATCAACTCTGTCCGTGGTTCCAACACTTATATGTGATAAGGTTTTAAAAGGTACCATTTTATGAGGGGTCGTTTAAGTCCTTATTTGATCACTTTTGTATCCGTTATTGCTTAATATCGCTCCTTTTCACTTTTTAGGTCTCGTGAAGGCAAAATGTCGGAATGGCACTTATTTGGACGAAAAGGCGCGAATATATGAAGAAAATGGCCAAAGTCGAATCGAGACACTCACAACTGTTGAAGTTAGAAGGCGACGGCGCAAAAGTTATGACGCCGTCCCAAAATTATTGTGACGGCCGTAACCCAAAACTCAGATTTTCAAGCGACGACGCCTAGTTGTGGAAGAGTAGGCCGTCGCTACTCGCACGGCCTAGATGCAATCCGCACGACGCCGGTCAAGAGGACGGCGCACGGACACAAGGTGACGCCGCCGCAAGGTTAACGTGGCAAAGACGAAACCCTAATGATGGCGACACGACGGCGGCCACTAAACATAAGGTGACGCCGCCGCAATTGTAATCTTATATATAGAATCCGAATTTTTCGCCTTTGTGTGGAGAGTCTTTGGAGTAAAACCTAAAACCGAACCTAAGGTGTCTTGTACAAGATTTTAGGGTTTTAAACCCTATCTTACATCAAGATAAGTCTTTACTTCATTAATTCAATTATGTCTTTGATTATTTGTGTGTATGCTTGCATGTTCTCCATGTCCCGCTAATTTATTTGTGTGTTTGCTTAGGAAGTATGAAACTTAATTATTGAATATTGATTGGTTGTTTCTTATCTTAGTTGATTAATGATCTAGTAATGCGATAGGTCATTCGTTGTGTACTTAATGCTTGATTCATCTTTGTGAACCTTAGAATATAATTACCGAGTAGTTGTAGGCTAAACCATCCAAAGAGCGCCTTAGAGTAGGAGTTTATAATCCCTAGTGGGTTTGTAGACAAGACCCTTTGGTAAGTTCAAAGAGTTAGGAGAAACGATACCCTACAACTTTAGACTCACAACGCAACTAGGAATAAGACGTGACACTCAACCATCAATAGGAGATAATTAAGGAGTAATACAATCTAAGTAAACACATCTTTAAACTATCATACGAGCACACATTAATTAGACATAGACTCCCACAACCTTAGTTTAGATAATTAGATAATAGTAGAGTAATCGGTAGAAATACCAACCCCCAAATCCAATACCCGAGATTCGTACCTTTCCATTTTCATAAAACATAAAAGATAAAAATAATCTTCCTCAACCTTAACCTTAGCGTAGTAACTCCTTACTAGCATTCCTATTCCCCAGAGAACGATATCAATACCCGTGGCTTACCCTAATTACTACACTACAACGATTAGGTTCATCGCCTAGGTGTTATAAAACTTGCTCAAGAAAAGGAAGTTTCCTTGACCCCGAACGACGCGTGTAGCGTTATCAAGTTTTTGAAGCCACGGGAATAGAATAGCTAGTTAGTAGTCCACCTCGCTTAGGTTTCTTTGCTTGATTCCTATCAAGTAAATTTTTCTCATTTTTAGCTTTCTTAGTCTATCCCCTTCTTCGTGACCTTTGTTCGTAACCCCATCACTTTTCATCATGGAAGGTGATAACCCACTACCATTCATCAACCCACCACCAAATGACCCGCCAAGAGCCCGCACTCTTGGTGAATACTCGAGACCAAGCCACCTAGGCTATAGGAACACCATTGAGCTTCCCGACCAAGCCCAAACTACGCCCTGCGATCCGACACCATCCGGTTGGTGCAAAACGGATGTGTATTCCATGGACTTCGTTCAAGATCCAAATCAAGATCCGAGGATTTCTCAAAATCGCCGATTCCATCGACCTTGATGCTACTACTGGGAGACCACGCTACCGCCTCTTCCAATTCTCTCTACGGACCAAGCTAGTAATTGGCTTGAGCGACTTCCCGCGGCTCCATCTCAAGTTGGGATGATCTTACCTCTCTTCCTTGCTCAATTTTTCCCACCGGGAGAACCACTAAGCTTAGGAATGACATCTTGATGTTCCAACAACGCCAAGGTGAATCTCTACTAAGCATGGACCCGATTCAAGGACTTACTTCATAAAGTCCTCATCACGGCATTGATCTTTGGCTCCAAGTCCAAATCTTTATGATCATGTCAACTTCCCCACTAAGCGATCCATTGACCAAGCGGCCGGTGGAAAACTTAGTGATCTCACCGCAGAAGAATCATGGGAAATAATAGAGGACCTCGCCTCTATGACAACGAAAGTTGGGATGACCCCGTGAGCGCCCAAACCGCCAAGGCAATTTCCTTGCCTCCTTCCGATCGTAGGATGATCGAACTTGAAGATCAAGTTAGATTCCTCATGAGTTCCTACAAAATCCTAAGTCCTCACGACAAGTGAATCAAATCACTCTACCTTGTGAGTTATGCAAGGGTCCCCATGACACTCGTGATTGCACAAGGCTCTCCGAACAAGCTTTTGCGACTACGCCCATACGCATCGACGGAGCGGGAGAGAAGTGGTACACTTTCAAACCCGAACAAAACAACTTAGGAAACTCATACAACCCCTCATGGAGAAATCACCCTAACCTTAAGTGGAACCAAAACTCAAGCACACCCCAAAGCTCATCTAGTTCGCCTACTAGGTTCAATTCTTCTAATACCGTAACCCCACTAATCTTGAGGCAATTGCATCTAGATTTTGTCATCCCAAGAAACTCGATTGAATAAGCTTGAAGCCGATTTTAAGCAAAACAAAGCGAGATGACAACCAAGCTTGATGCCCTTAAAAGCCTTCAATGAGCGGGAAGTTGAGCACCCCAAGTGATACCATTAAGAACCCAAAAGTGAATTCGATTTCATCGACTTCATGTTCTAGTTCACCATGGGAGAGTGCACATCCATGCCCTCTCACCCAACGGTTCACTCGGTAAATGCTATCAAAAGGGTTCCAAGCCATCCAAAGGTACCAAGGCCCGCACCCTTGGTAGAGCCTACTCTGAGAAACCCGTTAGCCAAGAATCCAACCCTAGTTTAGAGGAGGAGTACAAGGAACTCCATCAAGAAAACCGATTCTTGAAGTCTTAGCTCATGCACCTTACTATAATGCTTTAAAAGAAAAATATGAGTTAGAACTTAGGCTTGGAAAACATGGGTCCGCTTTTGTGCGAAACAACTTACCTAAGAAGTTAGACGATCCCGGCTATTCACTCTTCCGTAGACTTGGAACTTCCAAGCCACTCGATGCTCTAGCCGATTTAGGATCATGCATCAATCTTGTTCCGTTGTCCTCCATGAAGCCTTAACTTAGGTAAAATTGAACCAACGGAAACCATCTTAGGTCTAGCGGACGGTAGTATAGCACGTCCGTAGGAATAATAAAGGATATGGTAATACATGTAGGAGAATTAACTCTTTGGCCGACTTTCATGTGCTAGACATGAATAAGGACCCGACATGCCCATTACTAGTTGGAAGAGGATTTTAGCTACCGCTAGTGCCATTATCGATTGTAAGATGTCCAAAATAGTGGTAGGAGAGGGAGTGCTAGATCCGCTTACGATGTTAAAAGCATACATACTACAAGGATGAGGAAATCCCACAAGAGATAGGGTTGGATAGAGAGCCTTCTAGATATGGACCTTGGATTGATAAGAACATCATAGGCCCCAAAGACCTTTTACCTAGATAAAGCCTTTGCTAGTGCAAAGAACTTTCCAAGAACAAGAAATGGCTAGGGACATAGAAGTGAACCCGCTCGAGGACGCCTTAGTATTTAGGAAGATGACCGAGTTCCTAGGAAGCTTGCCCGTTAACCTTGTCATGAATAAGTGGATAGTTGAGAAATCGAACACAAGTGGGATTGGAATAGACCGCCTAGTGATGGTAATGGAAGGTGGCACATTAGGATACAAATTTATGATCCCGATGGTGAGATGTTTGAAAAGGCATATTTAACCGAACGTACTACTAGGAACTTGAATGATAAGTTTGATCCTTACGACATTGTTGAGGATAGACTTACGATATCGGCACGTAGGAGCACGACTATGAGTCTAGCTACAAGACTCTTAAATAAAGAAAAGCGCTTCGTGGAGGCAACCCATGTTTAATTGTTTGCTTGTTAGTGTCATATATCTTTTATTAATTGTTTATCCTCATGTTTAAATTTGTAAAATGCTTTATTTTGTTTTTAACCTCGCCTTAATTGCATATAAAGGTATTTTACATAAGGGATAAGTGTAGGAGGATTACACACGCCAAAAGAAACGTAAACATGAGAATAACAATTAACTAAAAGATATTTATGTTTGTTTGTTCGAGTCAAATGCTTGTATCGAGTCATAATGGATGTTTTGCGTAAATTTTTCCGATTCTAAAGATGTAAATTTTCCGTAATTTTTCCGTAAAATCGCACCGCTTTTTGTCAGATAACCGACGGCGTCAGATTGCAACCGACGGCGTGAAAGGAGTAAAACATCGATTACTTTTTTCTCGCTTTCGAGCTACTTATAAATTTTTGGAATTTTCCGTGTCTTAATTTTCTTAGAAATTCAGTAAACATCCATTCCACAAGCATTATATCCTAGTTTAAATCGAGTCTTATATATATTATTACCGCCGATTTTACGCGAAGGTTTCGCTTTGTTTTCTTCAAGTGTGCAGTTTTAGTTTGTCAAGAAGAAGTTACATAAGATTGGAAGGAGCTTTTCACGCAATAATTCTTCTTGAAAAGAATTTAACCACCACTTTACACGGATCCTACCGAGCTAATCGTGGGAGTATTAGTTTCTTCGCTTTTAATTACCTTCTTTATCATAACTTTGATATTTTCGGGAACATTGGGGACAATGTTCGCTTTAAGTGTAGGAGGAAAATAAACGGAACTTTGAAACTATGCTTATCCTTGATTATTTGCTTTGTCCAATTGTGATTGTGTAATAAACCATGAGAAAATGTCGGTTAGGGTAATTTTGGCACCAAATTTAAAATTTTTATGACATATAGGAGTGGGCCATTAGTCTTAACAAAAGCGCCTCATGGATAGGAAGTTATATGACTAGCACAAAAACCCTTTACCACCCAAATTCCACCAAAATGCGAGGATCGCCTTAGATTAGTAGGAATTAAAGCATTCATCTTTAATGCTTAGAGTGTGAACCGTAGTATATTAGATTCTAGAACTTGTTTTGTGATGCATTCCGAGATCGCAAGTGAGGCTACACTTGTGTAGTTAGGAATAACTAAATGATAAGAGGCATTAGGATAACCCTTGTTTGATGCCTATAATATAATTACTTCTTCCATATCGGTTGAGTAATTCCCCACACCCTTTGCGTTGTACTCATCTTTAGTACACGATACCCTAGTTAACCCCTCGAGCCTATCCTTTTCGCGGTTCTCGTGATGTTTCGTTTTTCCGAATATCAATGAAGAGCATTGTTTACACCCCACCCCAAATATACACCCAAATCGCCTTTAGCCTACCCCTTATGCACTCACTTTTAGTGCAAATGTTTGTTATCACCCTAAACCCTTAGTTCAATTATCTAGTTGCTTGCATAAGTTGCTAAGTCGAGTCATATCCTTTGTATACGCTTTGGGATGATTGGGATTCATGGAAAAGTTAAAGTTTATGAAATGACGGAAGGGAACGTTAAAAATTCAAATTCCCTTTGTTTGCATAATAATGTACCCCAAGTGTTTTGATCTTTTCAAATCGGGTCAAATTAGTGTTAGAGTAATAAAACTCAAGTGTAGGGATGTGCCTATAAATCCTTAGTATTTTGATGTTATCGTAGAGGATGGTAGAGTAAAAGTGTATGAAAAAAAAAAAAAAAAAAAAAAAAAAAGAAAAAAAAAGAAAAAAAAAAGAGTGAAAAAAAAAAAAAAAAAAAAAAAAACATACGGGCTACCATCCTACATCTATCTTTTAAATTTATGTTTGTTTATTTCAGCTTATCTAGAGTTTAGAGTGTCGAGTCTTGGCTTAGCAACGCCATTCTTCATATGCATTTAACATAAAGATTTTTGACTTACCACCACTAAATAGCCTATCCCACCAAACCCTTATTTCCTACCGTAAGCCTAACATTACAACCCTTTAAAAGACCTCTTTGATAGTCTTTCCTAGGTGCTTACGCCAAAGCGATGAAGGTTTGATCTATTCTCAAGCCTATGGTAATCTATGTACTAGGACCGTTAATGAGTGTTTATCTTCCATTTCCTATTTTGTTATATTTCATATATACACCGAGAGAGATGCGAGTATCCAAACACCCCATGTGAGGTGCTAGTATGTAATTTCCGTGCTTGTTATGACTTTTATGGGCTTATATGTGTTGTGGACCGCTTTGAATTAATGCTTCATGACCCCTAACTTATAAATTAATTGGCTAAAGCACATTTGCTTGAGGACAAGCAAATAACAAGTGTAGGGATATTTGATAAGGTTTTAAAAGGTACCATTTTGAGGGTCGTTTAAGTCCTTATTTGATCACTTTTGTATCCGTTATTGCTTAATATCGCCCTTTTCACTTTTAGGTCTCGTGAAGGCAAAATGTCGGAATGGCACTTATTTGGACGAAAAGGCGCGAATATATGAAGAAAATGGCCAAAGTCGAAATCGAGACACTCACAATGTCGAAGTTAGAAGGTGACGGCGTCAAAAGTTATTGGCGACGCCGTCCCAAAATTATTGTGACGATCCGTAACCCAAAACTCGTATTTTCAAGTGACGACGCCTAGTTGTGAAAGAGTAGGCCGTCGCTACTCGCACGGCCCAGATGCAATCCGCACGACGCCGGTCAAGAGGACGGCGCCACGGACATAAGGTGACGCCGTCGCAAGGTTAACGTGGCCAAGACGAAACCCTAATGATGGCGACACGATGGCGCACTAAACATAAGGTGACGCCGCAATTGTAATCTTATATATAGAATCCGAATTTTTCGCCTTTGTGTGGAGAGTCTTTGGAGTAAAACCTAAAACCGAACCTAAGGTGTCTTGTACAAGATTTTAGGTTTTAAACCCTATCTTACATCAAGATAAGTCTTTACTTCATTAATTCAATTATGTCTTTGATTATTTGTGTGTATGCTTGCATGTTCTCCATGTCCGCTAATTTATTTGTGTGTTTGCTTAGGAAGTATGAAACTTAATTATTGAATATTGATTGGTTGTTTCTTATCTTAGTTGATTAATGATCTAGTAATGCGATAGGTCATTCGTTGTGTACTTAATGCTTGATTCATCTTTGTGAACCTTAGAATATAATTACCCGAGTAGTTGTAGGCTAAACCATCCAAAGAGCGCCTTAGAGTAGGAGTTTATAATCCCTAGTGGGTTTGTAGACAAGACCCTTTGGTAAGTTCAAAGAGTTAGGGAGAAACGATACCCTACAACTTTAGACTCACAACGCAACTAGGAATAAGACGTGACACTCAACCATCAATAGGAGATAATTAAGGAGTAATACAATCTAAGTAAACACATCTTTAAACTATCATACGAGCACACATTAATTAGACATAGACTCCCACAACCTTAGTTTAGATAATTAGATAATAGTAGAGTAATCGGTAGAAATACCAACCCCCAAATCCAATACCCGAGATTCGTACCTTTCCATTTTCATAAAACATAAAAGATAAAAATAATCTTCCTCAACCTTAACCTTAGCGTAGTAACTCCTTACTAGCATTCCTATTCCCCAGAGAACGATATCAATACCCGTGGCTTACCCTAATTACTACACTACAACGATTAGGTTCACCGCCTAGGTGTTATAAAACTTGCTCAAGAAAAGGAAGTTTCCTTGACCCCGAACGAAGCGTTATCGCAAGTTGTAGAGATTTTTATCCTCTCAAGCTAAACCGGTAGTGTCTTTGGAGGATGTTCTTCATTCCTTTGTTGCTGACTATGATACTTAGCAGCATCTTGTCTATGAAGATTTTGAGCAGTTGGACCCCTTGGATATGGAGGAGATGAAACTGAAGTGGCAGGTGGCTATGCTCTTAGTTGATATCAAAAGGTATGAGAAGAAGTCTGGGAGGAAGTTTGGCTTCAAGGGAAAGGATCCAGCTCGCTTTGACAGAAGAAAAGTCAAGTGTTTCACTTGCCACCAGATGGGTCATTTCTCAAGGGAATGCAAGGATAGGAAGACTGGAGATGGAGCAAACTACATTTCCTATCGCCAGAAATGTAAGGAAGTCGAACTTCAGACTCTTGTCACCTTGAATGATCCAAATCAACTGGTCGCTCATGAACTTGTGAGTGAGGAAGTCATTGCGATGTAGAAGCTTAGATTGCTGGCAAGATGTACTTCAGAGGATAGGCATGATCAATTTGCCTTGATGGGACTTTCTCAGGTACACAACTGTATATTCGGTTGTAGTGAAAGATACAATGAACTTAAAGAAGCTTATGATACTATGAAACCTAGATACAATGAATGCTATGTTGATAATGAAGCTTATAAACTATCGTTAAAAACATTAGAAAGACAAAAGGTATGGTTTCAAAAGAATCAGATAGCTTTTGAAGAAAAGATAAAGGTGTTACAGTTTGATCTAGATATTGCAAATATTAACTTAAAATGAACTGAGAAAGAAAAAGCTGATGCTTTGTCTGAGAACCTAGAACTTAAAGAGAAACTAGCTGAGGAAATAGCTAGACATAAAGAATGGTGAGTGTCAGGTGATAAAGTAGCTCACATTCTCTATAGTAGTCAATCTGTAAACTCTGGTTTAGGTATAGGCTTTCAAAAATATGTGGGTCCTGAAGCTAGGTATGATGGGCGTAAATCAACACCAGCAGGATTAGCTAATTATGTAAAAGAAGGTGATTTACATGCTGTCCCTGGACCTATTAGAGGTGAATTCATGCCCACTGACTTGACCATTACTGTTGACTTTGATGGATCACACCATCTATATGGCAAAAAGTCAAAAGACTTGCCTGACCCCGATGCTTCATCTAATCACTTTGTCTCTTGCTCTGACAGTGACAATTCATCGGATCAAGGGTCTACCTCTTATGCCAGTTGTGATTCAAGTGATAAGTCAGACCTTCCCAAGCCCTCACCTGAGCCTACACCCAAGCCTCGCACCCAAGTCTATCTACAAGCCTTCTAGGATAGGCTGCGAGGAATCAACTTCAAGACAGTTTCCTCTCGAAGATTTGTCTTTAAATCTTTGCATAATCGATCTGTTAAAACAATTCCTTAAATGTTTCGGTTTAAGTACTTCTACATGTAATAGAACATCTCCCTATTTGAATAAATCTTCCAAAAGGAAGACATGTTTTGTGTGTGGAAGTAAATTTCATTTAATCAAGGATTGTGATTTTTATGAGCAAATATTGGGTGCATGTGCTACTCAGCAGAAACCTAGACCAGTGTGGACCAATGTTGATAATATACCACCTTATGTCCCACAAGCAGCCTATACTGAATCTCCTTGGAGAAGATCAGTTGCCAGACCTTATGTGCAACCAACTAGCCCCTATTTTAATCATGGTTATTGGCCTACATATGTTGACCCAATGAATGCTGGGAAAGGATTTTGGGGGACTGCTGTCAAGCCCTCAGCAGGTTGTTCTTGGAATAAAAAGGGACCCAAATTTCAATGGAAATCCAAGAACAATGGTGGATCTTTCTCATCTGCTAGACCTAAATCATATGATCCATAAAGGCGTGTTCAAGTCAAGAATGACTTGAGCCTCCTTTGTATACTAACATTCTTTTGTATATATTTTTTGTTACTATAGGATCATCCTCTTAAGCATAAAGATATTGGTATTGTTGATAGTGGTTGTTCAAGAAGCATGTCAGGAAACAGAGATATGATGCACAATTTTGTACCTATAGAAAGAGGAGGCAATGTGACTTTTGGTGGAAGTGATGGTAGAATCACTGGGAAAGGCACCATCAAGACACCTCTACTGAACTTTGAGAATGTGTACTATGTTAGGGAACTTCAGCACTTCAACTTGTTCTCAGTCTCACAAATTTGTGACACCAAGAACAAGGTACTCTTCTCTGAAGATGAATGTCTTGTGCTTTCTAAAGACTTCAAGCTTCCAGAAGATACATCAATTCTGATGAGAGTTCCTCGTACTCACAATCTATACACATTCAACCTCAATGAAGTTCAACCAGAAGGTGACCTTACTTGTTTGGTGGCTAAAGCATCCCTGGATGAGTCTACTAAATGGCATAGGAGGATGGCTCATGTGAACTTCAAGACCATAAACAAACTCTCTAAAATGGGTCTTGTTGAAGGTCTTCCCTCCAAAGTTTTCACCAATGATCATAATTGTGTTGCATGTAGCAAAGGAAAGCAACACAGAGCTTCCTACAAAGCTGTCACTGCTGTGAGCATTATCTCTGAACCTCTTTAGCTGCTACATATGGATCTCTTTGGTCCAACTCAAGTCAAAAGCATTGATCACAAGTATTTTTGTTTGGTTATCACTGATGGCTTCAGCAGATTTTGTTGGGTGTTCTTTCTAAGGACTAAAGATGAAACATCTTCGGTGCTGAAAGACTTCATCACCCTTGTTGAAAATCAGTTGAACAAAAAGGTTAAGGGAATTCGGTGTGATAATGGGACAGAGTTCAAGAATGCTATTCTTATAGAACTCTGAAGCTCTAAAGGGATAAAAAGGGACTATAGCAATCCAAGAACCCCACAACAAAAAGGGGTAGCTGAAAGAAAAAATAGGACCTTAATAGAGTGCAAGATCAATGCTTGCGACTCTAAATTGGCCACTATGTTCGGATCAAGTCGTTGGCATAGCTTGCTATGTGCTAAACAGGTCTCCATTACTAGACCTCACCTCAAAACACCATATGAACTTCTCTTTGGGAAGGTTCACGCCATTCATTACCCGAAACCTTTTGGTTGTCAAGTGACCATTCTTAACACCAAAGTGATCCGCTATGGAAGTTTGATGAGAAGGATGATGATGGTTATATTGTGGGTTATTCACTCATAGTAAGGCATACTGTGGTGTACAATTTGCAAGCCAAGAAGATAGAGGAAACTTTGAACCCGAGATACATGGAAGATAAGCCCAATGTTCAAGGATTGTGGTCATGTGTGGTCTTTGACCTTGACTACTTAACGATTATTTGGGTTATACTAGACATATGGCTAACCAAAGTGCGGGTTCTCAAGAGTCTCCCACTAACAATGCAGTACCTTGGATCTCGACTCGAAAGTGAGTTTGAAGATGATGAACAACCTATACTTGTGCCTTCTTTCTCCCCTAACCAAATTGCAGGTGACACATCTAGAAATACTTCTGATGAGAGTAAAGATGAATCACATTATGCTGAGGACCTTGCTAGGCTTCAGACTCAAGAGTTTGCGCTAAGCTTGAAGTCGAGAAGTTGATAGGGAGATTGCAAATGAAGTCATCAATAGAAACCATGTTTCACGACATTGATCCAGCCTCTCCCATCATCATCAAATCTGTTGAAAGCTCAGATGTCTCTACTCCTATTCCTTCTAAAGTGTCCACAGACTTTGGTGAACCCTATACTCGCTTTCCAAGACCTTCAGATCTTGGAAATCATCAACCCAACCGCATTTTCACCTCACCTTCCTATGATACAACTAATGAACCAACTTTGTCTAATCTTGAATCTTCCATTGAAGTCAACCCCACTGCTACTAAAAGAATCAACATAACTCACCCTCAATCCAATATTATTGGTGATATTCTAGCACCGTTAGAACTCAAGGGCTATCACTAGTCCTAAATTTGGACGAGTTGCTTTTCTCTTATGTCTCAAACCAAAGAAAGAGACAATCACACGTAATTTAAGCATTGTCTTTGCTTGTTTCCTTTCTCAAGTTGAACCAACAAGTGTTACTCAAGCTCTTGAAGACTCAAGTTGGATTGAAGCAATGCAAGAAGAAATGCAACAGCTTCAAAATCAACAAGTTTGGATCTTGATACCATTTGCGATGGCAAGTATGCAATTGGGACCAAATGGATTACGAAGAACCGAGAGATGCAAGGGTGTAGTTATTAAAAACAAAGCAAGACTAGTGGCTCAAGGGTATAGACAAGAGGAGGGATTGATTATGATGAAGTGTTAGCACTGTTGCTAGAGTTGAGGCCATTCGAATTTTCTTGGCTTATGCATCTTACATGGGGTTCATGGTGTATCAAATGGATGTTAAAGGTGCTTTTCGTATGGTGAGATAGAAGAGGAGGTTTAATGTCACTCAACCCAAAGGATTTGAAGACCTAGATCATCCTAATCATGTTTACAAGGTGGTTAAAGCTCTCTATGGACTACATCAGGCACCAAGAGCATGGTATGGTAGGCTTTCATCATTCTCATCAAGCATGGCTATAGAAGAGGTGCCATTGACAAGACTATTTTCCACGAAGAAGAACTCCACGGACATCATACTTGTGCAAGTATATGTGGATGACATCATTTTGGATCCACTAAAGAAGCTTGGTGCGGGGAGTTTGAGGAGTCGATGAAGGAGAATTTCATATGAGTGCTATGGGGAGCTTACTTTCTTTTGGGTCTCCAAGTTCGGAGAAACAAGATGGGATATTTATCATCAAGATAAATATGTGAGGACATTTTGAAGAAATTTGGTATGGAAGGTGTTAGGACCGCCACAACACCTTATGAAGCTCAAAGACAAAGACCAACAATGAACCGCACCTACACGTGAATGTTCATTTGTTCAGTCCATGATTGGTTCATTGATGTATCTAACGACTTCAAGGCCCGATATTACTTTTGCCGTGAGTGTTTGTTCTCGACATCAAGTCACTCCACTTGCTTCCAATCTCAATGTTGTCAAGAAGATCTTTAAGTACCTCAAAGGCCAACCTCATTTAGGCCTTTGGTACCCAAAATAGTCTCCTTTTAAGTTGGAAGCATATAGTGACGATGATTATGCCGGGTGCCAACTGGATAGGAGATCCATAACCGGAGGTTGCCAATTTCTTGAAAGAGGTTGATTTCTTGGCGGTCAAGAAACAAACCATTGTGGCTACCTCAACCATCAAGAAGAGTATGTTGTCGCTACAAATTGTCGTGGACAGTCCTTTGGATTCAAAACCAATTGTTGGATTATGGGTATAACTTCATGAACACAAAAATTTTTATTGATAATCAAAGTACCATATGCATTGTCAAAATCCAGCTTTTCACAAGAGAACTAAACACATTGAAATCGGGAACCACTTTATAAGAGATGCATATGAAAACATTTGATAAAAGTGGATAAAATTCATCCGATGATAATGTGGCGATCTGTTAACAAAAGCTTTTGATGGACCAAGGTTTCAACACCTTGTGGTCAATATTAGAATGCTTAACCCTTAACGCAATTTTAAGGGAGGCATAGGCCTCGATGGAGGCATATGCCTCGTGGGAGGATTTTGTAGTAAACTTTGTATATTATTGTGTATAATTTTGTTTTCTAACACTAACTTGCTAATAATATTTTAGATTGTTTGTCTATGTTTGGTTCTTGTGTGTATTTGTGTCTGTTTTGCAGTTTGTCTATTCCAAGTTCAAGTTCAAGTTCATCAAGTGTGGTTCGATTGGTAAATGGACAAGTAAGCTTTAAAGCTTGTTTCTACTGAGATCAAAGTATTGAAGTAAACAATTTGATTCCACTAAAGCTAAAGTACTGAAGAAAAGAAATTGAAGTCAAATTCTTCTTTCATTCATTCAAGAAATAGTTTACAGCTTACAGCTTACAAAATTCAATCAACTTCAAATGCAGCTACAAGAAAAGTACTATACATGATCTACTAAACCTATTCTAGTTCATAACATCTATTCCAACAAATGTTGGATATGCATGATCGCTCATATCTTTCACACTAGTGCTGGATATCGCTCATGAAGTCTTGCATAACCACCCATTCCTTCTATCTCGATGGTCGCAGATGCATGACCACTATGACGAGGATGCTAAGGATCAAAATGGAAAGGATGGATTGATGAAAATGGTGATGATGACGATGACCACGCATGTCCTTTGTGTTTCATCTACTGCTTCACCAAAAGTAATCCATCCACCTTCCTTTAGCTCCTCCTCTATACGATATGTGATGAAGCACCAAAACATGGTGCAGAAGAGCAAGCACCACCTTTCTTTCGACGAGGCCTTTGTTGAGGTGGAGGCCGGAGGTTAAGACTAAGAGGTTATCTCAAGAGGGGTTCCTCGAGTCATTAGAAGACTCACTTGGATTCACCACACTATCATCATCGAGGAACCGAGAAATGGGGATCTCAAAGGGCGAGGTCGGTGGACATGTCTAAAAATGAAGGAAGTCACTGGATGATGATGATAAAGGAGAAGAGGTTGGATTAATAACCTCTGGTTTAGTATTCATGGTTTAATTTGGTGATTGTGGTTCATAGTGAATTTATGGTTTTGTGGTGAAAATTGGGGGTAAAAGATAAGGATTAAGTGTGCATTGGGATTGTTATATAGACGGATGCAAGGTTAATTTAAATTAATGCGAGTTAGTTGGCACGGTGACGCTCAGTTTTCACTTAAGATATCCTTATCCTAAGTGGATCAAGTCATGGCACAACTTGCTATGTGCTAAACAGGTCTCCATTACTAGACCTCACCTCAAAACACCATATGAACTTCTCTTTGGGAAGGTTCCTGCCATTCATTACCTCAAACCTTTTGGTTGTCAAGTGAACATTCTTAACACCAGTGATCCATTGGGGAAGTTTGATGAGAAGGCTGATGATGGTTATATTGTGGGTTATTCAGCTCATAGTAAGGCATACAGGGTGTACAATTTGCAAGCCAAGAGGATAGAGGAAACTTTGAACCTGAGATACATGGAAGATAAGCCCAATGTTCAAGGACAGGGTCATGTGTGGTCTTTTGACCTTGACTACTTAACTGATTATTTGGGTTATACTAGACATATGGCTAACCAAAGTGCAGGTTCTCAAGAGTCTCCCACTAACAATGCAGGTACCTTGGATGCTGACTCTGAAAGTGAGTTTGAAGATGATGAACAACCTATACTTGTGCCTTCTTTCTCCCCTAACCAAATTGCAGGTGACACATCTAGAAATACTTCTGATGAGAGTAAAGATGAATCACATTATGCTGAGGACCTTGCTAGGCTTCAGACTCAAGAGTTTGCAGCTAAGCTTGAAGCTGAGAAGTTGACTGGGGAGATTGCAAATGAAGCTGTCAATAGAAACCATGTTTCACGACATTGATCCGACCTCTCCCATCATCATCAAATGCTGAAAGCTCGGATGTCTCTACTCCTATTCCTTCTAAAGTGTCCACAGACTTTGGTGAACCCTATACTCGCTTTCCAAGACCTTCAGATCTTGGAAATCATCAACCCAAATCTGGCATTTTCACCTCACCTTCCTATGATACAACTAATGAACCAACTTTGTCTAATCTTGAATCTTCCATTGAAGTCAACCCCACTGCTACTAAAAGAATCAACATAACTCACCCTCAATCCAATATTATTGGTGATATTCTAGCACCTGTTAGAACTCGAAGGGCTATCACTAGTCCTAAATTTGGACAGGTTGCTTTTCTCTCTTATGTCTCAAACCAGCAAAGAGACAATCACACAGAATTTAAGCATTGTCTGTTTGCTTGTTTCCTTTCTCAAGTTGAACCAACAAGTGTTACTCAAGCTCTTGAAGACTCAAGTTGGATTGAAGCAATGCAAGAAGAAATGCAACAGTTTCAAAATCAACAAGTTTGGATCTTGATACCACTGCCTGATGGCAAGTATGCAATTGGGACCAAATGGATTCTGAAGAACCAGAGAGATGCAAGGGGTGTAGTTATTAAAAACAAAGCAAGACTAGTGGCTCAAGGGTATAGACAAGAGGAGGGGATTGATTATGATGAAGTGTTAGCACCTGTTGCTAGAGTTGAGGCCATTCGAATTTTCTTGGCTTATGCATCTTACATGGGGTTCATGGTGTATCAAATGGATGTTAAAGGTGCTTTTCTGTATGGTGAGATAGAAGAGGAGGTTTAATGTCACTCAACCCAAAGGATTTGAAGACCTAGATCATCCTAATCATGTTTACAAGGTGGTTAAAGCTCTCTATGGACTACATCAGGCACCAAGAGCATGGTATGGTAGGCTTTCATCATTCCTGCTGAAGCATGGCTATAGAAGAGGTGCCATTGACAAGACTATTTTCCTGAAGAAGAACTCCACAGACATCATACTTGTGCAAGTATATGTGGATGACATCATTTTTGGATCCACTAAAGAAGCTTGGTGCAGGGAGTTTGAGGAGCTGATGAAGGGAGAATTTCATATGAGTGCTATGGGGGAGCTTACTTTCTTTTTGGGTCTCCAAGTTCAGCAGAAACAAGATGGGATATTTATCTGTCAAGATAAATATGTGAGGGACATTTTGAAGAAATTTGGTATGGAAGGTGTTAGGACCGCCACAACACCTTATGAAGCTCAAAGACAAAGACCAACAATGAACCGCACCTACCGTGAATGTTCATTTGTTCGTGTCCATGATTGGTTCATTGATGTATCTAATGCCTTCAAGGCCCGATATTACTTTTTGTCGTGAGTGTTTGTTCTCGACATCAAGTCACTCCACTTGCTTCCAATCTCAATGTTGTCAAGAAGATCTTTAAGTACCTCAAAGGCCAACCTCATTTAGGCCTTTGGTACCCAAAATAGTCTCCTTTTAAGTTGGAAGCATATAGTGACAATGATTATCTTGGTGCCAACTGGATAGGAGATCCATAACCTGAGGTTGCCAATTTCTTGGAAAGAGGTTGATTTCTTGGCGGTGGCAAGAAACAAACCATTGTGGCTACCTCAACTCTTGAAGAAGAGTATGTTCTTTGCTACAAATTGTTGTGGACGGGTCCTTTGGATTCAAAACCAATTGTTGGATTATGGGTATAACTTCATGAACACAACAATTTTTATTGATAATCAAAGTACCATATGCATTGTCAAAAATCCAGTTTTTCACAGTAGAACTAAACACATTGAAATCAGGAACCACTTTATAAGAGATGCATATGAAAAACATTTGATAAAAGTGGATAAAATTCATACTGATGATAATGTGGCAGATCTGTTAACAAAAGCTTTTGATGGACCAAGGTTTCAACACCTTGTGGTCAATATTGGAATGCTTAACCCTTAACTGCAAATTTTAAGGGGAGGCATAGGCCTCAGTGGAGGCATATGCCTCAGGGGAGGATTTTGTAGTAAACTTTGTATATTATTGTGTATAATTTTGTTTTCTAACACTAACTTGCTAATAATATTTTAGATTGTTTGTCTATGTTTGGTTCTTGTGTGTATTTGTGTCTGTTTTGCAGTTTGTCTATTCCAAGTTCAAGTTCAAGTTCATCAAGTGTGGTTCGATTGGTAAATGGACAAGTAAGCTTTAAAGCTTGTTTCTACTGAGATCAAAGTATTGAAGTAAACAATTTGATTCCACTAAAGCTAAAGTACTGAAGAAAAGAAATTGAAGTCAAATTCTTCTTTCATTCATTCAAGAAACAGTTTACAGCTTACAGCTTACAAAATTCAATCAACTTCAAATGCAGCTACAAGAAAAGTACTATACATGATCTACTAAACCTATTCTAGTTCATAACATCTATTCCAACAGCTGTTGGATATGCATGATCGCTCATATCTTTCACACTAGCTGCTGGATATGCGTTCATGAAGTCTTGCATAACCACCCATTCCTTCTATCTCGATGGCTGCAGATGCATGACCACTATGACGAGGATGCTAAGGATCAAAATGGAAAGGATGGATTGATGAAAATGGTGATGATGACGATGACCACGCATGTCCTTTGTGTTTCATCTACTTCGTTTCACCAAAAAGTAATCCATCCACCTTCCTTTAGCTCCTCCTCTATACGATATGTGATGAAGCACCAAAACATGGTGCAGGAAGAGCAAGCACCACCTTTCTTTCGGCACGAGGCCTTTGTTGAGGTGGAGGTGCTGGAGGTTAAGAGTAAGAGGTTATCTCAGTAGTGGGTTCCTCAGAGTCATTAGAAGACTCACTTGGATTCACCACACTATCATCATCAGAGGAACTGAGAAATGGGGATCTCAAAGGACGAGGGTCAGGTGGACATGTCTAAAAATGAAGGAAGTCACTGGATGATGATGATAAAGGAGAAGAGGTTGGATTAATAACCTCTGGTTTAGTATTCATGGTTTAATTTGGCTGATTGTGGTTCATAGTGAATTTATGGTTTTGTGGTGAAAATTGGGGGTAAAAGATAAGGATTAAGTGTGCATTGGGATTGTTATATAGACGGATGCAAGGGTTAATTTAAATTAATGCGAGTTAGTTGGCACAGTGACGCTCCAGATTTTCACTTAAGATATCCTTATCCTAAGTGGACTGAAGCTGTTGGCACAACTTGCTATGTGCTAAACAGGGTCTCCATTACTAGACCTCACCTCAAAACACCATATGAACTTCTCTTTGGGAAGGTTCCTGCCATTCATTACCTCAAACCTTTTGGTTGTCAAGTGAACATTCTTAACACCAGTGATCCATTGGGGAAGTTTGATGAGAAGGCTGATGATGGTTATATTGTGGGTTATTCAAATTCATAGTAAGGCATCTGGGTGTACAATTTGCAAGCCAAGAGGATAGAGGAAACTTTGAACCCGAGATACATGGAAGATAAGCCCAATGTTCAAGGGTGGTCATGTGTGGTCTTTTGACCTTGACTACTTAACGATTATTTGGGTTATACTAGACATATGGCTAACCAAAGTGCGGGTTCTCAAGAGTCTCCACTAACAATGCGGTATCTTGGATCTCGACTCGAAAGTGAGTTTGAAGATGATGAACAATGTATACTTGTGCCTTCTTTCTCCCTAACCAAATTGCGGTGACACATCTAGAAATACTTGAGAGTAAAGATGAATCACATTATCTCGAGGACCTTGCTAGGCTTCGACTCAAGAGTTTGCGACTAAGCTTGGTCGAGAAGTTGATCGGGAGATTGCAATGAAGTCGCCGGAGAAACCATGTTTCTGCTGACATTGATCCAGCCTCTCCCATCATCATCAAATCTGCTGAAAGCTCGAATGTCTCTACTCCTATTCCTTCTAAAGTGTCCACAGACTTTGGTGAACCCTATACTCGCTTTCCAAGACCTTCAGATCTTGGAAATCATCTACCCAAATCTGGCATTTTCACCTCACCTTCCTATGATACAACTAATGAACCAACTTTGTCTAATCTTGAATCTTCCATTGAAGTCAACCCCACTGCTACTAAAAGAATCAACATAACTCACCCTCAATCCAATATTATTGGTGATATTCTAGCACCTGTTAGAACTCGAAGGGCTATCACTAGTCCTAAATTTGGACAGGTTGCTTTTCTCTCTTATGTCTCAAACCAGCAAAGAGACAATCACACAGACTTTAAGCATTGTCTGTTTGCTTGTTTCTTTTCTCAAGTTGAACCAACAAGTGTTACTCAAGCTCTTGAAGACTCAAGTTAGATTGAAGCAATGAAAGAAGAAATGCAACAGTTTCAAAATCAACAAATTTGGATCTTGGTACCACTGCCTGATGGCAAGTATGCAATTGGGACCAAATGGATTCTGAAGAACAAGAGAGATGCAAGGGGTGCAGTTATTAAAAACAAAGCAAGACTAGTGGCTCAAAGGTATAGACAAGAGGAGGGGATTGATTATGATGAAGTGTTTGCACCTGTTGCTAGAGTTGAGGCCATTCGAATTTTCTTGGCTTATGCATCTTACATGGGGTTCATGGTGTATCAAATGGATGTTAAAGGTGCTTTTCTGTATGGTGAGATAGAAGAGGAGGTTTATGTCACTCAACCCAAAGGATTTGAAGACCCAGATCATCCTAATCATGTTTACAAGGTGGTTAAAGCTCTCTATGGACTACATCAGGCACCAAGAGCATGGTATGCTAGGCTTTCATCATTCCTGCTGAAGCATGGCTATAGAAGAGGTGCCATTGACACGACTCTTTTCCTCGAAGAAGAACTCCACAAACATCATACTTGTGCAAGTGTATGTGGATGACATCATTTTGGATCCACTAAAGAAGCTTGGTGCCTGGAGTTTGAGGAGCGATGAAGGAGAATTTCATATGAGTGCTATGGGGAGCTTACTTTCTTTTGGGTCTCCAAGTTCGTGAGAACAAGATGGGATATTTATCTGTCAAGATAAATATGTGAGGACATTTTGAAGAAATTTGGTATGGAAGGTGTTAGGACCGCCACAACACCTTATGAAGCTCAAAGACAAAGACCAACAATGAACCGCACCTACACGTGAATGTTCATTTGTACAGTCCATGATTGGTTCATTGATGTATCTAATGACTTCAAGGCCCGATATTACTTTTCTCGTGAGTGTTTGTTCTCGACATCATGTCACTCTACTTGCTTCCAATCTCAATGTTGTCAAGAAGATCTTTAAGTACCTCAAAGGCCAACCTCATTTAGGCCTTTGGTACCCAAAAGAGTCTCCTTTTAATCGGAAGCATATAGTGATGATGATTATCTTGGTGCTAACTGGATAGGAGATCCACAACCGAGGTTGCCAATTTCTTGGAAAGAGGTTAATTTCTTGGCGGTGCAAGAAACAAACCATTGTGGCTACCTCAACTCTCAAGGCAGTATGTTCTCACGCAATTGTCGTGGATGTGTCCTTTGATTCAAAACCAATTGTTGGATTATGGGTATAACTTCATGAACACAACAATTTTATTGATAATCAAAGTACCATATGCATTGTCAAAAATCCGTTTTTCACAAGAGAACTAAACACATTGAAATCGAGCACCACTTTATAAGAGATGCATATGAAAAACATTTGATAAAAGTGGATAAAATTCATACTGATGATAATGTGGCAGATCTGTTAACAAAAGCTTTTGATGGACCAAGGTTTCAACACCTTGTGGTCAATATTGGAATGCTTAACCCTTAACTGCAAAGTTTAAGGGGAGGCATAGGCCTCAGGGGAGGCATATGCCTCAGGGGAGGATTTTGTAGTAAACTTTGTATATTATTGTGTATAATTTTGTTTGCTAACACTAAATTGCTAATAATATTTTAGATTGTTTGTCTATGTTTGGTTCTTGTGTGTATTTGTGTCTGTTTTATAGTTTGTCTATTCCAAGTTCAAGTTCATCAAGTGTGGTTCGATTGGTAAATGGACAAGTAAGCTTTAAAGCTTGTTTCTACTGAGATCAAAGTATTGAAGTAAACAATTTGATTCCACTGAAGCTAAAGTACTGAAGAAAAGAAATTGAAGTCAAATTGTTCTTTCATTCATTCAAGAAACAGTTTACAGCTTACAGCTTACAAAATTCAATCAACTTCAAATGCAACTACAAGAAAAGTACTATACATGATCTACTAAACCTATTCTAGTTCATAACATCTATTCCAACAGCTGTTGGATATGCATGATCGCACATATCTTTCACACTAGCTGCTGGATATGCGTTCGTGAAGTCTTGCATAACCACCCATTCCTTCTATCTCGATGGCTGGAGATGCATGACCACTATGACGAGGATGCTAAGGATCAAAATGGAAAGGATGGATTGATGAAAATGGTGATGATGACGATGACCACGCATGTCCTTTGTGTTTCATCTACTTCGTTTCACCAAAAAGTAATTCATCCACCTTCCTTTAGCTCCTCCTCTATACGATATGTGATGAAGCACCAAAACATGGTGCAGGAAGAGCAAGCACCACCTCTCTTTCGGCACGAGGCCTTTGTTGAGGTGGAGGTGCTGGAGGTTAGGAGTAAGAGGTTATCTCAGTAGTGGGTTCCTCAGAGTCATTAGAAGACTCACTTGGATTCACCACACTATCATCATTAGAGGAACTAAGAAATGGGGATCTCAAAGGACGAGGGTCAGGTGGACATGTCCAAAACTGAAGGAAGTCACTGGATGATGATGATGAAGGAGAAGAAGTTGGATTAATAACCTCTGGTTTAGTATTCATGGTTTAATTTGGTTGATTGTGGTTCATAGTGAATTTAGGGTTTTGTGGTGAAAACTGGGGGTAAAAGATAAGGATTAAGTGTGCATTGGGATTGTTATATAGACGGATGCAAGGGTTAATGTAAATTAATGCGAGTTAGTTGGCACAGTGACGCTCCAGATTTTCACTTAAGATATCCTTATCCTAAGTGGTTTCTACTGAAGTGTATTACTTCAGCAGATTGACCGTTTTTCTGCTGAAGCATTATTCTGCCTATGGTTAAAGTTGAAATACACGTAGGATTTGGTCAACAAAAGTTCCCATACTTTTGAGTATAATTTGGGTAACTGCTACCATTCCATTATTCGCATTTCTTTACTTCAAAATAACCCAATTACCTCTTCTCCTACATCCAAAAACACTTACAGTCCGAAAATCATAACCCTAAACCACATATCGCTCATGGCACTTCAATTTAAGAAAGATCACAATAAAGTTGCATTTCTGGGTAAAGCTAAGGGCGATGAGTTGTATGAACCAATGGTGGAGTTCTTGAAGCGGTCTAAGATTCACTATGCCTTAACGCATTCTCCTAATGCAATTTATGAATCATTGGTTAAACAATTTTGGGAATCTGCTGAAAGACGAAGTGAATCAGAGATTGTTGCGTTGGTTGATGAAACAGAGCATGTGGTGACGGAGGACTTGATAAGGAGAAAGCTTCGCTTGGAAGATGCTGATGGGGTTTATCACTCAAGTACAGTGGAGATACTCTCAGGGCTGAGAGCTATTGGGTATCAAGGCACTAGGACGGACATATGGTTGAAAAAGCATTTTTGCCCTATGTGGAGATTCTTGGTTCACACACTGCTTCAGTTCATTAGCAACAAATCAGGAGCGTGGGATCATTTCTCTACCCAATTGGCTTGGGGTATTGTGTGTCTATCTTAAGGGATAACTTATAATTTTTCTAAATTCATTTTTGATAATTTGGTCGAAAATATAAATAGGAAACATCATAAGTTTTTAATGTACCCTAGATTCCTTCAAATGATCCTAGACACCACTACAGAAACACAAGAATTTTATCCCATAGGAGCTCTTTCGGCTAAACTATTTGCCTCTATGAGAACTCACTTTGAGGGGGCACATCATCCTTTGTCAGCAGCTATGTTTCCTCAAGGCAATGAGGCTGCTGATGAGGAGAATGTTGCTAATAAACCACCTTCTCCAGTTGTTGGTACTGATGGTAATCCATGAGTCAACATTGATGAGGTCCCCTCTATAGCTGCTGAAGCTTCCAATGTTTCTCCTGACCATACTCCACCTGTACCATCACCCAGACCAAGTCCACCACCTACACAGGCTTCTGTTGATGAGGTTGAGACTGACCTGAACAGAATGGCCACTCCTAGTCCTCAAAGAGAACCATTTGATGATGTTTCTCCTTATTTTGAGCATGACCATAATACCCCTTAAAGGTCCAATGAAGGTCCCTTTACCACTGAGAATTCAGTTGGTGGAGCTGAGGACACTATTACACTAACTTCTATATATGCTCTAGTGAACAGGTATGCTGCAGAAGTTAATGATCTCAAAAAGGAGCTTACTCAAACTAAGTCTTCTCTAGGGGCTGAGATTATAGAGCTAAATAACAAAGTTAAGGACTTATAGGACATACTTGAAAAGTGCACCAAGAGGAAGCTTGTGGTTTCTTCTGATGAAGAACAAGAAGAACCTCAATATGGGTCTCTTAATATGTTAGTTGATGTGTCTCTTAATGATCCTTCATCAGTGGTTGCTGAATCTTCAAAGAATAAGGAACCTGTTCTTTGTAAAAGAAGAAATGGATCTTACTTGAATAAAGGATCTGCTGAAGTATCCAAGGAACCAGAGTTTGTCAAAGTTGCATCTGCTGACATTCTAATGAAAGATGTTGCTACTGAACTTGGTCAATCTTTAGTCATACAAGAATCAACAGGTCCTTCACCTTCAGTGGATGATTCACAAGTATTTCTTGCTGGAAAAAGTTTTAATTTGAATCCAGCAACTGATGTATTGTCCCCTCCTGCTGAAGAGCCCTCACAACTTGTTTCTCCTGAAGTTGACTTGGGTGTTTCTTCTGAGATTCCTTTAGTTGATATTACTAAAGATGAGACTGCTAAGAAGCCTGAAGATCATGCAAAGGAAGCACTTATTGAAGATGAGCTTGGTCTGGATCTGGTGAGTGAAGAGGAAAGGCAAGGACAAGAAAGTCGATTGGATGAGTTTGCAGAGTCAAAGAAAAGTGAAGAAGTTGCTAAAAAGCTTGCAGAACAATCTTATTCTACTTTGCCTCCTGAAAGACAAAGGGAACTGGATGAAATGCGCTCTATGCTTCCTGATGCTCATTGTGATGCTTATACTCGGCAAGCCATTTCAGATCCTTCAATTGCTCAGAGTATATTAGGTGCAGACTTCAATAGTGAGAATTTTGTGGCACTTATGATAGCTCGTGGGAAACAAAAGAAGCAAGAAGCAGCGGAAAAGAGGAGAGCCATCACAGCTCAAAAGAATAAAGAGAGGCCTCCTACTAAAACACAAATGAGACTTGTGGTGAAAAATCAGAGCTGCTCTCTATATAACTTTGGGTTGTCAATGAAGCAGGTCAAGGATTTCCCCGATCATGTTTTGATTCGCAATTATAATCAAATCATGAGGTATTCTTCACCTTCTCCAACACACACTTCCAGTTTGAAAAGGATTGCTGGTGTTTCAGTTGCTCCTAAGGCTAAGAGGACAAAGACAGTTGAGATTGTGGAAAATTTTGATGATGGGCCACCAATGTCATGTTCTTCCAAAGTCCCTACTGAAGCTACAATAGAGGATATGCATTCAGCTGAAACGGTTCAATCTGCTGAACATCATGGTGTCTCCACTGAAGCAATAGTCATGACCTCTTCCAACCCAACTGTAGCATCTGCTGAGGCAAACGAAAATACTTTGGTTAGGGAAAATGACCAGATGACATCTGCTGAACCCTCTAGTGTATCTGCTGAAGCTGCTACAGAGGTTATTGGTTCTACTGACAAGGCTCCATCTGCTGAACCATCTACCAATTCTTCTGAAGCACCTAATGTACCAGCTCCCACTCCATCTGAGGCATCTGTTGGCTCAGAAGCTGATATAGCAAGTGTAAAAACTAGAAAGGCTAGAAACTTGCTAATCAGGATGAATGCCCTTCGTGAAGGTGCTTCTCCTAAGTTCTCATTTACTTCCTCTAGTCCTGCTAGCAAAACTAATGAAGAGTCTGAAGATGTACCATCTTTGGAAATCTATAAGCCTGGTAGGAGGAAGAAGAGGATGGCCAAAATCTCTCCCTTGGATCTTGAAGCTGCTGAATCAACTATCATTATAGAAGGGTCCACCACTGATTTTCCTGATGGATATCAAAATGTGTTGGTCAATTGGACTTTGACAAACAAAGAGCTGAATGTAATACATCGATTGGATAAATCTTCAATGGAGTTCACCTTTTTGAAGGAAATACTCCATTTGGTAGACAGGGTGATAACGCTACACGCGTCGTTCGGGGTCAAGGAAACTTCCTTTTCTTCGAGCAAGTTTTATAACACCCTAGGAAGTGCACCTAATCGTTGTAGTGTAGTAATTAGGGTAAGCCACGGGTATTGATATCGTTCTTTAGGGGAATAGGAATGCTAGTAAGAAGTTACTACGCTAAGGTTGAGGTTGAGGAAGATTATTTTTGTCTTTTATGTTTTTAAGAAAATGGAAAGGTACTAATCTCGGTATTGGATTTGGGGGGTTGGTATTGCTACCGATTACTCTACTATTATCTAATTATCTAAGCTAAGGTTGTGGTAGTCTATGTCTAATTAATGTGTGCTCGTATGATAGTTTAAAGATGTGTTTACTTAGGTTTTACTACTCCATAATTATCTCCTATTGATGGTTGAATTGTCACGTCCTTATTCCTAGTTGCGTTGTATGTCTAAGGTTGTAGGGTGTGCGTTTCTCCTACTCTTTGAAATTACCAAAAGGGTCTTGTCTACAAACCCACAAGTGATTTATAAACTCCTACTCTAAGGCGATCTTTGGATGGTTTAGCCTACAACTACTCAGATAATTATATTCTAAAGTTCACAAAGATGAATCAAGCATTAAGTACACAACGAATGACCTATTGCACTATTAGATCATTAATCAACTAAGATAAGAATCAACCAATCAATATTCAATAATTAAGTTTCATATTCCCTAAGCAAACACACAAATAAATTAGCCGGACATGGAGAACATGCAAGCATACACACAAATAATCAAAGACATAATTGTATTAATGAAGTAAACACTTATCTTGATGTAAAATAGGGTTTAGAACCCTAAAATATCGCACAAGAAAGCCTTGGTTCGGTTTTAGGTTTTACTCCAAAAGACTACACACCTAAAAGCTGAAAAATTCGGATTCTATATATAGATTACATCTGCAACGGCGCCACCTTATGTTTCGTGGCGCGCCGTGTCGCCGTCATTAGGGTTTCGTCTTGGCCACGTAAACCTTGCGACGGCGGCCACCTTATGACCGTGACGCCGTCCCTTGACTTCCGCCGTCTTGGCCGCATCTAGGCCATCCGAGTAGCGACGGCCTACTCCTTTATAACCCGACGCGTCCCTTGAAAACATGCAATTTCACTCGAGCCGTCAAAATCCTCCGACGGCGTCGCAGATAAGCATGGCGACGCCGCCGCCTTGTGTTTTCAATGACTTTGAGTGTCTCGATTCGACTTTGGCCATTTTCTTCAGATATTCGCACCTTTT
Organism: Chrysanthemum lavandulifolium; assembly: GCA_022545495.1. Lineage (NCBI taxonomy): Eukaryota > Viridiplantae > Streptophyta > Magnoliopsida > Asterales > Asteraceae > Chrysanthemum > Chrysanthemum lavandulifolium. Next base: position 67,294,689 of record CM040244.1, on the reverse strand, counting down.
CGTCCAAATAAGTATCATTCCAAAGATTTTGCCTTCAAGAGACCTAAAAAGTGAAAAGGAACGATATTAAGCAATAACGGATACAAAAGTGATCGAAATAGGGCTTAAATGACCCCTCAAAAAGGTACCTTTTAAAACCTTATCACAGGGCAGATTTGCTTACACTGTACACTCTCGTTACCAGCCATTACTACAATAATGCACCACAAGGTTCTGGGATGTTCCTATTGGGAGATCTTCATGTCCTGTTTAACTATCAATCTCCCAATGATAAAGGACATTCCATTTGGAAGAACTCACATTTATGGCGGGTTGAGTCCTGGAGATTTTATCCTCTCCCTCGTGTGCATGTGGTTGAGACAAAGGGTGGAATCACAGTCTGCATGTTTGCTGAAAGAACTTATCCGTTGTCCAAGAGACTTATGGAAAGGATGCTCTGTCAGATGTTGGAAATTCCTCCAGACCCAGTGGGAAATGAAAGACTATATGCTGAACAACTGGTTGGATTGATCAAAACTCAACTTCTACAAGAACAAGCTGCTTCCTCATCTTCATAATGGTATCTTTCATGGTCTTGTGCATTATGTGTTTTATTAGTAATATATGTATTCCTTGTTCTTAGTTAGTTAAAAAAAAAAAAAAAAAAAAAAAAAAAACACTTTGTATATTATTGTTTTTATCTAACCCTTTCTTGCGTATAGGTTGTATATAGTTGATGGTTATTAACTCACCACATATACCTTGTGTATATCAAAGAGTTAGCTAGTCCAAAGGGTACAACTTTGGTAAAGACACATCAAATCTGTTGATAGTCGTAATGATTTGCTCAAAATCATATGGTGCGCAACCACCCATGCTTAATTCTTTGAGGGTTGTATGGTCATCAATTCACCATGGCCTATTCTGTTTGGAATCCAAGAATTGACTAGCCCACAAGTATATGGCTTGTGGTAAAGGCAACTGAATCCATATTTGGTTATCAATTCACCAATTCTAAGAATTGACTAGTCCTGAGCAAACGGCTACAGGTAAAGACAAGTCAAATCCATTTATATAGTTGCTGATTTGCTAATAAATCAGATGGTTATCAGTGTACCATAGTTTTCGAACTCAAACACTTGGCTACTCCAGTAGTAATGGCTATTGGTAAAGAGACATCAAATCCATTAATTTCAATGATTCACCACTCACAGGAGTTAACTCACCTGAATGTGATGAGAATAGTATGCAACTAATGAGTTTTGATGTACACTATGTCATTTGTTGCTGCAAAGACCTGGCATTTAGAAGATTGGTCATCATAGAGATAAAATTGTTTTGGTTCTTTGCTACTGATATTCTAGTACAATCCTCTAGTTCTGAAATTTTTAGATATCTGGAAACTGGTACTTAAAGATTGATGGGAAGGATTGTTGGGAAGTTTTCTCATTTGCTACAATCCTCTAGTTCTGAAGTCACTAAGATCTATCAAGGAAACTGGAACTTAACCAAGTCAAATTCCAGTTTAGGGGAGGATTGTTGGGAATTATGCGAAGTAGGATTTCTGCTGCCATTTCTGCCAAAGGATTCTGCTAAAGTAAGAGCAGAATCTGCTGAAGAAGAGATTATGCTGAAGTGTAAAAGCCGTGCCGCGTTTCTGCTGAAGGGTGGAAGCTGATTAGGATCTGCATGCGCTTTATTATTTACATGCTAACCCATCCTTATTATTGTACTACCCAATGTTAGCATGGGCATGTTTAGAGTTTACCCATAATTATTCTTTGTATGGGTTAAACATATATTTTTAGTAGCATGCTTAGACATTTTCCAAGAAACGAATTAGCGTTCCTTGTCTATAAAAGGAACGTAATAATATGTAATAGATAGGTGTTCGAAACACAGAGTTTTAGTTAATAAAAGATCCATAGAGGATCAAAGTGTTCTTAGTTATTATAGCTTGTATTCACATTCCGCTAAAGAATACAAGTTGTAGAGATTTTCTATTAGTTTGCTTGTGATTACATAGGCAACACTAACGATCTCCGAGTGCTTAAGATCTATCAAGGTCTTTGTTTCTAACAATAACTTCTCCAGATACAGTTAAAACATGAACTCCACAAGTTTGATATAAAAACCATCCTGTAACTTGTCCATTGCAGAGTCCTTTCCATTCAGGTTCATCATGAGTAGGTTCAAACAGAATATTCAAGTGATGATAAACCATTCTCTCATGATAATCATCTGGTTGCATATCACCAAACTTATTTCTATAAAGCTCCCAAAGATTCAGCAAATCATCTCTATCAAAATACTGAAGCATCTGTGAAAATTTATTATACTTAGAAACTTCATTATTGAGTCTTTGAATTTTCCAGCATCCTTCACTTCCTTTAAGCTCATATTCATAAAAGATAATTTGATTACTATCTTCAATCATTATCAGTCTTTTAGAACCATATGTCTCCTGAATCTCAGATTTTCTCTTTTGTCTACTTTGAATCCACTCTTCTTCCTTTTTAGAATTCATTGGACAGAAATTATCATTATTAATCCTCATACAAATCAGATAAAGCTCATAAATTCTTTCAAATGAACATTTACTAAGATTTTCAAAAATATGTATGCCTGAATTCTTAATAATCTTCATCAGTAATTCCTCATCTCACCTTTAGTAGGAGGTTTCTTCCTTATAAACTGCTTCTTTTCCTTACTGATCCTCCTTGCCCACTCACCCAAGATTCTAGCTCTTTCATCAATATCTAACAATGCCCATTCTTGAGTAGTATACTCATCTTGTATTTGATTAGAAGCTTGAAGGTAGTTTTGTGATTCATACCATATAGCTAACCATTTCTGAGTAGCCTCTTCTTCTTCTTGCTTCTTTTTCTCTATAGTTGCTTCTTCTTCAGCTAGCATATTTCTTATATAATCTTCATCATAGGCAATATGTTCTGCTTTACTTTTAAACTTCAACTCTGGTTCTGCAATTCCTTTACCTTTTCCAATGTCTAGTTGAGCCACCTTCTTTCAAAGGCTCACCAATAACAAGAATTTTACCTTTGGGTTTATTTGCAGTAGATGTAAGAGATGAAATAGGTGCAATAGATGCAATGATGGGTGTAGGGTTAGTTGAGGTTTTACTTAGATTTATCAATGTACTTGTAGCTTCTTTCTCAACTTATTTTGATTTAGGTGGTGATACAAAGATGATTGTAACAATGGTGGAATTAATTATGATAGCAGTGGGTACAATTGCCATATCTGAAACTGCAGCAATGGTTTCAAGAGTACTAGCCGTGGTTGCAGACACACTATCAGTGGTTGTGTCCTGCACTACCTCATCTTCTACCACAGTCTTCAAACTTTCAAGAACAGCTTTATTCCCATCTTTATCATATACTAAAAATTGTGCTGCTTGATCTCCACTATCCAGATCTTCTTCCATATGCACATCTACAGCCTCCCCTGAATTCATGCCTTCACTCCTCCCATGTTTGGATATATTCTCCACATTCAGAGCCGGAGAGGAGTCCACATTCTTTTTCTTCTTTCTCATAGTCCTCAAAACAGCAACCCCATGTCTTCTTACTTTCTCCAAAACAAACATCCTATGCTTCAGCCTCCGAATTTCTTTACCCTGAAGCACAGCCAACTCTTGAAGACTTGAGATTGTATCATCCATTTTAGCACATTTAGCCGTCAATTCATTAAAACGTTCAAGAATATCCTCCCCACTTCGACCTGTGTTAACTGGTCCGAGAGGTGGTTCATTGGAAAAGTCATCATGTACCAGCTTAGGATCCGTCAATTCAGTGTCAGGTTCCAAACTATCCTCATCCTTTGATAAAGAAAACATAGCACCAGGCAAAGTAATCATATGGGGGAACAAAGGAACATCCCTTATTTGAACATTTGGCTTTTGATTCCTCATATGTGCAAAGACCTTAGGAAGCATATAATGCACTTCATACTCCCTACTATGCTCAACAGGTTCCTCTATTTGACTTTCCACAATTAGTTGAACAAACCTAGGATATAAATAATATTTACCCTTCTTCCTAATGTTCTGCACAAACCCTTCATATATCATCCGAGACCAATTAAACTTCCTCCCCTCAGAGAAACAAATAATAGCAGTAGCAATTTTGGAAGGAAAGTCATCAAATCCAGTGGTCTTATTACTCATACACATCAACAAGGTGTGTATCAAAAACTTCCATTGTCGCGAAAACATGCTCTTAAAAAATTTTACCTTTTCACCCCGATGTGTATATCATAACCTTTCTAAACCAGCAAAAATCTTAGCATCTGAAAGATTAACAACACCATCAGCATCATCAAACTTCAGAACCCTTCTAATGATCTCCTCATTAACCAAAATGTCATTCTCATCCACAACAGAACTAAACACTTCTTCTCCATCGACTACCTCAAGCTTAGCATTCCCCCACAAATGATGTATATAGGCTTTAAGGATAGTTGGTATGACAGTTAAGGCAAAATGAATAGGACTGTGAATAAGGAAATCAATCATCTGATGAAAACCTTCGGATCTATTGTTTTTTATCAGGTTAGCAACAAGGTTATGTGTTTGGGAGTACTGATTCGGCATAGTGATTGATGATGGGATATGCAAAGGAAAGTGATTAGGGTTGATGTAGAGCGCCAAGTTGAAGCGATTTGAAGATCAATTAAATGATCCATCCGTGATTTGGGGAGATAAATGTGTTTTTACCAAAATTACCAAACAGCCCCTTAAGTATCCAAAAATCAGCAACATGCTAGCCGTGGTTTGAAAAACACTAGCAATGGATACAAAATTTCACTTCAACCAGTTGACCAAGAGATACAACAAGCAAATATGTGTCAAAATTAGTGATATCACACAAAAATATGAAGGATTACACATTTTTTTTTCCTTTTTTTTTTTTTTTTTTTTTTTTTTTTTTTTGCAACTATAAACATCACAAGCTCCAATGTATAACAATCCTTCATACCTCATTAATTCCTCAACCACTTAAACCTTCTTCTGATAAAGCTTCTTCCACTCTTTTGGGCTCTTTTTGAGACAGAAAACAAGCAAACATGCAATTTTGCAGATCTTTATGACTATTTCTTTTATGAAGTGATCTTGCAAAGAAACCTTGCTCAGGACAAGTTTCAGTGTTCTTAACCCTGCTTCTTGTTTGAACTGGAGTATTCAAATTTCCAAGTATTTGTTCCTTGGGATGAATCTTGTGAATCCTTGTAGTAGTGATTAGACTTTCATGAATGACAGTTTCCAAGTTGGTCAAATCAGCATTGAAGAAATCATCCATGTCTTCATCATTAGTAGGAGTATCAATATCTACCAAAGGAGGCATATCAGGATCATGTGGATACTCCTCTTCACCAAATAATGGCTTTGCAGTTGGTCCAAAGAAAGTTCTATCACCAGTACGTGCAGCCGGGGTTTCACTTGAATTAGCAGTGGTAGAAGTTGGCTTAGCAGTGCTTTCAGTATTTCTATCCGTGCTTTTGGTTGGCTTAGCAGTGCTTCAAAATGCATTGTCTTTCTTTCAATTTTCTTACCGACACTGAGTCATCTTTCAACAACTCATCCTTATCTTGATGATGATCGACTTTACTTCCAGTATTCAATGTAGCATCATCAGTAGGACCTTGCTTATCAATGATGGATGAGACAGAACCAACATTCCACTTCAACCAAATAGAACTCCTTTGGAGAATCAGCTTCCTTAGAAATTGTTTTTGCATCAGAATCGTTTTGTGCACCTGCATCAACATTAGTGGAAGTTCCTGCAATGATAGGATCATAATTCATAGATTTGGTTAGCATATCAATGTTAAACAGCCAGTCTGGTCCTATAGTCTCAAAACTAGGAGTCTTTTCACTAAACTGAACATGCAAGTTCTCTTCAACAATCCTAGTCCTCCTATTGTATACTCTAAAGGCTTTACTATTAGAAGAATAGCCTAAAAAGTATCCATCATCAGCTTTTTCTTGAAACTTACCTAGGTAGTCTATGGTATTCAAGATAGTAACAGGACACCCAAAAGGTTTTAGGAATGCAATCATTGGCTTTCTATCATGCAACAGCTCATAGGGGGTCTTGTTATGAGGCTTCACTACCATACTTATATTCTACACATAACATGCAGTGCCAACAGCTTGAGCCCAAAAGGTAGTAGGTAACTTAGATTCTGACAATATTGTCCTAGCAGCCTCAATTAGTGTCCTATTTTTCCTTTCAGCTACACCATTCTGTTGTGGTGTTCTAGCAACACTAAACTGTCTTTCTATACCCTTAACTACACATAACTGATTCATCACATCATTCTTAAACTCAGTTCCATTATCACATTTGATTACCTTGACCTTACGGTTTACTAGATTTTCTATCTTAGTAATGAAACTCTTGAGTATCCCACTAGTCTCACTCTTAGCAGCTAAAACGTAAACCTAAGAAAATCTACTATAATCATCAGTGATCACTAGGCAATACTGCTTATGATTCAAACTTTTAACAAAGGTAGGTCCAAATAAATCCATATGAAGCATGAACAATGGTTGTGATATGGTGTTTACAGTTTTGGTTTTACAAGAAGCTCTATGTTGTTTTCCTTTTTGACTAGCCACACACAGTTCCTTACACTCAAAAACCTTAGAAGATAACCCTCTCACTAAGTTGCCTTTTACTAGTTTATTGATTGTTTTGTAATTGAGGTGACCTAGCCTTCTATGCCATAACTTAGACTCATCTACTAATGCCTTAGCAAACAAACAAGTTAAGGACCTATTAGGAAGAACATCTTTAAGATCAAAACAATATATATTTTCCTTCCTAGGTACCCTAAGCTGTATATACTTCTCATCAGGCATCTTAAAATCAGGTGACAACACCACACACCGGTTCACCAAAAGTACCCGCTTTTCTTATCACACATTTGAGAAACACTAAATAAATTATACTTAATTAAGTCCTCATGCACTGATAGACCTTTTCAAAGTCTAAATTCCTGCTCGATTGTGCCTCGCCAAGTATCTTTCCTCCCTTTGGATCATTACCAAATGCCACATATCCTCCATCAAAAGCTTCAAAATCCTCCAGGTTGCTCCCATCCCAAGTCATGTGCCCAGAGCAACCACTGTTAAAAATTCCTTTATCTTTTAGCTCATCTTGTAGATTACCCTGCATATGAAATTAAACAAATTAGTTCCTTTTGTGGACCCAAGCCAATACTGACTTGGGTCTACCCTGTGCATCAAAATATTCAAATTTCTTTAGGTCCATTGATGCACAGTTGACATGATGTAAAACCTTGGTCTTAGGCTTCCATTGCCAACTAGCTGAGGCCTTTACAAAGATAAAATGGTTTCAACCACTATGTGAGTTATCACCTTTGGAATTTTTAAAACTTCTTTTGTATCAGTGGTGATATTTTGCTTAGCAGTGGTTTGATTTTGCTTAGCCGTGTTTACATTTTTCTTAGCAGTGGTTGGAACCCATTTGGGAGCAGCAGTGACAATTGACTTTATTTTCCCATTCCTCATTATCACTGCTTTAGGAATCATGTTTTTGTTAGGATGAGGGTTTGTTTTCTTTGAAAAGTTTTGATGATTTACCATCCTCCAATGATTCCAAACTTGTGGTCTGTTTTCATAACAGTTTCTCTGTAAGTGCTCAAAACTACCGCATGTATAACAAGCCTTCTTAACACATTGAAACTCAGCTCCTAATCTGTTTGAAATTAGTCCATTGAAGCTTCTCTAATTTCCCCTAGGTATGTATCTTTTCATCTGTTCCCTAGGTACTTCCTTGTAATCTACTACTTTCTTAGCAATTTGAGCTCCAAATCTAGGTACAAGGTTAGCTTGTTCAGAATCAACTTTCTTAACTTCCTCTATCTTTTCAGGCTTATTTGATTCAGATCTATCTTCCTCAGAGTTTGATTCCCAATCTTCAATTGTGGGAGCATCAGATGACTTATCAGAACCTATCTTAGGTGATTCAATCTTGTTAGTCTCACCTACAGGTTTATTGAAACTAAATTCACTGCTAAATGAGAGCTCTTTTGAAGGTGGTGCATGTTTCATAAGAGATGGTGGTGGCATATCATTGTAACCAAGACCAGTACCATCCTTGAATAATTTTTAACCTATTGGCTTATTTACTAGATCAGAAGCATAATGTGTTTTAGCAATCCTAACAACATGTTTTCTTTTTTTTAGGGCTTCTACTTTTACACTCTCTGCCTTTTCTAGTTTCTCTTTAAGCATCTCAATCTCTCTATCCTTAAGATCAATTTCACCACCTAGTATATTTATTTTATCAACATACTCAAACTCACATTTAATACAGTAATTAAGCTTTTCTTCAACACTTTCTAGACCAACTCTATAACCTAAGTTATCTAGAGACAGTCTTTCTACTTCTTTCTTTAAACTCTCAGTGATAGCTTTTTGAGATTCTAAGTTATCTTGACATGATTTAAAAGAACACGTAGAAGTTTTAGAATCATTAGATACCTCAGAATCTGAACCAGAAGATGAAGCATAGGCCATAAGAGCAAAGTTATTCTCTTTAGAAGCTTCACTAGCAAGAAAAGCTGCATTGGGACCTTCTTCAATCTGATCACTCCAGTCATAGTCACCAATACCATCTTGAGCAACCAATGCTGAAGAAGTAGCAGGCTCTTCAATGGTCTTCTTGATGCCTTCAGTCCTTTTAAAAGCTCGACATTCCCTAGCAAAGTGACCCTTTTTCTTGCAGTTAAAGCACTCCATCTTGCTTTTGTCGAATCTAGCTCTCCTTTGACCATCATACTTAACTTGTCTTCCAGTCCTCCTCAGAAACTTTCTTGCTTGGAGAGTCAACATTGCCATTTGCCATTGAAGATTAATCTCTTCAAGATCATCAGGATCAATTTGATCTAGATCTTGATTTAAAACAAGAATAACTCGGTAGTTAAATCGACCGAAAAGCACAAATTGCACCATCATTGACATTATCACTAACAGTGGTATTGTATGCAATAGCCGTGGTTATTCCATAGGTAGCAGTAGAGACATCTTGTGAGCTCTTATGATTATTGGAAACAAAAGCAATGTTTTGATTGGTAGAAGATGTACCAACAATGTTGTTCTCAGACTCATAAACCTTTAAGTTGTTGTAGAGATTGTCCAGAGTCATCTTATCAAAGTCCTCCTTATTTCTCCACACAATTGTATGAACAACCCATTCAAGTGATAAACTTCTAATGAACTTCAAATTTATATCTTCTTGAATAACATTGTAGTCCACCGACTTCAATTGGATGATTAGTTTTTGAAGTCTATTATAAGTGCCATCAAGTTTTTCTCCACTAAGAGCAGTGAAGTTTTCAAGATGATGCTTGAGCATATTCTTCCTTGATTTCTTTTTAGCTTCATTACCAGCAAACCTTGTTTCAAGAGCATCCAGTAACTCTTTAGCAGACTCATATCTTTCAAAGTCCAAAGCATATTCATTAGGTATTCCCATGGAGAGAATACTGTGATATTTGATCTCCAGTTTCCTTTTAGCCTTGTCGACTTCACTAACAATAACTATCTCTTTACCATCATCACCCTTCTTAGGAAGAGTCACCTTTTTCAACAACATCCCAGATGGCATAATCAATCATACGAATGTATTACCTCATTCGCATTCTCCAGATTTGATACTCACCATGCTTGAACATGGGAACCTTTGATGCAGTTACCATGTGAGTTTCGTCATACATCTTAGCTTTCTTGAATAGAACTTTAACAAAACTTCTTCTTGGTTACAGCTTCTAGATCACAAGCTCTGATACCACTTGTTGATCCCAGTTGAGCAAACGATCTAATATAGAAACTGACTTAAAACAAAGACTTATTAAGTATCACGCGGAATTTAATACTTAATCTTAAGAAGAAGAACAATGAACATTCAACACCTCAATATTATTATTAATACGAATACTCTAACAAGTATTAGGGTTTTACAACCTTGAAGTGTATCAACCTTAGATATAAAATATACGTATATCTAATCTAACCTAGGACCTCCTTTTATAGGCTAAGGAGTCCTTTACATAATACAATACGTAACCTACAAGATAAATATCTTTTCCATATTTATCTAATACAAAACATTAAACCAACTATACAAGACTAGCAGTGGTTACATTACAATATCCGTGGTTACACAATACTACTAGCCGCGGTTTGTCTTTAGCAGTGGATTCATTCTTCTGTCCGCGGTTTCATCAACTCTGTCTGTGGTTCCAATACTTAGAATAATTCTTGATCCAAGGAACCAAAAACCCAACAAGATCCATTCCTACCTCTTTAGATGTATATGGAGTATGTATTATATTTATCATTCATTACCATAGTGGTGGACTATCTCATCTTAAACAAACACCTTTAATCACTTTCATAGTCATAGTGTCATTCCAATAGTAGGATACCAAACACACCCTATCATTTTAAAAAAAATCATTACAAAAATAAATTGGACTAATTCTAAAACTTTTTTAGACATGGATTTAAATTTAGTAAGCCCACTTGTACCTTTTTAGATATAAAACTAAACGACGTGATCAAAATTCACATATGACGTCGGGGCCCAAAAATTTGAAGGCCCTGTGCGGTTGAGCACTCTGCACACTCTAAAATCCGGCTATGAATACATAGGTACAAGGATGAAAATGACCTTGTTCTTTGTTTTATGGAACATTTTTGTTATTAAGCATATAGCTTATGGAGTCAATTTCAAAAATCATCCTTGTGGTTTGCTCAGATTGCATGTTCCATCCGTGGTCTATCGAAAGTGCAGTCGGCCTCCTGTAAGGAAAAGTTTGGTTCATTTTGGTCATTTGCTCAAAGTGGAATGACTATACTACCCTTTCTATCAATCCCCTGTATTTCTAACTTGTGTTTTTTAATTTCATAAAAAATAAAGTTAAAAGATCACCTGAAAATACTAAAGCTTTTTCCCAGGTTAAACAAGAAAAACTATAAATTTCATTGTCGTTTTCAAATCTCTTTCACGTTAAAAACACAACACCGCCACCATTATAACATAAATCTCTATTTCGAATTTTAACTAAAAATCAAACCCGAGAACAAAAAAACAACCCAATGAGTCGAACCAATTACACACAGAAAAAAACCGAGCCAAAAGCTTTCAAATCAAACGATCGAAGCAATTGAATTTCTGATGGTTTTAGAGGTACACCGATCTGGTGATGGTGTGGTCATACGACACGACGTTTTCCGGCGGTTAAATGACATCCGGTCAATACTGTGGTGGTGGCCTTTGGTGGTTTTAGGTCTATCCGCTTGTGTGGATGATGATAATAACTTGATGATGAAATGATAATGGGTGGATAATAGATGTGTACTCCCTTCGTCCCAAAATTATTGTCCCCGTTTGACTTTTTCGTTCTTTCTTTTACAACTTTGACCTTTCGAGTTTGCTAATATAAAGACAGTAGTGCAATACATTACTTTTTATTTAAACACGAAACCAAACACACCACAGAAATTTAAAGGACATGACTCTTGACCCATATGAACTACGTTCATACGTTATATTCTTATACACGTACATGACACACCGTATCTGTGCGCATACATTATTACCACACATTCATATATATAGCGAGCCTACCAATGTTGGCTAGTTTCACGTACGTGCATGCATACAGACAGATGCATATACCCCATACTAACAAACTGATCTAAGCACAGACGCCACCAAGTATACCTCCAATGCAAATTTTAGAGCAGCAAATGTAGCCTGGGCCGCAAAAAGTGCCAGAAGCACGGCAACCCGTATCTGGATGACATCTTCCATTAAAGATGCCATCGCAAGTAAACCCATCACATCACCAATCAAGCGCCCCACACGGCTGGTCTTGAGAAATGCAATTCCTTTCCGGGTATGATTTCCTTGAAAGTGTTAATAACTTGCCATCTTCCAAAAGAAATTTCCCAATTTGAACTGGGTTGGCCTGCACAAAGCAACGGTAGAAGAGCACATTAATTATACAATCAAAGGTGTATGTATTTGCCTATTCCAAATTCAAACGGAAGCTAAGGGATGCTAAGAATATGAATTATCAATTGCATCAATCATATCATTAGCTTGAGCAATAAAATCATCAACTAGCATGACTACGTACCTTGCTCATTCCCATTGCTGCATCATGAAAGGTTGTTTCATCGTCTACAACCATGAATATCTCCTGATCACCAGCGTTGTTCGAGGCAAAACACAAAGTCGAGCTGGTACTCGCGAAAAAAACGAGAACCAACACCACTGCATACATACTGTTCATGATTAATCTTATGAGTTAGTATAGTGTAAGTTTTTGATGTTGTGAGGTACTACTGCAACTAGCGTTAGTGTATTTATAGACCTCATTATCTGTTATAATAACGGGCTGACTCGTGAGTTTCACCCGGATCGGATAGCCATAAATATTGGTGTCATGAAGGGGACCCTGCACTATAAATTGGTGTCATGAAAGGCATGGACAATGTGCTAAACGTTCTTGCCACATAATTGGCGATTAGGTAAAAAAACGTCCTCTCACCCTACTGCCTCTAAACTCACGATATATTTTCCTGGCAAATTGCGGTTCGATTTGATCAAGGTAATTAAATCATGATTTTTTATTTGAGTTTAAAAACTCAAAATGATCGGGGACCTAAATGTATGATTAAATTTATGCCTAAAGTGATGTGAAAGTGTTTTATTGTTTTGTGAAGTAGTGGGTCCATGTACCATAACCAATAGAGTGATGACACATAAGATTAGGCATGTATTTAGGCCTACGAGTTAGGCATGCCAATCAATGCTCTTTCATATTTTTATTGTTTTTGTTTTTATCCAGGATGCAAAAGAAAGAAAAAAAATATGAATATTCTTATGTGGACGTGGTTAGGTTTTGGTTTCTGATGCTGTTTTTGATTATGTATGTTGGGTTTTGGTTTCTTAACTTTACAATACAAATTCAAAATTAATTTATTTGTTGGCTTTTGTTACTTGAAGTTATTTAGGCATGCAGGGCCTGCCAACTAAACCCAAAAACATATATCAATGTGCAAAATTGTAAATAGGGGAAAACATAAGAATATATGTGTATAACATCTATTTATCATATTAGTTTTAAAGAAATCATTACAAAAATAAATTGAACTAATTCTAATTAACTTTTTAGACGTGGATTTAAATTTAGTAAGCCCACTTGTACTTATTTAGAGATAAAACTAAAAGACGGGATCAAAATATAAAATCTATCAACCTTAGGGTACAAAATGAACATCACTCGATCATGGTTATCATCTTCCTCATCGTATTCGTATTAATTATGTGAGACTCTGTTTTATGTTCTTTTTCGCTTGGAACTGGTTTTTGTTTCACTTACATAATTAACCTCAAAAACGTAAGTTTTAAAATTAAATTTACGTTCAACCCTGATTTAAATCAGTCATTCACATATAATGTCGGTGCTCAGGAAATTTGAAGGCCCTGTGCGGTTGAGCACTCTGCACACTCTAAAATCCGGCTATGAATACATGGGTGCAAGGATGAAAATGACCTTGTTTTTTGTTTTATCGAACCAAAACTCATAATTGCATATATATCCCTCCAAAGCCTCATAATTGTATATATATCCATCCAAAACTCATAATTGCAAATATATCATTCCAAAGCCTTAAAATTGTCATATATATCAAACCAAAACTTATAATTGCATATGTATCCTTCCAAAGCCTTAAAATTGTCATATGTATCCAAATGATTATTTTAATAGAAAAAAATGTCTAATAATTATAACTGATATATAAAATGACAATTATATATATATATATATACAGAATATCTTTTTATTGGTTTGAATTTTATATGTCATTTGATGTATACATAAGAGTTTACGTTTAGATGGAACGATGGATGGTGCAGTTGATATCTTATTCAATATTCGTTGATAACGAACACGGTTGAGTCACCGAACATGGTTGCTCTTTCTTTTCTTAAAAAATGGTTTAGGAATATTTTTTAATTGTTAAAAAAATAATAATAAATAAAAAATAATACTTTAATAAGTATAAGAGTACAATCGTTATTTTATATATCAACTATGTGTAGTCGTTATTTTATATATTAAATTATAATTGATATATAAAATAACGACTATACCCTTATACTTATTAAATTATTATTATCTTTTATTAATTATATTTTTTAGCGATTATAAAATATCTTTAAACCATTTTTTAAGAAAAGAAAGAGCAACCATGTTCGGCTACTCAACCGTGTTCGTTATCGACGAATCTTGAATAACGTAATAACATTCAAACCAATAAAAAGATATTTTGTAATTGAGCAAAAAAAAATTATATTCGTTATTTTATATATCAATTATAATTATTAGACATTTTTCTATTAAAATAATAATTTGGATATATATGACAATTTTAAGGCTTTGGAAGGATATGTATATGCAATGAGTTTTGGTTGGATATATATGACAATTTTAAGGCTTTGGAAGGATATGTATATGCAATGAGTTTTGGTTGGATATATATGACAATTTTAAGGCTTTGGAAGGATATATATATCTAATTATAAATTTTGGTTGGATGTATATGCAATTATGAGGCTTTGGAGGGATATATATGCAATTCTCTCTTTTTGTTATTAAGCATATAGCTCAGGGACGTACCTAGAAGTTTTTGTGTTGCACAATTTTTTTTAAGAGGGTGTTGCAAATAATTTTCTTTATCATGAACAATAAAATTTTCACCATAAATAACTTTTAGGCTAAATTGAAGTAACAAACATAACTTTCGGTGTTGCACAAACTAAAACAATAACATTTTTCGAAAAAACTTACACTTTGTAGCTCAAAATCGGGTGTTGCCCGTGCCACATCCGGCTCTCATGTGAGTCCGTCTATGATATAGCTTATGTGTTGATAGTCAAATCTCTACTACTTATAATTTATGCATAACTTTTTTGAAACTTAAAATTCTTAAATTTGAGTAATGTAATGCTTATAATACCCATTACAAAACAAGTTTAAATGACAAGTTTTAAAATACACTTATTAAAAAGGGGAAAAAAACATCAACCACTAAATTAATAGTTTAAATATTGTTTGAGAGGAGAGTTATTTTACATACGAAACTTTTCTCACTTATCAAGGGAATCATCCTCACATTCCATCTAAAAAGAAATCAATGGTTGAGATTAAAGACATTTTACTATTTTACTAATTTTTTTATAATTTAAATATCTCTTAAACCATTAATCGTTAAGCCAAAATAATTACACCATCGCGACGAGCATTTAATTATCTTTCTATAGACGGACACTTTGATATACTTTCGAAGAAATAAAAAGAACGTTTATTTTCACGTCTTTTCGTTTTTTTTTTTGTTTTTTTTTTCGAATCTGATATCTGCATGAAAAAATCACATGTGATAAACACTAATTTGAATATCACATGTGATATTAGTGTTAAATCACTATTGATATGTAATATCACATGTGATATTAGTGTTAAATCAGATATGATATTCACATGTGATATGTAATATCACATGTGATATTAGTGCAATATCATATGTGATTTAACACTAATATCACATTTGATATTCAATTTAGTGTTTAATCACATGTGATTTTTTCATGCAAATTTCAGTAACCAAAAAAAAAAAAAAGAAATGTGAAAAACACGAAAAAAATTTCTTGTCGAAAGTATATGAAAGTGTTAATCCATTGAAAGATAATTAAATGCTTGTCGTAATGGTATATTTTTTTCGCTTAACGATTAACTGTTTGAAAGATATTAATCTAAAAAAAAATGATGAAAGTAGGGTTTTTAAATTGTTGGATTAATCTCATCCATTAGATCAAATAAAAATGGAGGGAAGATGGAGGGTGGAGATTGATCCATTGGTATGTAAAAATTGTCTTGTCCTCAATTGATCTTTAATCATTGTTTAATTCGCAAACTTTTATCATTTATCATTTATAACAAATAGAATTTTCCTTTCTAGCAATGACTACATATGAAACTCGTAAGTGTTGCATCAAATGTCACACCGAAATACAAGCTCGCATGTACAATTATTTGTCACTTTACACCATCGCTTTGCACGGGTGATCATCTAGTGGTGAATAACGTTTCTATGTATGAATACTCAAGATCTCACATATTGATAATATAACATTAATACAACAAGTGCAACAAGACCTGAGAAGAAAGTAAAAACTTTCAACTAATAACAATATGGTTTGTGACTTTATTTACACTAGAAAAACATAATAGTCGATATTTGAGATTTTTCTGGAAAAATAACACAAAAAAAGTCGATAGAATTACAAACTGTTAGAACAAGTACATTACAAATTATAAAAGAATATGATTTAATTGTAAGTGTATCATCGAGAAACAATCAAGACACCTTCTAAATTTTGGAAAAATCAAGAGCAAAAATAAAATATATATTTTCGATAAAGTTGGGACGAATTTATTAAAGACAAAATGATGCAAAGTGTAAAGTGATAAGTGAAAAATAAATGTACTAATAAGATATTACATGTATTTACAGTTCTATACCACATATACATGAATAGCATTTTCTGTAATAAATTTTGTAAGACACCCTATAATGCATTTTTAAGCAATACAAGTATTAAAGCATCACGTACACACTATAAATATTTAATTAAGTTATCCTCCTCAACATTATATTACCTCATTTAGTATTTATTTTGAATGTATATATTTCTTATGAACAAAAACACAAACAAATCGATAGAATTACAAACGTTAGAAAGGGTTACAAAGTCTGAAAAATATGATTCAATTTTAAGAGTTTATAACTCCCTGCAATCAGGACTCACATTTGTATATATGTTTTGAACCTAACCTAACTTATATGATATGTAAATGACATAAAAACTTTATGTTATAATCTTGTACACATTGAATTAATATTCCTAAACTAAATTACCTAAGTTATTATATTTGAGATAAGAATTAAGAAGATATCATTTTGAAAAATTAGAAGATCACATTCTCCTTTATTCTCTCCATCAAATATACGGCACTCCCTTATTAT
This sequence comes from Chrysanthemum lavandulifolium, assembly GCA_022545495.1. Lineage (NCBI taxonomy): Eukaryota > Viridiplantae > Streptophyta > Magnoliopsida > Asterales > Asteraceae > Chrysanthemum > Chrysanthemum lavandulifolium. The sequence goes on along the minus strand of CM040244.1, from coordinate 67,277,558 downwards.
TTCCCACTCCATACGTTTTTTATAACCGTATACCACTCTCCATATGAAACCCTAAATCACCCATTATCACCTTCATTTAGCTCTCTAGAATCAAGGAAGAAGAAGGGTGTGAAGCTTGTTTTGGTCGTGCTATTCTTGGACTCATTGGTTTCTTTGATTTGTGGGTTCTTATTCTTGTTCGTTGCCTCGTTATTTCTGCCAAAGAAGGTACCATCGTCCCTTTTGTTTTCAATCCATTCGACGCACCTCTATATGATGTATAATCCGAAGTGAATACATGTTATACTAACTTTTTTGGGTAAAAGGTCAAAGACCTGGTAAATATATTACTCCAAAAAATGTTTAAGCACAAACTATATGGGTGAATCTCATATCTGAGCCCGTTACATAGACAAAAAATCTTACATAACAAGATATTTCCTATTCTATAAAAAAGAAAATAAACCACTAATCAAAAGATAACATTAGACTCTTATGAAAATAAAACTACTTCCTACCAAGGCCTGGGAGCTTGATACCATACGTGTCATAAAAAGCATCCAAATTTCCTGGAAGATCGTAGACCTGATACGCATAGTCATCATATTCATCTTCACGATCATGAACACCACCAAAAAGGTTCATTGACTCATCAAAAGTGTTCACAACCTCCTCTTCATCACTTTCGAAATCAAGAATCTCTCCCACCTTAGAGAATGAGTTAAACCTCTTAGTAGAAGAAGTAGACGGAAAATCCTTTTTATTACCCAAATAATCAACCTTTTTAATAGGATTACCATCATCATCCACAAGAGTAGCTTTTCCATCAATAAGAAGCTTTTCAAACTCCCCAATTTTCTCAACTACAGGGGTAGGGCCAACCTCGGTAGCTTCCATTGAATCACTCACAAGCTGTCACATGTGATATTAGTGCAATATCATATGTGATTTAACACTAATATCACATTTGATATTCAATTTAGTGTTTAATCACATGTGATTTTTTCATGCAAATTTCAAGGAAGGAAAAAAAAAGAAATGTGAAAAACACGAAAGAAAATTTCTTGTCGAAAGTATATAAAAGTGTTTATCCATTGAAAGATAATTAAATGCTTGTCGTAATGGTAAATTTTTTTCGCTTAACGATTAACTGTTTGAAAGATATTAATTTAAAAAAAAATGATGAAATTAGGGTTTTTAAATTGTTGGATTAATCTCATCCATTAGATCAAATAAAAATGGAGGGAAGATGGAGGGTGGAGATTGATCCATTCGTATGTAAAAATTGTTTTGTCCTCAATTGATCTTTAATCATTGTTTAATTCGCAAACTTTTATTATTTATCGTTTATAACTCATATAATTTTCCTTTCTCGCAATGACTACATATGAAACTCGTAAGTGTTGCATCAAATGTCACACCGAAACACAAGTTCGCATGTATAATTATTTGTCACTTTACACCATCGTTTTGCACTGGTGATCATCTAGTGGTGAATAACATTTCTATGTATGAATACTCAAAATCTCACATATGGATAATATAACATTAATACAACAAGTGCAACAAGACCTGAGAAGAAAGTAAAAACTTTCAACTAATGACAATATGGTTTGTGACTTTATTTACACTAGAAAAACATAATAGTCGATATTTGAGATTTTTTTGGAAAAATAACACAAAAAAAGTCGATAGAATTACAAACTGTTAGAACAAGTACATTACAAAGTATAAAAAATATGATTTAATTGTAAGAGTATCATCGAGAAACAATCAAGACACCTTCTAAATTTTTGGAAAGAATCAAGAGCAAAAATAAAACATATATTTTCGATAAAGTTGGGACGAATTTATTAAAGACAAAATGATGCAAAAGTGTAAAGTGATAAGTGAAAAATAAATGTACTAATAAGATATTACATGTATTTACAGTTCTATACCACATATACATGAATAGCATTTTCTGTAATAAATTTTGTAAGACACCCAATAATGAATATTTAAGCAATACATTTATTAAAGCATCACGTAGACACTATAAATATTTAATTAAGTTATCTTCCTCAACATTCTATTACCTCATTTGGTATTTATTTTGAATATATATATATTTCTTATGAACAAAAACACAAATAAATCAATAGAATTACAAACGTTAGAAAGCGTTACAAAGTCTGAAAAATATGATTCAATTTTAAGAGTGTATAACTCCCTACAATCAGGACTCACATTTGTATATATGTTTTGAACCTAACCTAACTTATATGATATGTAAATGACATAAAAACTTTATGTTATAATCTTATACACATTGAATTAATATTCCTAAACTAAATTACCCAAGTTATTATATTTGAGATAAGAATTAAGAAGATAACATTTTGAAAAATTAGAAGATCACATTCTCCTTTATTCTCTCCATCAAATATACGACACTCCCTTATTATTTCCCACTCCATACGTTTTTTTATAACCGTATACCACTCTCCATATGAAACCCTAAATCACCCATTATCACCTTCATTTAGCTCTCTAGAATCAAGGAAGAAGAAGGGTGTGAAGCTTGTTTTGATCATGCTATTCTTGGATTCATTGGTTTCTTTGATTTGTGGGTTCTTATTCTTGTTCGTTGCCTCGTTATTTCTGCCAAAGAAGGTACCATCGTCCCTTTTGTTTTCAATCCATTCGACGCACCTCTATATGATGTATAATAAGAAGTGAATACATGTTATACTAACTTTTTTGGGCAAAAGGTCAAAGACCTGGTAAATATATTACTCCAAAAAATGTGTAAGTACAAATTATATGGGTGAATCTCATATCTGAGCCCGTTACGTAGACAAAAAATCTTACATAACAAGATATTTCCTATTCTATAAAAAGAAAATAAACCACTAATCAAAAGATAACATTAGACTCTTATGAAAATAAAGTTACTTCCTACCAAGGCCTTGGAGCTTGATACCATACGTGTCATAAAAAGCATCCAAATTTCCTGGAAGATCATAGACCTGATACGCATAGTCATCATAATCATCTTCACGATCATGACCACCACCAAAAAGGTTCATTGACTCATCAAAAGTGTTCACAACCTCCTCTTCATCACTTTCGAAATCAAAAATCTCTCCCACCTTAGAGAATGAGTTAAACCTCTTAGTAGAAGAAGTAGACGGAAAATCCTTTTTATTACCCAAATAATCAACCTTTTTAATAGGATTACCATCATCATCCACAAGAGTAGCTTTTCCATCAATAAGAAGCTTTTCAAACTCCCAAATTTTCTCAACTATAGGTGTAGGACCAACCTCGTTATATTCCATTGAATCACTCACAAGCGGTCACATGAAATGTATTTCTAGTCTTTGGAGACTCATTCTTCTTTCCATTGTACTACCAGCATCCACATCCTTATTCACTTCCTTAGTAGGAATACCAAATTCATCAGTATCATCCATACTAAGGGCATAAAATTTATTGGATGTAGCAACCTTCGTTCCACTCGTACTAGGCACATCAGCAACCTTTATCTTAGTGACATCGACTTGCTTAGGTTCAGTAGGAGGCTTTTTTGGGTTGATATTGAAACTTCTTACCCACATTAGGTTTCGTAAACCCTCTTTGACCCGAAGCATTTGGACCACCTTCTTTACCCTTCTTGTTGTTGTTGACAGTTTGGAAAATATCATTAACACTCTTAGTAGGCTGAATAGGGGGTAAAAAAGATTTTGGACAATTAACAAGAGTATGAACAAAGATCTTACACGTGTCATATCGAGGAGGTTTCCACTCATATTCAACCCATATCTTCTCAATAATCAAACCCGACCCATAAAGTAGGTGTATTTCAATAGTTAGGTTATCCCTAAGTACCTCATCCGTCTTAACTTCAATCAAGCATCTAACAAAACTACTGCGGCCCCATGATTCCTGGCACATTTGGCTAGTATACGAACCTAACATTTTTGGCGTACCAATCAATGTAGCAAGAAGACCAAGACCGTCATCAGAAAACATAGCAAGAGGAACATCATGAAACTTAACCCACACCGGAATGTTGGTCAAATCCTCTTTAAGTAAGTTGGTGTTCAAGGTCCATGGTTTAAGAATAACAGGGACATTTCTAATCAACCACGGACCAATGTCAAGGACATCATCAACATCTTTTTTTGAATTAAACTTCAAGAAAAAGAACCCCTTGGCGTTCATCATAACCTTCTATATACCAAACTTAGCCCACACATTGCATACATGTTATACTAGCTAATGAATCATGTTATCATGATATTTGATGGCCTCGTTAAATCTGTAATATGAATAAGCATATATACGCCTTATAAAATCATGAAACCATAAACATATGTGTCGACCTTTAATTCTGTTTTGGCCATTTGAATCATGTTGTTGTAGGAGCCCTAGATCTGGTCATCTAAACCCTAACATGCTCATTTATATATGACCTAAAACACGGAATAAACCCTATGAAATTAATGATGGGGTGTACGCAATTATTAAGTGGATTAAGCCTAAAAAGTTTCGGAATGACAATTTTGTAAGTCGAATTTTGTGCCCTATAAATTGAGTTTCATAAATGCTTGATTACAGATTTTGCATGTAAACCTTGTTTAATGTCTTAATTAAGTTTTCCAATTGGTTTGGAGTGAATTAGAGTTGTCTTGATCATATTTTTGAATTTTATGGGATCATGTGTTAAATCTGAGTTTTGAGAACTTAAAATTAGTCAGTTTCCATGATTTTTCATTTCAAATCTATAAGGGAGGTGTTTGGTTCGTTGTAATCTGACGTAATTGGATGTAATTGTAATTTTATTACATTAAGTAGGCGGTTTGGTTCACAGAATGGAGGAAGCGTAATTGATTACATTACATAGTCGTTTGGTTTGCGTTGTAATTGTAATTTATCATTACAATTACATCAAAGGAGGAATTTAGATTAAATAGGAAGTTGGATGCAAAGTTTTGAATTACGTTGTAATTCATAATAATAATAATAATAATAATAATAAAATAATAATTATAATTATTATAATAATAATATTATTATAATAATTATTATTATTATTATTATTATTATTATTATTATTATTATTATTATTATTATTATTATTATTATTATTATTATTACTATTATTTATAAAATTTATTATTCATAGTATTATTTATTATTATTACTATTATATGAATATTGAATAATAATAATATTTATATAATAATAATAATTATTATTATTATTTTAATAATATTATTATAATTATAATTATTATAATTATCATCATTAATATTATTAATTATTTATTTATTTTCATCAAGATAATTATTTATTAATATTACTAATAATGTTTGTTATTATTATTTTTATTATTTATTGTTATTAATTATTAATACCAAGATAATTATTATTATTTTTATTTATAATAATAATAATAATAATAATAATAATAATAATAAAAATAAATACTATTATTATTTATAATAATTATTATTAGTATTAATTGAAATTATTATTATTATATAAATATTAAATTAATAATAATTATAATAATTATTATTTTAATATTATTATTAGTAGTAGTATTATTTTTATTATTATTATTTTTAGCACTAATATTATTATTTATTAATCTTATTATTATTATTATTATATGTATTATTATTATTATTAATTATTTATTATTATTGTTATTTATTATTATAATTATTAATTAATTAATTATTATTATTTTTATAAAACATCACTTCATTAGAAAATCATATGATTTATAAGAAGTTTGTGGGGAGCCGATATAATAGCTGGGCCCCCACTCCCCTAGCTATAGCAAAGCTAATCCTACTAAAAATATGATCAACAACCCGTGTTCTAATGTCCTGAGTCATCGAGAATTTACGGATCCGCTTTTGTAAGGTCACCGCATATATCTCAAGTTCTCTAAGGGAGGAGAATTAGAAGGGTAGGAACCCATATCCGATGCCCGCGCATTTAGCCTCGTACTTGACACGTTTACGTTGCGCGACTTCACTTCATCGCGACCGGTGTAAAACAATTCATATTAGTATGTGTCGAGGAGACGATCCCACAAATCGACACATGCATCCCGCCCACCATACCAAGAATAGAGCAACACATCACCGGACGTAAGGTTTTGTCCCTATCACCGCAGAGCCCAATGTCAACCTCTTTACGAGCCGAGATCCCGGACCGGGAACAAATATCAACAAGGGTATCACGCACTACATTATGCCGACGTTTAATACCAATTGTACTAGCACATGATATCGCACGATCCCTATAAATGTCCCCCGCAAATACCCTGGAACAAGCTGAGCATGCCATCTGAGCAGAGAAAAGGGGGACACCTAGCCGGTAGCATAGCATACATCGGTAAGTTCTAGCATTCATGGTTTGTCCCAACCCAGAAATCGGGACCACCCTAAGCCAATCTGAAGTGTGTTCTTCCTTTTGTGAACTCCATAAGGCCATCTGTCTAGTAGATAAGAAAAGGAGGATTCAGCCATTTTTGTGACACATGGGAAATATATATTTCCAATTTCTTCATGAGAGCGATCTCACACGGGTTGCCCAAAATGTTGGTCTCAATTTTCGGGTTAAAAGCATACATAGCATCATCAAGGGAAGATCCAGGAGTTACAACGCCAGAATGTCGGAGGAGCTTAGTCACTAAGTCGGCGATTGGAGTTTAGATGCAAGGAAAGCATAGTTTAATACATCACTTGAAGAGTATACACCAAGCCCCCCCCCCCCCAAATTCAAAAGGTAGAGTGGCGGTCTCCATTGCCAATCACCAAAACCGGTATAGAGGCGTGACAATGCGCTCCAAAGACGAACGAAGTGCCAAATCAAATGAAATTTTAGCACGCTTAAAGACCTGAGGGGAACATGTGCGCATAGAAAAATATAACTTGGAAATACCGGCACAAGCCCGAAGGAGCAACAACTCACTTTGAGGGTCATTAAGCTTAGCAACAGCATCCATTAGCTCAATGGTTTTATCAACCCATTTCATAACAAGCTCACTACTAAATTCAAGGTCTACACTAGCGAGCCCACCCAAAAATTTAACCCCATATAAAGGCCGAGCAATATTAGATGGGAAAATACCTGCAAGTCTGCTTCTAGGATCTTCCCTTGGCCAGAAAACATCAGTTTTATCGACGTTGAGGTGCAAACCGAATCGAGGGTCATCCATCATAATAAGCTCCAAAACGTTCCTAACGGTCAAAGTATCTCCAATGATCGTACCATCATCTAGATACCAAGCTTGAAGGGAGAGACAAAAGGAGTCTCTAATCTTGCATACCAAAGGATGTAACGTTATGGCAAAAAGGACATTACAACTCTTTGAATTATAATTCATTCAAATTACAATTTTTTTGAATTACATTACGTTGAGATCCAACCAAAATAGAGTGACCGAATACATCAATTACAATTCCAACACAGTATAATTAAAACACATTACAACTCTTTGAATTATAATTCAATCAAATTACAATTCATTTGACAAATTAAAATTCCTTTCAATACATACTGCGAACCAAACGCCCCCTAAGGAGTTAATAGCTCTAATTTTACAGGGGTGATGCATAAGTTATGTGTGACTTCCTAGAGTTTTTTTTTGAGTTTTCTAAAGGGTCTAAATAGGTTAAATAAATGTAAACTTTGGTGTACTGCAGTTAACTACGGACATGTTTGGATAAACGATTTTTAAAATAGTATTTGCACTTACTAATAAAATCGGAAAAATTCATGTAAGCTCATAAGACATATAGGTACTTGTGTAAAATATTATATCTTATGAATACGAGTCTAAGTATGATTTTAAAATTAAATAACTCAAGGTTAAAATATGCTAAAATTAGAAATGTGTTAGAAGCTAAGGTTTTGTAAATTAGGTGTGTTTGAACCCTAAAATACATTTATATGATAGGTATGATATAATTGGTCATATGCTAACCTAATTTTGATTACGAAACCCTAATTTAGTAATTATAAACCCTAAACCCAATTTAGTGCAATTAAAACCCTAATTGGGATATTTATTGAATTGAATGATTTTGTATCCTAAACTTGCCTTATGACAATTTGTAAACCCTAAATTGATTAATTATGAATTGTAACCCAAAGTTACGGAGTTACTAAATGTGGAAAGTTACTAAATATGAAAAGTTTATAAATATAGAAAGAAACCCTCATTATGAAATCCGGATAACTATAAGCACTAAACTTGTAAAATGAGCTTATAAGTAATAAGACGATCAATAATTCGTGTAGATTCGCTGAAGAAGGAGTAGCTCTTGTTCCTTTGTGTTTCTAGTATGTTTTGCATTTGCTTTTTGAAGTACATATTTTCTACCTTTTCTTAGTAAAGGTTTCTCATGACTTCTCGATCCTTGTCTTTTTTTCAATTATGATATTCCTTTGTAATTCCTTTTTGCTATGATCCTTTGCTATGATCCCTTTGATATGATTTCATTCGTTATGATATTCGATCTGCTATCCGTTTTGTTATGATATCCGTTTGGCTATCTGTTTGCTATGATATGATTCGATTCAACTTGATATGCTATGTTTGTATATGATATGATGATTTAATACGTTTTGATATGCTTTATTCTATTCTGTTGCTTGAGCTATTAACTAGTCATGGAGGTACCATGACTGATAGTAGGGTTCGGGGTCGAGAAAACCTCATTTTCTACGAGCAAACTTTTCAACCCTCTAGGCAGTGAACCTAATCGTTGTAGTGTAGTATAGGGTAAGCATCGGGATTGATATCGTTCTCTAGGGAATAGGAATGCTAGAAAGAAATTTATGACGAGAAGGTGGGGTTGAGGATGATTCTTTTTTTTATCTTTTTTATGTTTTTAGAAAAAATGTAAAATCTCGGGCAAATGATTGGGGTGGTACTTATAACGATTTCTCTACTTCTACTGCTTATCTAATTTGACTAGTTACTACAGATAGCTATGTTTAATTGAGGTGTGCTTGCATGGTGATTAAAGATGTGTTCACTTAGATCACATGTTACTCGCTAGTTATCTTTTATTGGTCGGTTGAATTGTCACGTCCTTTATCTTAACGCGTTGTATTCCTATTAGTCGTAAGGGGGTGCGTATTCCCTAGTTATATGAGGTTATCTCTCCTATAGGATTCACGGGATCAGCAAGTACAAGACTATTTCCTCCGAGCACCCTATCATCACCAAGCATACTCACACAATTAATACAACGAAAGCCTAGTTGCACTCCTAAGCCTATATCAATTAAGACAAGAGACAACCTAACAACAATCAATATCTAGGTTTCATAGATCTAAGCAAACACACAATTAATTTAGCTAGACTTGTTAAACAAGCAAGCATACACACAATCAATTGAACATGGGGTAGACATAATGATAAATTGGAATAACAAACTTATCTTGATGTGTAAAATAGGGTATGGGACCCTAGAATACATCCAAGTCGGACTACAACCGAGTTTAAGGTTTGCTCTCCAAAATTCTACCTTCTAAAATACAAAAAATCGAATTCTATATATAGATTTACAATCGCGAGGGTGTCTACTTTTGCTAGCGACGCCATCAGGTGGCCATCATTAGGGTTTCGTTTTGGCCAAGTCATTAATGGGATGGCGTCACTTGAGAGTTGTGACGCCGTCGGTATATAGTCGCGACGTCGTCTGAATCTTGGAAATGGGTCGTCTAGAGTGAAAAGTGTGAGTGACGCCCTCCATATATTAGGCGTGACGCCGTCAGGCTTTAGGATCAGAAATTCCACTGAGCCGTCGCGTGCACTTTTTGATCAATTCTTAATAGAGGGATGGCGTCGCCCATTGGATGGGACGCCGTCAGGTGTGCTGATAACATCAAATAGTCTTGAATATTAAGTGTCAATATCCCCCGATAATGCTCGTTATTTATATCATTTATATGGATTTACGCTTGTTTTCCATTGTTTTCCATTTTTAGGTAAATTACGAGCATTGGAGCTAAAGAGACACGGAAATGGAAACATTATTGAAGATTTATCACAGTATGCCTATTTTGAAGAAGTTCGGTGTAACTCCTCTCTCACATTACGCCGTAACTATTGCGTGACCGACTACCAACTTATCAAGAGGCTCTGCGTAACTCTTCCTAAAGGTTCTGACGTAACTCCATTAGGTCAAAGAGGTTCCACGCTTGTTTATATTCGCCAGAATCGCTACATCACTTACGACGTAATCGAGTTTATTGAAGACTACGGCGTAACCACTTATATGGTTACGCCATAACTAGCGAGATCTAGTGCATTTACGAAGAAATAGAAGGTTACAGCGTAACTCCTTTATTGGTTACGCCGTAACCCAGACCTGGCCTATAAATAGCCCACGAATTCCAGCATTTCTAATCATCCCATTACACACACAACACTCTAAGAACGTGGGAAAAAGCTCAAGGAAAGTCTAGGGGAGCATACGGAGCTGTTTCCAAGGGAGGCGTAATACCATCTCAGTGATTACGCCGTAACTACTCGCTTGACAGCTCATACCAGGTTTTGCCAATTATGGCGTAACTCCCTCATAGTAGTTACGACGTAACTTTCCTCTGCTTTAATTCTTTCATTTTAAAACACACTAACCTTGCATTAGTTTTTATATAAACTTTGTGGGAGTGTTCCCTGTAAACCCTTACGAGAATTCACTCATCCACTTGGGACACCAAGTGGTTTAAAAGGCTTGTTGCATTCGCTAAATGCAACCGTGATTCCTACGAAAGTGAGTTAGGTTTTTTTTCATTTTATTTTTTCTTTTTTGAATTATGCTTGTCGGTATTGTGATTTCAGGGATTGAAGTTTGTTCATGACGCTTAAACGAAGGCACATTTCTTTTTCGTGGGCCTTCTTCTTTTTGGAGCAAATTTCAGGGAAGTTCTCGCTCTAATTCTACCTTTCTCTTCACCTTTATTTTAAGCTTGAACTTTGGGCAGACGGTAAGTGGTGATGACATGGTTATAGATTTAGACTACCTGCTTGTTTTTCATTTTACACCAATTATATATCCCATGTCTTATCCTACCCTTTAGTCATGAAGCGTGTCTAGGTGATGCAGCGAGCAATCTTTGGTGTCTTGGCCATGGATTTGGTCATGTATCATTGATTTTGTCCACTTTGCCGTGACATGTTAGTAATGACACGTCACCCCTTAACCTTTGTCGTGTCTACCCATATTGCCTTCGAGAATTGTTTAGCCCTTAACTCTAGTGGTGGAGACTTGTGTAACCGCCAAGCTTATGATAGAATACATGCTATGATATGCGATTGGTGATCACCCGAAATTGACACTTAGAATAGTTGAGAGATTTGAGTGTTTGTTCCCCTTTCGTGAGGTGTTCGGCTTTGTTTTATTCTAGCATAAGGATTTTTAAACTCATATTTTCCAAGTTTTGGGAGATATCTTTTAGGAATCTATCTAACATGGTCTACTTGAGGGCAAGTAGAGTTTAAGTGGGGATATTTGATAACATCAAATAGTCTTGAATGTTAAGTGTCAATTTCCCCGATAATGCTCGTTATTTATATCATTTATATGGATTTACGCTTTGTTTTCCACTTTCGGGTAAATTACGAGCATTGGAGCTAAAGAGACGCGAAATGGAAACATTATTAAAGATTTATCACGGTATGCCTATTTTGAAGAAGTTCGGCGTAACTCCTCTCTCACATTACGCCATAACTATTATGTGACCACGAATACCAACTTATCAAGAGGTTACGGTAACTCTTCCCAAAGGTTCTGACGTAACTCCATTAGGTCAAAAGAGGTTCCACGCTTGTTATTTACGCCATAACAACCGCATCACTTACGGCGTAACCGAGTTTATTGAAGACTACGGCATAACCACTTATATGGTTACGCCGTAACTAGCGTAACTAGTGCATTTACAAAGAAATAGAAGGTTCTGGCGTAACTCCTTTATTGGTTAGGTCGTAACCCGGACACGGCCTATAAATACCCCACGATCGAGCATTTCTAATCATCCCATTCCACACACAACACTCTGAGAACGTGGGAAAAAGCTCAAGGCAGGTCTAGGGGAGCATACGGAGCTGTTTCCAAGGGAGAAGTCACTCCATTACTATAAGCTTTAGCGTTTTATATTTCTTTTACTTTCAATTCATGTATTTCGTACCTTTGAATATTGAATTGATTTGCATGATTAATATGAGCGGCTAAGCACCCTTTGGTGCTAGCCTAGTTATGATTCCTTAATTGTTTTGTTTGCGTTTACCTTTACTTCCGTACAATTATTTCTAAGTGTATGCATGCATAGTTCTTTGGTAGTCACCCTTGATTCGATGGTTTTGAATGGCGGTGAGGCCAATTGCCTAGGAGATATGACCAACTGACCCTAGGTGAGTGGACTGAGACGGGAAGGGTAAGATAGGACCAACTGAAGACCCTTTCTACTTGTGTGATTTGACCAACTGATCACCTATCGTTTGGATGAACTTAAGAATTGGGGGGGGTAGTGTCTAAGTTCCTAACGGCCGGGCACTCGCTATTTAGAATCTAGCATGTAGCGATACTTAATGACTTGGCTTAGGGGACCAGGAACAACAGGACTTATGACGGTGTGCCTGATTTCTCTTGTGGTGGCATCTTTGCTGATAGGTTAAGGCGAATTGACCAAATGCTGTCCTCTCGAATTTGACCCCACCTGAAGTAATTGGAAGTAGGTAGACGTAGACATAACTATCTAGGAGGATTAACTAGGTTAGCACCACTATTCCTCTATTGATTTCCCTTTACCCATTTATCGCTTTTATTTTATTACGCATTAGTAGTTTAATTAATTAAATCCTATCGAAACCATTATTATTCGTGACAATTAGACTTAGTAATAATCCAACACACATAGCTCTTGGGACGACCTCGGCTTTACCATTTACTACACTACGCGACCGGGTACAATGCCGTTAGTGCACTAGGATAGACCTTAGGTATAGTGAGACACTATAAATATTAAGACATGGTCGAGAAAACTGCATCAAGTTTTGGCGCGCTACCGGGAGCTATTTTAGGATTTCATATAAAGTCGGTTTTAGTTTTCTTTTGATAATGTCGGGATACAAGACTCATGACTGAGGCCCTTTACAGCTACCCATTTCTTGACCGGAGAAGCAATTTCAAAAAGTAAAATCTATTCTCGGTTCCTATTCACAACATCTTCCCATTTTACGAGTCGAGACCCGATCGGACCTTGAGCAGAACCGGAGGTCATCAATGACCTAACTATGGAGCGATATTTAGAGCGATCGAATGAGAACTCGCCAATGACTTTACTCAAGATTCTCACACTGAAAAATACTCTATTCCAGATCATATTATTCCAGAGTTACATGAACTTGAGTTTTCTGGAAACGAAGATGAGGACGCTTAGAACCACGTAGAAGAAGTTCTCCACTTGTCCTCTCTTTTCAATTTCAGAGGTACTCCAAGCTATTCAGTCACTGCAAGGATTTTTCCTATGACTCTTTCTTGGACAGCCAAAAGATGGTACAACAAACTCCCTCACGATTGTAAAGGAGCATGGGATAAACTTAGAAAAGAATTCGTCTTGCAATTTTGCCCTCCTTAAAAAATGGCCAAGCTTCTTGGGAAAATATATCAATTCATTCAGGTTGGAGAAGAAACACTTTACCAAGCATGGGAAAGATTTAATGAGCTTCTCTATCAATTCCCTACTCATGATTTAAACAAACATCAGATCGTATACGTCTTCTATCGTGGGATTAATGCGCGAACACGAGAACTTCTCGATTCACCAAGACCTATTCCTAGCATGACTCCTGATCAGGCCTTGGAATCTATTCAACGAGTTTCTGAACATTGCTACAAGTGGCACATGGATACAGGGTACGGACCAAGAGATAATTTCGATCATAAGGTAATGAAGACGATAACGAAGCAAGAATACAATTACGGGAAATTTTTGAAAAGCGAAGGTTGGAAAGAGGTGAAGCATGCAAGGTTGAAAAGGTTAAGGCGTGTTTGGGACCAAAACCGGGAGCGATCTTGAAAGAAAAATTCTTGACCACATCGTAGAATCTAGAAGGAGATGATAGGATTGAAAATTGATGTGGACATTCGTAGATAATACAATCTCTTCTCTCAATACGCATGATGATATGATTAAAAGATTGGAAAGAGTACTAGTTCATGTTGAAGCTATCTCGATTATTTAGCGACCAAGGAGGAGGAAGTTGTCCACATCAGAAAATATCCTAGAAAAACCTTTGAACTTTTGGAAAAAGTTAAGCGACAAATCGCATGGAGAGACAATCACTTATGGACCAAACTTTCTTTGGTAAACCCTCATACTAATGATTCTATTAATACTAATCATCATGATATTGCGCGAGGATTAAGTTATGATGAGACTATTCGCCTCAACGAAAGATGCTCGGCGATTTTGAGGAACTAGCTACCACAAAGGAAAAAGATCAAGGATGCTTTACTCTCCTTTGCTATATCGGAGTCTAAACATGTGTAATGCCCTAGCGATCTTGGAGCTAGTATAAGCATAATGCCTCGTTCTATGTTTTTGCGTATGGGAATTGGTAACTTAAAGGCGGCAAATATGAAAATTGAAATGGCTGATCGATCTATGCAATCGCCATTAGGAATTGTTGAAAATGTGTTGGTGAAAATTAAGAAATTCCTTTTCCTAGTAGATTTTGTGATTCTTGACATTCCGGAAGACAACAGGATACCACTCATTTTAGGAAGACTCATGCTAGCCACTGCTCACACTAAGGTGGATGTCTTTGCCGGAAAATTGACTCTTGAAGCTAATGGAGAAATTGCCACTTTCGGACCTAATGAACATTTTTCTAACCTGGAGAAGGTATGTGCAATTGACCCAGTAGGGAATTTTGGTGAGCTTTAGAAAAATTTCTTAGCGACCCCCCGGACCCGGGAGAGTTTGACTCGGGGAAAGATTTTGATGTTTTCGTGAATTTTGGGGAAGATGACTTAGGATTGAGTGCTGAAGACCTCTCAAGTGATATTGAGATGACCCATTGGCAAGATAACTCTGTTAAGACTTTTTCATGACCACTTCTACCTAAATTTCATGAGGTAGGAACCGCATACATCACAAAACCCCTATTATCTTAAAATCTCATGCAAAATCGGGTTCATCGACTTCCACCGATTTATTGACACGACTTCCCAAATCAATATCATGTCAAAGGAGTGCTACAACCAAATTATGAAGAAAGAATTAGAATACAAGGAAATAATTTTCTTGGGTTTGCAACTAACATCCATGTCTTTGTTGGGACCCATTCATTCTTAGTGGACTTTATGGTTCTAGGCGACGTAAGTGAATTTGTAGAGGATGGACTTACGGGAATTATCTAAGGAAGGCCTTTTCGGAAATGTCCGGTTTAGATAAAAATGAAAAAGAAGGATTAGTATGGTTGAAGATTAACGATGACAAGACTATTTTCAAGATGCCTAGAATGATCAAGAAATTTAGAACCGGACCAAGAGGCGGTTAAGCCAAGCTCGACCTTTACTTGATATCGATGAGAAGACAAAGAAAAAGGCATTGATCACCCCACGGAAAATCAAAAGTTTCTACTTAGGTTGTTTAGAATTGGGAAATGACTATAAAAGGGATGAGAATTTGGTAAGTTGTATCCAGCGTGGAGACTACCATGTCCACGAAATGACCAACAAACACTGGTAGTCCTGCTGGCTCGAGTCTAACTTAAAGACTCGTTAATAAAGAAAAGTGCTCTTTAGGAGACAACCCGAATTATCCCTTTCTTTTGTTTTATTTCCTTTATGTTGGGTTTTGCGTTTTCTAACCATTTTGTAGGAAGCGAGGAACTAATTCTCTTTGCAATTGCTTATCTAAATGAGTTACGGTGTAACTCATCTTGGTGATTACGCCGTAACCAACATTTTAGCGAGAATTCTTGACGTATTACCAATTACGCGTAATACCATCTCGTTGATTACGCCGTAACTACTCGCTGACACTCATACGAGGTTTTGCCGATTCACGCGTAACTCCCTCATAGTAGTTATGACGTAACTTTCCTCTGCTTTAATTCTTTCATTTTAGAACACGGTAACCTTGTATTAGTTTTTAAATGAACTTTGTGAGTGTGTTCCTGTAAACCCTTACGAGACTTCACTCGTCCACTTGGGACACCAAGTGGTTTAAAAACTTGTTGCATTCGCTAAATGCAACCGTGATTCATCTGAAAGTGAGTTAGGTTTGTTTTCATTTTATTTTTATTTTTAGAATTATGCTTGTCGGTATTGTGATTTCGGGATTGAAGTTTGTTCATGGCGCTTAAATGAAGGCACGTTTCTTTTCGTGGGCCTTCTTCTTTTGGAGCAAATTTTAGGAAGTTCTACCTAATTCTACCTTTCTCTTCACCTTTATTTTAATGCCTAGTACAAAAGGGACTTTGTACAATTCAAGTGGGGGGACGGGAGTAGAATTATCTCTTGAACTTTATTTCGCCCTCATTTTTCTAGTTTATTTTGAAAAATTATGCCATTTTTAAAATTTTGACATGTTTTTCCAAACCTAACTAGATTAGACCTTAGCCGAGCACATACAACCCTTGACATTACATGGTGAGATTAGCCTTATCCATTTCCAACATTTTACCCCAAATCTACCAAATTATGAGTGTGCCGGTAGCTTGTAAACTTTAGAACTTGGCCTTTGCATCATTTCGAGACCATAGACGAGGTATGTTGATTTAGCTCGATGTATTTGGACTTTTCAGTTTTAGAAGGCAATATTATAGGATTATCACCCAAACAGCCTACCCTTGTGAGTCTATCGATTAGTCACCTCGACTTTTCGACCCCCATGTGAAACCCTTTTGTTGCACTCCCCTTTAGTGCAAGATACCCCTAGATACACCCTTCTAAGCCATTCCTTTCATTTTGTCAACCCAATATATTGTTTCGTTACACCTATACACCTTAGCCTTCCCTGTAGTCTTTATATGTGATTGGGAAGTCTTCATTTGCCTAAGTTCAAGGTTCGAGTGGAAAGGTTTGGAAATCATGCTTTCATCGATGACATTTATGAAGATCATTGAAGACCCCCCAAATTCCCATTGTTCATCTCAAGTGTAGGGATGTTATGTTATTATGTTATGTTGAAAAAAAAGCTGATTAAGTTATGATATTGTAAAGTGCGATGTTATAAGCACTCTAGTATGAGCTTTATTGATTAGTATCGATGAGGCCACCTCGGTCACATTTGAAGATTGTAGTTGGAAGCAGAAAAGGTAGTGTGCCCATCACGATGTCCTCTAATGACACATCTACCTTGCATTTCGTGATCCGGT
This sequence comes from Chrysanthemum lavandulifolium, assembly GCA_022545495.1. Lineage (NCBI taxonomy): Eukaryota > Viridiplantae > Streptophyta > Magnoliopsida > Asterales > Asteraceae > Chrysanthemum > Chrysanthemum lavandulifolium. Next base: position 67,260,169 of record CM040244.1, on the reverse strand, counting down.
CTCTAGACTTCTAAGCTTGAACTTTGGGCAGACGGTAAGTGGTGATGACATGGTTATAGATTTAGACTACCTGCTTGTTTTTCATTTTACACCAATTATATATCCCATGTCTTATCCAACCCTTTAGTCATGAAGCGTGTCTAGGTGATGTAGCGAGCAATCTTTGGTGTCTTGGCCATGGATTTGGTCATGTATCATTGATTTTGTCCACTTCGCCGTGACATGTTAGTAATGACGAGTCACCCCTTAACCTTTGTTGTGTCTACCCATATTGCCATCGAGAATTGTTTGGCCTTAACCCTAGTGGTGGAGATTTGTGTAACCACCAAGCTTATGATAGAATACATGCTATGGTATGCGATTTTGAGTGATCACCCGAAATTGACACTTAGAATAGTTGAGAGATTTGAGTGTTTGTTCCCCTTTCGTGATGTGTTCGGCTTTGTTTTATTCTAGCATAAGGGATTTTTAAACTCATATTTTCTAGGTTTTGGGAGATATCTTTTTAGGAATCTATCTAACATGGTCTACTTGAGGGCAAGTAGAGTTTAAGTGGGGGGATATTTGGTAACATCAAATAGTCATGAATATTAAGTGTTAATTTCTCCCGATAATTCTCGTTCTTTATATCATTTATATGGATTTACGCTTGTTTTCCATTGTTTTCCACTTTCAGGTAAATTACGAGCATTGGAGCTAAAGAGACGCGGAAATGGAAACATTATTAAAGATTTATCATAGTATGCCTATTTTGAAGAAGTTCTGGCGTAACTCCTCTGTCACATTACGCCGTAACTATTGCGTGACCCTGAATACCAAATTATCAAGAGGTTAAGGCGTAACTGTTCCCAAAGGTTACAACGTAACTCCATTAGGTCAAAAGAGATTCCACACCGCTGTTATTTACGCGGTAACAACTGCACCACTTACGACGTAACCGAGTTTATTGAAGACTACGGCATAACCACTTACATGGTTACGCCATAACTAGCAGAACTAGTGAATTTACGAAGAAATAGAAGGTTACGGCGTAACTCCTTTATTGGTTAGGTCGTAACCCAGACCTGGCCTATAAATACCCCACAATTCGGCATTTCTAATCATCCCATTCCACACACAACACTCACGAGCGTGAGAAAAAGCTCAAGGCGGTCTAGGGGAGCATAAGGAGCTGTTTCCAAGGAGAAGTCACTCCATTACGATAAGCTTTAGCGTTTATATTTCTTTTACTTTCAATTCATGTATTTCATACCTTTGAATATTGAATTGATTTTCATGATTAATATGAGCTGCTAAGCACCCTTTGGTGCTAGCCTAGTTATATTCATAATTGTTTTTTCGTTTACCTTTACTTCCGTACAATTATTTCTAAGTGTATGCATGCATAGTTCTTTGGTAGTCACCCTTGATTCGGTAGTTTTGAATGGCGGTGAGGCCAATTGCCTAGGAGATATGACCAACCCACCCTAGGTGAGTGGTGAGATGGGAAGGGTAAGATAGGACGGTGGCCCTTTCTACTTGTGCGATTGACCAGCGATCACCTATCGTTTGGATGAACTTATGAATTGGGGTGTAGTGTCTAAGTTCCTAACGATTGGGACACTCGCTATTTAGAAGTGACCAAATCTTTGTCCTCTCGAATTTGACCCCACAGAAGTAATTGGAAGTAGGTATACTTAGACATAACTAGCTAGTAGGATTAACTAGGTGAGCACCACTATTCTTCTATTGATTTCCCTTTACCCATTTATACGCTTTTATTTTATTCTACATTAGTAGTTTAATTAATTAAATCCTATCGAAACCATTATTATTACGTGACAATTAGACTTAGTAATAATCCAACACACATAGCTCTTGGGACGACCTCGGCTTTACCATTTACTACACTACATGACCGGTACCTTTGCCTGTTAGTGCACTAGGATAGACCATAGGTATAGCGAGACACTATAAATATTAAGACACAGTCGATAAAACACTGCATCATGTCTTTGAGTAGGCCTTGAGTGTCTTTGAACTTGACTTTTCCATTTTATTCATGTTTCGATCCTTTTAGTCCAAATATGATAAGTGAAAAGGAACAATTTTAAGCGATAATGGATATAAAATGTGTTTAATTAAGGCTTAAATGACCTCTAAAAGTGTACATTTTAAATCCTTATCAAATATCCCTACACTTGGTATTTTCTTGTCCTCAACAAATGTGCTTTTGGACAATCAATTTATAAGTAAGGGTCATGAAGCATTGGTTTAAAATAGTTTACAACAAGTCAAAGCGCCACAATAGTCATAACAAGCACGAAAGCTATACACTAGCACCTCGAAGTGGTGTTTGGATTCTCTCATCTCTCGGGTTTATATGAAATATAATATGAATGGAAATGGAAGATAAACACTACCTGGCATAGTACATAAATTACCATAAGCTTGAGAATAGATCAAACTTCCACCTCTTTGGTGTAATCACCTAGAAACAACTATCTAAGATGTATTTACAAGGGTTGTATCATTAGGAAGTAAAGGGTTTGTTGGATAGGGGATTTTTAGTGGTGGCAAGTCAAAAATCTTATGTTACAAGCATGTAAAGCGTAGCGTTGCTAACCCAAGACTCGACTCACTAACACTAGATAACTTGAAACAAAACAAACATAAATTAAAAATATAAACATAAAGATAGATGTAGGATGGTAGCACATATGTTTTCTCATTTTTTTACATCTCTTTTTCTTCTCTTTTTTTGATTTTTTCACACCTTTTACTCTACCATCCTCTACGATAACATCAAAATATAATGGATTTATAGGACATCCCTACACTTGAGTTTTATTTCTCTTATACTAATTGACCAGTTGAAAAGATCAAAATGCTTGGAGTATTTAATTACGTAGACAAAGGGAATTTGAATTTATCGTTCTTTCCGTTACTCCATAAAATATTACTTTTACCCATGAGTCCCAATTTGTAGGATATTGGATTTCACATACACATTATAACATTAACACCATAAGCTTATAGATGATTTTAGAGAGAGAGAAAGTGGGATATTCTAGTAAGAAAACTTGTGGAATATTAGATTACAAAGATATCCAACCCTCTACCTTGCAAGGTAGAGGGTATTTATAGGTAACAAACAAAACGACCTCTGACGGCTGTGGATCGGGATACGGTGGGTAAAGACCGTCCTTCCTCCACGGTGTTGCACTAAACTATTCTACGCTGAGACTAACTAATAAACTACTAAAATAAGGTAACTAATGACAAATTCTACGAGCTAACTTATAAGAAAATAGTTGGGGTGACCGACTCTTCCTTTGGAATTTCTAATTCCTAACAATCTCCCCTAAGGAGGTCACCCCATGTTTTACATTTCCAATCTTAGAATTCTAAACTTGACTAAGTTCTTGAGCTCGACTTTAGAACTTCAACCGCAATCTTTGTGCATAAGTAGTGCAACTTCAAAGTCCGCATAGTTTGTACTTTCGGTGGAGGCCTTTAAGCGATCCACATCTTTGATGATCTTGAGCATTTATTGAGAACATCGACCACGAGAGAATCTCGGGATCACCCTTTATTGTGTTGCCATCATGTTATGTTGTGACTTTCGGACCGACATGCTCACACTTTTGGATCATGACATCTTTCCATCGAGTAGCGGAAGCTTTCTTGGTTCAAGATATTTGCGAGTGTTGGCACAGAATATAGTATAGAAATATCGGGCGAGTTACGTAGATATGCACAAGTCATGATTTCTTCAACTAAGTGTGGATGCTATGAGCATGCGGACTTTGGATTGACTCCTCGATTACGATCGGTGCAACCGTCAAGTGTACTGCAAACAACAATTAGCAATAAAACACGAAAGTGTCTTTGACCACTTTCAATTGAATTGAGTACACGCCCGCGGTTCCCGTTGATCGATACACAATCTTGCCAGTGTCGGTATGATTCTAAGAATCTCCTTGGCGAGGTTTCGCATGTTTACTCTATTTGTTCTCAAACCGGGCGTCTCAAAGAAGACAACACGGTGAGTGAACCCGGTAATTGAGATTCAGCGATTGATGAAAATGATTTGAAAAGCGATCGTGTATTGCTTAAGATAGAAAGTGTTTTGCAATACAACGAAGGTTTTATGGAAAATCAATTATCAATCATAAATACCCTTTAATTTTGAAACATTAATACAAAGTCGATGTGCTATAGAAAAGAACTTTTAAGCACAATGACGGTTTTCAAGGTATCAATCAATCCTTTTCTGGACCAAGGTTGATTCAAGATTGAATCGCCCCATTGTTTCTATCCAGTTGTCACAAGCTTGATCTTTGCAAGATCTCACATGTCACCCACCAAGAGCTTGTTTGATGTTGGCTCTAGAAGGATTTCCATCTTCATCGTGAATATTTTCATATCACTCGGATGTTACGGCAATACCACAAGGATAATCGTAGAGACACTTAATATATTCTTACTTTCCACATTGTGTGACAGAGCAAGTCTTCATTAATTTTGTGTCCTAATGAGATATTGTGGATGATCTCTTGGCTCTAGACTCAATAGTGCACATTTGGTTCCTATGTCGGAGACTAGGGAGAGGTCTCCTTCTTCAAATCAACAATCTCTAAGAGAAGTCGATAGATTATGTCGGTTCCCGTGAGAATGAAACAAGTCCTTTTAAGAGGAACTTGAGTGGCTTGGGAAGTTTAGTGCGATGCGTCCTTTGGGTCCATGACGTCTTGTCTTCAATACCGATGTTACCTTAGTAACAACGGTAGCATATGTATTGAACCGGTTTACGCCCTAAGGTTGAATTGATGGAGGCTATTTATTTTCACCCTTTTCACATTCGGTTCTTTTGATTCTTCAACCCTTGATGCTTACGAGACTTCATAACTAGAACCTTGTTGGGTTTATTCGATTACTAGCTCTGTCTCGATCCGCACTCTTCCCATTTCTCATTTTCTCATTTTTCATCATACCTAAAGACTCTACACTATCTAGTGGATTGTCCTGGGTAGATCCCTCCGGTTACGGCGGATCGTGGGAGCGAATACCTAACCTAACCATCCTTATAACACCACGCATAAAGTAAAGTGGTGGGTCTTTTAGTGCAGTTCATTCTTCCTTGAAACCAATTGAAAATCATTTGGAAAAACAATCAAGGTACTTGTGATACGAGATCAAAGCATTTTGTACCTTAATAGTTTGATCATTTTAGAAATGCTCCCCTCAACATGTGCATATGATTTAAAATTGTTTGGCACATGGAGGCAAGTTCTTTGAAATAATTTCTTTGAAATAATTTCTTGATCACAATTCTTTAGAAAAAAGCCATTTGAATTTCTTTGGCAAAATTCTCCCCCTCGATATGTGCATAGGATATTTGAAATCATTTTATCACATAGAGGCAAGAGTTCTATTGAAGCACAACCACGATCACAAAAGCCATTAAGAAAACCATTTGAAAACTCAATCAAGGTACTTTATAAATCACTTTAAAAGCTTTCGTACCTCGATGGTTTATTTGCTCCCCTCAATATGTGCTTCAAGATTCGAAGCGTTTAGCACATATGAGCGATGACGTGCTGCAATTAAATCAATACGATTATCTTTTATCAAATTTCATAATTAAATCACAAATTCTCCCCGATCAAAATATCAAACCCTTTGAGATTTTGGATCTCAAGTGATTTAATTAGGTTTAGAAAACATGGAGAATATGTGGCGGTTTAAATACTCATCTTGTTTTGGATAAATGCTCCTCCTCAACATGTGCAATGTATATTTGAAATCGTTTGGCACATGGAGGCTGGAGTGCCTATAAAGGACTAAAACAAATTCCATTAAAACAGATATGAGATTTAAATCATGATCTCTCACCCGATCAAAATTTCAAACCTTTTGAGATTTGTGATCCCAAAATTTAAATCATTTAAAAGAGTTTAGGAAAGGCGTGGCAAGATTTAATTTTGAAAAATGGCAGATAAGGACCAGATTTAGACATTAAAGATTGTTAGTGTCAGGTATGATTGTTTTAAGAGACCTTTAAGTAAAATAAAACAATTTCACAATCAAACAAGAACAGAAAAAATTTCATTTTGAAAGACCTTTGAGTTTTAAAGAAAATCATACCATGACATAACATTAAATCTTTAGATCACCACATTTTAACGTACGAACCGGAACTTTTGTGAAGAAATATTGTTTGAAAATATTATATTTAAAATCACTCTCCCTCGATTCATGGCGAGTCAATAATTGAGTGACTTAAGTTTTGATAAAATGAAGTCCGTTGATTTTCAAAATTTAGTCAATATATTTTCAAAACAATATTTTCATTTTCAAAACAATATTAGTTAAAAATTGTTTAAAGAAAATGGTATAATCACAATAATCCTGCACAAAGATCGTTAGGTGGTTGAGCCGCATACATTGATGTTCTTTGTGGGGCTTGGAAGAAAAGCTATGCTCGCAAAAGCGTTGAGACTTCTTCTTACGTTGCATTTTGAATGCCAAGCGAGGTCAAATTAAGCTCCGTTTCTTCAATCACTTAGAAGAAAACCATCTGCCGATCTTGATGACACCTATTACGTTGCATTTATGCCAACTCTCCATAAAAGTCCAATTAAGCTCCGTTTCTTCATTTGTCAACCTAAGATATAGTTACCCTTTACTTTGACATCCAATCATCTTCATTAGTGGGATCCGGATCGGGAACATTCTTATGTCCATGATATCCGCATCGTTAGTGAACATACATACAAATATATGGTGGTCGACATCACCCAAACAACAATCGACTAATAAAAGTCAATGCAACCTATCAATCAGATCATATAAATGTATGGCAAAAATGTGTTCATCAAACTCTAATAATCTAATCCTAGCTATCATATCCTAGAAACCTAGTCCTTCAACATAGGCAATTATATTTTTAATTAAGCACTTAGGATGATTAAGAAATCACATTAGATGATATAGATTTGAAAACATTATCCCCTCAATTAATGACTCAATTTTGAAAATATAAAAATGCGAAGTCATTGATTGAGTTATCAATTATTTGAAAACATCAATCGATTGATTTACAAGCAACTCATTTACCAACATTTTGAAAACAACAAATGTTTTTCTCAAGAATTTATAGGCGGAAAAACATTTGTGTGGAACAATGATCCTTGACATACTTTCCTCATTTTGATTTAGGAAAAGTGCGAAATATTTTGAAAATTGGTTTAGCGCAAGACTTTCCTTTCTTTAAAAGAGTGGGTTGCTATACGAAATAATAGCAAACCATAGTTTTAGCACGGTTCTGATCAAGTAGCGCAAGCCATCATTTGAAGCTCGGTTCTGATCTGAAATAATCGTAAGCCATTTTTTTCAAGCTGGTTACAATCGAAATAAATGTAAGCCATCATTTGAAGCCCGGGTTACAGTCAGAAATAACTGTAAGCCATATTTTGAGACATGTTTGGAAAAGAATATTTACACCTCCTGCTCGAACTTTATCTATGGTCCCGTGCCGTTGTTGAATGACATTTCTAAGACCGTAGATGTTATCAATACCAGAAGACATGTCTTGAGAAAACATATTTTTTGTCTTTTTCAAATTTTTCTGATTTTTATGGGTTTTGAAGGTTTTATATTTTCTATTTTGTTTTTTGATTTTATATTTTTGTATTTGGTTTTCATAAATATTTACAAAGATAGAGTAGATGATATAGTTTAAGAAATGATGATACAGTACGAAGATAAGGATATCGAAGCACCCGTTGTAGAAGATAGAAGTCATCATTCCTAAAACTTTCACCACCAAAGCTTCCGAGGCTCTTGCATTGAAGAAAGAAATTGAATCATCCGAAAGTGAGACTTTGGCGACTTCCCCAAACGAAAATCCTTATGTTGAAAGCAGATTGAAGCTCTATTTCAAGCTTGCTATAGCAGTGCACAAGTAAGCACACCATTATCATAAATCCCGCTGCTCCATTTAAGAACGATAATCGAGGATCTCCATTCGGGGTTATATCATCAAGAAGAAGAACAGCAACGTTTCATCCCACTCTTTAAATTTCTTCTCAAATTTCATTACCACTGAAGTCTGAAGCAATCCATTCCAAAAGGTGTCAAGAGAACACTTCCCCCACGTAGTTGAATTGATGCAGTCAGTCTCTTTGTATAATGCTCAAGAACTCTCACAAATACAGATAATGAGGGGAATGAAAACACCTTCCCATGTTCACATTTTTCTTGGGATGATCGTGTATGAAGCTCAAGAACCGAAGTACACCAATACCCAGAGCTCTCCCGAATACATCATGGGGGAATGAAAACACCTCCCCATGTTCCCATTTTTCTTCCACGATGATCGTGTATGAAGCTCAAGTATCCAAGTATACCAATACCCAAGGAAGGAAAAAGCGATAACATTGAAGAAGCAAGCCAAGTCACGATTATCTCTTGAGAAGACAATCTCTGCGGATGTCAACTCGAATAAGTGATTATATCTCTAAATCACCGATTAAGCCCTCAAGTGAAATAGTGGCGCCTCAACGTACACAATTCTCTTTCCTCGATGATTGTGATAACATCGAGATCATCACGCACTTCATGTGTACCTCTTTTATCTTCGAAACTATCTCTTCCATCGCTTCCCCATAGTTGGAATAAGAATACCAAACGCCTTGATGAGTAAAACTTGAGTTTCTCTGCGGTCATGACATTTGTTTTCCGGGATGTCTTCAATCACTGAGATGTATTAAGTTCATCAAGTTTACCCGCCATGAGTCAAACCTTGAGTTTCTCTGCGGTAATAACATTTGTCTTCCCGGGATATCTTCAATTACTTAGAAGTATTAAGCTCGTCAAGTTTACTCGCGTTTAGATGCTTGTCTCCGTCCCCCTTGCTGGTTTTGACACTTCAGAGTCAGCAAATCATTATAAGCCCGTATACTAGAAATTTGTTGAGAAGAACACTTGAACTCTTGTGGGAATCAACTTGCTGAAGACTCTCTCTAACAATTTTTATCAACCCATATGTAGACAATTTGAAGTGACCTTTGAAGAAGAAAACCGATATACCATACTTGATGACTGAAGTCAACTTCCCGCATTTGTATCTTAAGCTTGCACCAATGATGGAAGAGCGGTGTTGAGAATTTATGCTTCAAGCAAATCTCTAAGTACTCACTACCAAACAAAGTATGAGACATTAACACCTCTTGAGATTATCCACACCGTCATATCGTGTGACCTTTGAGTAAAACAAAGTAACTCCTAATAGTGATAGTTAACCGGTCTTCAACCATCCACCTTCATTGCTTTGGTAAGTAGATAAACCAAGTCTTCAACTCAAATTCTTAAGCCCGAGCAAGTTATCAAATAAGAACACGCCTGTGAAAGTCAACTTCTATCTTAAATAAGTGATAAATGATTAACTCCAAAGTAATCAACTTGTGTCAAATGTCCAAAATAGTCAATATCAGCGTCTCGAGGAGTCATTTGCTAAAACAATATGAGCAAGTCTAATTGGGAATTGAATCTGACTTATAACTTTCTCCCAATTAGTGCTCCCCCTAAACCGACAATTTGTTTGATAAATGCCCAAATAAAGAAGAAGTCTTTAGATCATTAAATGCAACTCGTCTTTAGTCTTCTAACATGTAGCAGAAAATGTAGAACCGACTGTAGACTCGACCTTCTTCAAGATTGTGCAGTTGGGGAATAGATAGTTAACATCTTCAACACACACCAAAAAGCATCCCACCAAAAGCATCCCAATTAACTTACATCATGCAAATCCCTTAACAAAAATCCCTCCCAATCAAACAAGAACAGAAGATGTTCATCAAGGAAATCGAAGAATCAGGGGCATAGCGGACACACAAGATGGTAACCCCAAACTACCAATCACATCAAACAAGAACAGAGAGATTGTTCGGAATCATCATGTTGATGTGCGTGACGTGACGATTAACGGAAGCACTTTGTCGATAAACTCATCGGTCCGAGTGAAGATGTTAACTAACGGCTCTTAGAAGAACAACTCCATGTGAAGATGACCCGATAAGAAGAAGCTCGGTTCTTACATGAGTTAGGGCCGTATGACCATATATTCTCAAAATCCATCAACCATGCGATGAATTCACACTTCTCCCCTCAAGAATTGCATACGAGATATGCCATTCTTGATTAAACAAGTGAAATCATCCAAATGTAGTCTATTCACACTTCTCCCCATAAAATTAGCACATGATGTCACCATCGTCATTATAGTTGAGCAAGTGGAATAAGAAAACAATCAACGGTAGCCGGTTCACTTGATGGTGACGCATGGAAAAAACATGAAGCATGTTGATGAGAATGGTCATAATAAGAAGATTTCTCTTCTTGAGAAGATAAAGCGCGCAGGCGTACACTTTTCTTTTCTTTAGAGTACGAGGCATGAGCGATGTGTTCATACATCATACCCACATTGAGCAAGATCGACCACAACCTACAACCGAGAGAATCACCATACCGAGATAGTTACCAAAGCAAAACACGACCACAACTTACAAATCAACTACGAATAAGCAAGCATAGAAACCAATGGCATAGGTAATCAAGAAAACTTATACAAAATCTCCCCTCAATCAATGTCATCAAAGGACATTGATTGACGTTAACTCAACCCCTATAGACATTAACCAATTTTTTTTTTTTTTTTTTTTTTTTTTTTTTTTTTTTAAGAAATATTAGATGTTCGAACTTCATCTATGAACCCGTATCATTATTGAATGATATTTCTAGGATCGTAGATGTTATCGATGACAATGAATAAATCTTTTATTTAAAACAAACAAACATTTTAAATTTTTTTAGGAAAATATATACATGAGATATTAAAGGAGCGAGTCACGATTCAAGATGAATAGGAGTCAAAGTAATAGGTACATTAGTTTTGGCATGCTATAGCTCTGAATAAGCCATGTTCATTTACGTGGAAACCGGTCATGATGTTCTGATTGAGTTAAGCATTGTACCTGAAAAAGACTGAGAGCACATTGTACTGGAAGCACATGTAGAGTTTAACATAGAAGGGTTAGTAACATGTTTAATCTCACATTTGGATGCATCACAGTATAACACAGGCGTATCATTAATGGGGATCCTTTTAGGTTTGACATTCTTGAATAGTTTTCCTGTGGGAATCCACTTGAGGCATGATCTAGGAATGTAAGTTCGTTTAAGTCCTGTAAACTTAAAGTATCTGCCAGTGGGAATCCATTTGAAGCCAATGTTAGCTGAACGGAATGAGTGCACAACCTTGTCTTGACTATTTGTCCTCTTGTGATTAGAGTATTTCTTAGGGGATTGATCAGTCAAATGCTGTTTTTCATGAGAGCTTGTTGTACTTGTTGCATTTACGATCGAGATTTTTTAACAAAAGTCGAGGTTGGGATTTATCATATCGGAACTAGGCAATAAAGTATTTGGTTTTGACAAAGCAGATATATTATCAACTTGGGAGGAAAGCTTAGACTTCAATGGTTTAACCCTTTCGGACCTAAAGGCATTAGGTTGTTTAATAAGCGTTCGTTTCGGTGGTTGAGCGGATGACTTTCCTAAAGTTGATGGTTTTGCAAACTTAGTGTTCATCCTATTTCCAATAGACTTCCTAAGCTCATTTTTAGGGCAACAATATTGAAGCTTTTGTCACGAATTTGGGCTTTGAGTTCATCAATGTCTTTCATCACGAGGTTAGATTGATTGGTGACTTAGAATTTGTTTCCTCAAGGTTCTTTCTTAAATGCTCATTTTCTCTTAGTAGGTTGGACACACAAGAGCAAGTTCGAATTTTAGATTCTAGTGTATCACTCATCTCATGGCCAGTCATATTTCTCGCTCGAAGAAGTAATTTGACTGCCAATGATCGAATCTTTGTCACGAATACGGGATTTTAAGCTCGATTAATTTCAAAAATTCTCTAAATTCGGAAGTTCTTGATTAGTACCTTTTTTTTTGCATAACACATTTCATCCTTTTGTTGTATTTCAATTTGCAATGAGATACAATGTTTTCAAGAATTGAAAATTTGTTTGAAAGCTCATCATATACCCTTTTTTCAATCATGTTACTTGTATTAGATTCGGGTAAAACAAAGATTGATTCCACGAAGTTATGTGCGAGTAAGAATCGGTACCTTTCATGAGGATTTGTGTGATCGAGATAAGTGTACCTTATTGATTGACACCTTTCGACTGAGAATTTGAGATCGATCTTTGTTACTTCATCCTTTTCATTACTCACGAGATTACGCAATCGGTGTCATTGGTGGTTCAACAGGAATGTGGCTCGACATGTCACCATTACTCACGATATCTCTTGGCATTCATCCAATTCATTCGACTTGTTATTCTCTTTTTGCCTTCCTTGATGTATGTTTCCATATCACTCATAAGTTGAATAAATGAGTTTACGAACTCATGAATTTCCATTCCGTGTGTTTCTTGAAAGATATTCCGATAATGATATCATCAAAATCGAGGAGTATTCTTCCGGATAAGTGGTCAAATTGATTGAAAATAGTTTGGAGAGCGACATGAGAATCATCGGTTGAGAGCTTTTCTTTAGTAATTTGAAACCTCGGTCGTTCTAAGTTAAGTAACACCGTCCTAGTCAAAGTGGGAAAATCGACAACAGGATGGCACAACTTATTCGATCCATGGTTGTAGCTATGATGGTTTGAGAAGTGGCGAGATGTTGAAAGGGCTCATTTGGTGCATTCCATATTCTTAGCATCATTTGTGTATATTAGAGTGACTTGTTTGAGTTGTTCCGATTAATCGATCTTTGAATCATTACATGTATGGCATTTAGGTAAGTGTAATGTTTCACTATTCCGAAATTGTGTCATAGAGAGCAAGTACTTTGGTGATTAAAGGATCGGTGATGGTGACATTGTGTTATTTTGAATTATTCTCCAAGTAATTGGAAATTCCAGTGTAAAGCACCAAGTATCAAGATGTTAGTATCAAATTACGAACCCCAAGTTGCTAGAGATTTTGAACTAACTCGCTAGCAAATGAATAGCAATAATACCAAGTCGCTAATCCTCTAATCCGCTACAACATCAAGTTGCTAAATTACCAACTCGCTAGACAAATGCAAGTCGCTAAGTGATAAATCGCTAACCTCAAGTTGCTAGCATAATTTTGGCAACAATTAAGCTACTCAAGTAGCTAAAGATACAAGTCGCTAAAGAGCAACTCACTCTGGTCCAAGTCGCTACCTCCAAGTCGCTACCCGTGGTGGAAATTCCACTACTTGTACTATAAATCGCTAGGTCTAAGTCGCTAAGTCCAAACCTGAACTTCGCTACAAATTTGTAAAGCAAGTCGCTACGAAGAAAGTATTCCATGTGTTAAGTCGCTAGCATGAAAAAACTCATAAACATCACTTTTCAATCCAAAACAACCCAAACAAGATTATTCAAGCTTACCAAATGAAAACCTAAACACTTGTGATGATTCTAAACATAAAAGTACTAACAAAATCCAAACTTTAACACAAGAAATCAACCAAATGATGCACAAACCACTAAACTTTTCAAACTCAAAACCACCTAAAAACCACTAGAAATCTAAAGATGTGCGATATGATCTAACCATGGCTCTTGATACCAATTGTAGGATATTGGATTTCACATACACATTATAACATTAACACCATAAGCATAGATGATTTTAGAGAGAGAGAAAGTAGGATATTCTAGTAAGAGAAAACTTGTGGAATATTAGATTACCAAAGAATATCCAACCCTCTACCTTGCAAGGTAGAGGTATTTATAGGTAACAACAAAGCGACCTCTGACGGCACTGTGGATCGGGGATACGATTGGTAAAGACCGTCCTTCCTCCACGGTGTTGCACTAAACTATTCTACGCTCTGAGACTAACTAATAAACTACTAAAATAAGGTAACTAATGACAAATTCTATGAGCTAACTTATACAAGAAAATAGTTGGGGTGACCAACTATTCAACGTAAATTTTCTAATTCTAACATAATTGTCCCAAAGCGTATAGAAAAGATATGACTCGACTTAGCAACCATGCAAGGAATTAGATAATTGAACCAAGAGTTTAACAATGATAACAATAATGCACTAAATATGAGTGCATACAAGGTAGGCTAAAGCGATTTGGGTGTACATTTGGGGTGGATTGTAAAGAATGCTCTTCATTGATATTCTAGAAAACCAAAACATCACGAGAACCGTGAAAAGGATATGCTACGAGGGGTTAACTAGGGTATCGTGTACTAAAGGTGAGTTCATCGCAAGGGTATGGGGTAATTACTCAAGTGATGTGGAAGATGTAATTATAATCTGAGGTTTCAAACAAAGGTTATCCTAATGTCTCTTATCATTTAGTTATTCCTAACTACACAAGTGTAGTCTCACTAGCGATCTCGGACTACATCACAAATCAAGTTACGGAATCTATTATACTACCGTACACTCACTAAACATTAAAGATTAATGCTTTTATTCCTAAAGATCTAGGGAACCTCACATTTTGGGGTGGAATTTGAGTTGTAAAAGGTTTTGTGTTAGTCATATAATTCCTATCCATGAGACATTTTATTAAGACTAAAGTTTAGCTTGTAAATGTCATATAAATTTTAAATTTGGTGCTAAATTGCCTAACAAATATTTCTCATAGTTTATTACACAAATTACTAAGGACAAGACAAATGATCAAGTGAGTGATTAGTTTCTAAGTTCCGTTTATTCTCCTCCCTACACTTAAGCGAACATTGTCCCCAATGTTCTCCAAGCATCAAAGTTATGATAAAGGAAGGTAAGTAAGGAAAAGAAACTAGTACTCCCACATTAGCTCAATAGGATATGTGTGAAGTTGCGGTTAAATCTTCTTCGAGAAGAATACATAAGTAATAAGCTTCATCCATGTGTGTTTCTTCTTCTTGTCAATATAACTTTGCACTTATAAGAAAAAAAGAAACCTTTGAGTAAAATCGTGGTAAAACTATATATGACACATAACTACACTAGAAAGCAAGTAAGATATAATGCGTGTTGAATAGATGTTTGCGGTTTTCTAGAAAATTAAGTCATGGGAATTTCCAAAATTCACAAGTTACCTGAAAGCAAATGAACATTACTGTTTACATAGCTGAGACATCGTCAAGATTTAATCCTAACGCCGTCGAGGTTGTCTTGAAAAATAGTGGTGCTCCGCATTTTTACGGAAAGATTACATCATTAAAACACGGAAAAAATTCTTGCAAAACATCCATTATGACTTGATACAAGCATTTAACTCTAACAAACACACATATATATATCAATTTCATTAATTGTAATTCTCATGTTCATGTTCTTAAAAACTTATGTGATCTTCCCTACACTTATCTTTTTGTAAAATACCTTTATATGTAATTAAGACGAGGTTAAAGACAAAATAAAGCATTTTCACAAAGTTTAACATGAGAATAAACATCAATGAAAAGGATATATAAACACACAAATTGAAAAACAAAACAAGTAAACAATTAAGCATGGTGTAAGATATAACTTTTCACATACACATCAAACCATAACACAAAGTAACATATAGATGGAATTCTAGAGAGAGAAAGTTAGAGGTTTAGGGAACTTAGTGAGAGAAAGTGAAAGATATTATTATAAGCTCCAACTCTCTACCTTGGAAGGTAGAGAGTATTTATAGTCTTACATAAATCGCCACACATCGGGTGTGGATCGGGGCATACGATGGGTAAAGACCCGTCCAGTCCTCCACGGTGATACTAAACTAAATACTACTTAACTTAAAATAACTACGACTACGAGCTTTCTAACGATTACATATACTTGAGGTGACCGACTCTTTAATACACCGGAATTTATAATTCTAACAATCTCCCCAAGGAGGTCACCTCAATCATGTACCAAGTTTATAGAATACAAATTGATGTTACAAAAATTGTTCTTGCATTCATGATGTAGTCCTTTGCTCAAGCTCGTAGTTATTGATTCATCACATTGCATGTTTGGTTACTTCAAGTGGAGGTCTTTTACTGATCCACGTGATAATAATTTTGAGCCATCATTTGAGATCATCAGCTATCAAAAATCTCTGTGACATCCTTAGTGGTGTTGCTATTATGTGATGTTGTGACTTTGGGACCGACATGCTCACATTTTGGATCATGATATCTTCTCATCAAAGTAGCGGAAGCTTTAGTTGATTCATGATATTGGCGCGCGAGCGTAAGCATGGAGTGAAAATATCGAGTCATTGATGCACTAATCATGATTTCTTTTGAGTTGAATGTGTTAAGTGAGCATGCGGCTATGGATTGACCGCTTCATTCTAATCACCGCAAAGCGTCGCACGCATACAACAGATTAGCAATAATCGCATGCAAAGTGTCTTTGATCACTTTCGTTGAATTGAGTACACGGCCCACGGTTCCCCGTTGATCGATACATGTCTTTGTGATCGGTATAATTCAAGAATTTCCTTGAGGTTTCATGCAATGCTCTAGTTGTTCTCAAACCGAACGCGTCTCAAAGACAACACTAGTTGAGTGAACCGGTAATTTAAGTCCAGCGATTGATGAAAAGATATTTGAAAAACAATCGTGTATTGCACAATAGAAATTGTTTTTGCAATCATCGAAGGTTTTAATGAAAATCAATTATCAATCATAAAACACCTTTGATTTGAAATATCCGTTACTACGGTCGATGTGCTAAAGAAAAGAGTTGTTAAGCACAAAGACGGTTTTTCAAAGGTATCCATCAATCCCTAACTCGAACGAGGATTGATTCAAGAAATTGAATCGCCCATTTTTGTGTTCGGTTGTCACATGGTTGATCCATATAATAGATCTCACATGCCACCTACTAGGAGCTTGTTTGATGTTGGCTCGAAGGCTTTCCATCTTCATTGTGAATGTGTAAACACATCACTCGGATGTTCCTCGCAATACCACAAGGATAATGCGTGGGACTCAAGATATAATCTCTTTCCACATTGTGTGAAATAGAGTCTTCATTAAAGTGTCCTAATGAGATTTATTGATGATCTCGTGGCTCTAGACTCAATTTGTGCATATTTGGATCTCATCGTGGGAGACTAGGGAGAGGTCTCCTTCTTCAATATCAACAATCTCTAAGAGAAAGTCGATAGATAATGTCGGTTCCCGTGAGAATGAAACAAGTCCTTTTAAGAGGAACTTGAGTGGTTTGAAAGTTGAAGTGCGATGCGTCCTTTGGGTCCATGACGTCTTTGTCTTCAATACCGATGTTACCATCGGTAGCATATGAATTGAACCGGTTTACGCTAAGGTTGAATAAATGGAGGGCTATTTGTTTTCACCCTTTCTCATTCAATTCTTTTAATTCTTCAACCCCTTGAAGGCTTACCGAGACTTCATAACTAGAACCTTGTTGGGTTTCTTCCAAGACTAGCTCGATCTTAGTCCGCACACTTCCCATATCTCAATTTTCTCCTTTTTTCATCATACCTAAGGACTTCTACACTAACTAGTGGATTGTCCTGGTAGATCCCTCCCGATTACGGCGGATCATGGGAACACATACCTAACCTTATCATCCTTATATCACCGTATATAAAGTAGAGTTGGTCGGTCTATTTGGTATTGTTCATCCGCCATTGGAACCAATTGAAAACCATTTGAAAATCAATTCGGATACTTGTGATATATTATCAAAGCATTTTGTACTGAATTGTTTTTGATATTTTTAGAACGAGAACTCCCCCTCAACATGTGCATCAAGTATTTGAAAATGTTTTGCACACGGAGGCAAGAGAAAGAATTAACTTCTTTGATTACCATTTTCTAAAAGATATCAACATCACTTCCCAAATCGAATCAAGTAGATAAAGCATTTTGGGGAAGGATGAGATTTTCATGATTTTGCTCCCCCTCAATATGTGCTTCTAGGTTTGAAAGGAGTTTTACACATACTAGAGGGAACCTGCACATTGAGATAAATGATCACGTTTCAAATCATAGGTTTAAGATAGATGCTCCCCCTGACATGTGCATGGAAAATTTGAAATCGTTTGTCACATGTGGAAGGACGACATGTCGTCCTTATAAAATCATTTATCGAATTATCGGTTTAAATCCAATTTAAATCACACATTCTCCCCGATCACAATTATCAAATCATTTGAGATTTGTGATCTCTTATAATTTAAATTGATTTTGAAAGCTTTTAAAGAGAATTGTGACTTGATTATGAAAGCGTTTTAAGCGTACGGATCGGATTTTAAGACTTTAAACTCCATTGATAGAACATGCATGTATATCTTTTGAAAACAACTTAATGCCAAATAACTTTTTAATTTAATTGAAATCATTCTCCCCTCGATCAATGACATAGGTTGTTGATTGAGAGATGAGATTTTGACAAATAAGTCACGATGATTATCAAAATGGAGATCGAGTTATTTATCAAAGCATTTAGTTTTTAGCGAGATAAATATTTATAGAATCGAGCATGGAATTTTGAAAACATGATAAAACATGGCTCTGTTCTTTCTTTAAAAACCGGTTATTGCACGAAATGACAATAAACCATTCTTTTCTCTTTCTCCCAAATTTTTTTTTTTTTTTTTTTTTTTTTGAATTAGAACAACATCTAAAGTCCGTGTCATTCTTTGAATGACATCACAAAAACCGTAGATATTATCGAACCGAGAAAAACATGACAAAATGACAATTTTTTTTTTTTAAGTTTTCAAATTTTTATGGATTTTGAAAGTTTTATATTTTTGTATTTTGTTTTTCGAATAAATATTTACAAGAGATAGATTAAGATAGACCTTTACTCCTCGTCTTCCTCACGAAGGCGTTTGAGAGATTACGGTTGAAGGCTTTTCAAACCAAGACATGGAAGAATAAACTCAAAGCGTTCTCTTGGAAGAGCTTTGGTGAAGATGTCCGCTAAGCGATATTTAGACCTCACAAAATATAGTTCCACCACACCTTTTCCACTTGTTCACGGTGAAATGATGTCGAATGTCGATGTGCTTTGCTCTTGAGTGTTGAGCGTTGTTGCATGAGAGAGCAATAGCACTTTATTATCACGATGTCAGAGAGATTTTGTTGAATTCAAAGCCATAGTCGAGATAATTGAGATCTCATCCATAAGATTTGAGCACAACAAGATGACATGGCTATGTATTCAACCTCTGTGGAAATAGAAGTACTCATTTGCTTCTTGAAGACCGACTCAAAAGCTTATCACCCAAAATCGCTGAGCACCTCCGGATGTGCTTGACGTGTATCTTGACATCTGCATGATCGGCATCATGCATAGGCGTTAGTGACATACGGTGTCCTTGGTGCAAAGACCCATATTGATGGTTCCTGGAATACCGAAGACCCGTTTAAGCTGCTTCAAGGTGCCTTTTAGTAAGCTTAGCACGGTATCTAGCACACATGCATCAGACCGAACAAGATGTCACGTCTACTAGCGTTGAGGTACATCGGGGACCCAATCATACTCGATATTTCGTTTGGTCAATCATGATCCACGAGAGGTCCTCATCTAGTTTGGTTCGGTCAATCATGGGGGTGTCAGCAGGTCACTTGAATCAAATCCAAATTTCTTTAAAATCTCTGTTGCATATTTAGATTGATTTATGAAAATGCCTCAGGGACTTTGTGAAATTTGTAATCCCAAAAAAAATGACATTTGTCCCATCATTGACATTTGAAACTTTGAACTCATTTCATTTGAAAAGCGATCACATTCCATTGGAGTGCATCGAGGCAAAAATAATATCATCAACATAAATTTGAACATGAATTAAATGTTTGCACGACTTCTGGTGAACAATGTAGGATCAAGCGCTCCTTTGATGAATCGGTTGATAGAAGAAACTTTGATGATGTATCATACCATGCCGCTTGGAGCTTGCTTTAAGCCGTAAAGAGCCTTCTTCAAAGCGATAAGCGTGAGTAGGATGCTCTTGATTCACAAATCCTTGAGTTGGTGGCGTGAGCGACTTCTTTAAGATCTCCGTTCGGAAATGCCGTCTTTACATCCATCGATATACTACCATGTTCTTACTAGCAACATTAGCGAAAGATTACGATTGCCTCGATTCGAGCAGCGCAAAAGATTCTTCAAAGTCTATACCCTCCTCTTGGCGATATCCTTTAGCAACTAATCGAGCCTTGTTCTTGAACAAATCACCATGCTCATCAAGTTTTACTTTGAAGATCCATTTGAGAGCTATAATCATAGCACGATCTGGGCGGTACTAACTCCCACGTACATCAAGAAGATCAAACTCATGAATTTCATCTTGCATGGCATTGAACCAGCTATCTTCATTCATGGCGGTTTAACATCTTTGGTTCGATCTTAGATAGTGCGGAGTTGAAGAAGCACCATAAGGCATCGGTTGCGAGTTGTTTCGGGTTGATCTGAGGACGAGAGGATTTCAATGATGTTGTCCAAGGGGTGATCGTGAGTCCATTTTACGAGGTGTTCATGTGGCGAGTTGTTGAGGAGCCGAGGTAGGCGAGTCGATGTCTCTGAAGAAGATGGTTCGATGATGATTCGGGAGTAGCAAATATGTTTTCAAATGGAGCATCTTGAGTCGGAAAGGGATTAAATTCATCATTGATGCGAAACATTTCCATGATGTACATTTGAAGAATGATGATTTGTTGATGAGGCGAAGGATCGACATCAGTGCTTCTTGACTTAAGGATATTGAGGCGAGGATTGACTTCATTCAACGGAATATGAGCATCCTCTGTTGTAGGGATCGACACCTCATTAGTAGTTGAATCATCTGATTCATCAAACATAGGATCAAACAATTTCTTTACATCATCTTGGGATGGAGTACATATGGAGTTTCTTGAGAGGAGTTTGGGACAAGGGATGAACCAATGGGGCTGTTTTGAAGTGCGGGTCCACGAGCTTGAGTGTCCGAGGCCATTTGACCGGTCGACTCATCAAGCGTAGCGTGAATTGTTTCCATGATATTACGGGTTCTTTTGTTGTAGATTCGGTATCCCTTTTGTTTGATGCATATCCTACAAATACTCCAATGTCGACTTTGGCCCTAAGTTTGCCTAAGTCTTGACCCTCATTAGTTGGATAGCACAATGCACCAAACACCTTGAAGGAAAGATAGATTAGGTTTCTGTTGTGGACAAGTTCATATGGAGTTTTTCCATGAGCAGTGTGAATCGAGGGAGCGATTTTGTGTGTAGCATGCGGTGGCAATTCCTTGACCAGAGAAACATTGGAACCTTTGAGTAGATCGACATTGTTCTTGCGGCTTCAACAAAGTACGATTTCGTCTTTCAACTACACCGTTACTGTTGAGGGGTTCGTGGAACACTTCTTTGATGGTGATTCCAGCGCTTTCATAGAATTCATTAAGTTGTTTGTTGACAAACTCGGTTCCATTATGCTGTACGATAATTCGACGGTTTTGTTAAGTCGGACTGCGGTTGTTTGATGAGTTTGATGATGATATCGAGTTTTCATCCTTTGTCCTTAAGAACTTGACCGGTGAATCTAGAGTAATCATCAACCACAACTAACACATATTTCTTCCCAAAGATATTTTGCACCTCGTTGGTCGCATAAATCCATATGAATCATATGAAGAACTTCGATGTGAGTTAGTAGGTTTGGGTTTATGGGCATACTTCTTGCTTTTCCCAATTGACATCTTGAACAAAGATGATCCTTTTCATACTTTAGTCTAGGTAAACCTACAACTAAGTCCTTTACGGAAAGATGGTTGATGGTGCAAGTTCAAATGATTGAGGCAGCGATGCCATAACCATGACTTTGTTTTTGAAGCCTTTGATAACAATCAGATTGAGAAGCCCTCATCATGTCATCGATAGAGATGGTGTAAAGGTTTGACCCACGAGTTCCTTTTAGCAGTTCGCACCATTAAGATCTCTAACAAAGCGGTATGTTTTAAAGGCAACTTCTAGATCGGAATCCGAAATTGACCAGCAGTTATGACCCAAACCTTCTACATAGTAAACTCTAGAGATGACACTATCACCAACAACATAATCTCCATAACCCATATGCTTCCGAAATGATCATTACCAAATCTAACGGTCCCCGATGAATTTGCTCGCGAAGTTCATGAGCGCGACGGTCTCAGGTCATATGCTTGGAGCGGCTGAGTCCGGTACCACGAGCATTTGAGCGATCTACGTTGAACACGAGACAAGAATGGATAGCGGATAATTGGGATCCACATGCAAGAATGGGTTCCATTTGGTTAGTAACAATGTTTGGAACACCCGCATCGAAATAGAAGCATTCATATCGAAAGTGAGGCAATGGAATCGCGTTGTGAATAGATGCGTTACTAATGTCGATGTTAGCCACATTCACGGTGTGATCACTTCTTAAGGAATAGTTCTACCAATGAGGCATCCATTTTCTAGTGGGCATTATCGATTAGTCTTAAGACCAACAGTGTCCAATAAAAGCCTATTTTATTGAATGTTCTTCTGTGGGTTTCCTTGTTTTCTAACTTTCTTTCGTTTTGCCTTTTAGCCTTCTTAGCATGAATTTTAGCATTAACAATATTAGCGGACAATTAACATCATTAAGCGAGAATAGTAACACCACATTCATGATTAGAAAGCGAAATTCACGGAGACATCGGTACAAGGTTTGCAAATAGTATAGAATTGAATTAATTACGATGCCTTATGGCTAATACTAGAATCAACATGATTCGTTTTATTCAATTCAAGCTTAAAGTTCCTAGATTGTTCTTCTACTCTCTTCGGTGCACATTCTTAGCTTGAGAGGTCCTATCATTCCTTGTATTGTCTTGAGACTTTGACTGCTCCGTTTAATGTCCGATTACTCTGTGGGGAATGGGAACATTAGTTGGTTTAACTACTCTTTGCATCACTGTTTAGATGTCTTTGAGAATGCGAACTACATGCAAGTGCACTAAGGTTCACTTTCATAAAACTAGAGTCTGTGATTTGTACTCCTAGAAGGTACCTTGAGTTCTCTTTCTTAGCATTGACATATCCGAATCGAACTACTTAAAGGCACACTCGGTTCGCATTCAAAACATTGGGAATCGAATGCATATCATACTTAGCGTTAGGCATTGAGCATGGAATCAAAGGATTAACTCTCTCACCCTAATGACTTTGGGCATATTGTGATCAAGCATTCTAAGATTTCTTGAGATCGTTTGGCATATAAGCATGCATGTCCAATTGCATTATCATGAGGTTTCTCTAGCTTATCCTCTTCAACAATCTCACACATGAGACATTCTAGGCAATCCTTAAGGGATGAAAGTATGTTTGAATGGCAAGTTTGTTGTTCCTTAGATGAGGAGGACATATGTCGCGGATAAAGCATATTTATTACAAGTGAACCTTTGATACAACATTCTCCCATTGGTCATTGGCATTTTCCCTTTTACGACTCTTGATTCTCAATTTCCTTTTGCAATGAAGCTATTTGTTCGTTGTTTTTGTTACTGATGACTTTAATTGATTCAAATAACTCATTGAAATGACGTTTAACCTTTTCATTTTCTTCTAGAAAACTTTCGTTTTCCTTTTGTAAAGCATTTACTAGGTTTTGAAGATGAAACGTTTGAGAATTCGAGAATCTAAAGGAGGAGGCATTTGGGACTGTCATATTGTTTGTTTGACCCTTTAATTGAGAGATTTGGGCTTTCAACTTTCGATCGTGTTGCATTGAGCTTGAATACATTCATCACGTTTGTTAATTTGAAAAAGCGCATCAAACTCTGGAGCATCTGAAGATGTCTTGACATTTGAAGTTTTGACATTTTCTTTAAGATGTTGATGTTTTAGTTGTAAATTAAAATGCTCAACTTCTAGTTTAGAAAATGTTTAACTAAATTGTCGTGATCATCGAGTTCAATTTTCTCGTTTAGTTTAGAATTAGTTTTTCAAGCTCAATGACACGATCATGAGAGACTTTCGAGGCGCGAGATAGTTCATGAAATTTGGAAGCATTAATAGAGCAATTTGAAGCGTTGAAAAACACATCTTGAGCAACACATTCATAATAAGATTCTCATTTAATGTATGCAAGTTCTTTCTCTCAATCTCATTATATTTCAAGATTTGCGCTCATGATCACTAACTTCAACAACCATTGCATCAAATTCCTTTTCCATTCCTTTAATATCGGTTTCTATCCCCTTTTAAGACTCTCAAGTGATCTTTTAGAAGTTTAAAGAAGGGCATGACCTCGATTAAATAACATTCTTTCATTTGTTCAAAACCCTTTTCTCCTTGATTATACCGATGGGTGTGATCCTTTTCTTGCAAGTTTTCTCAAAATCAACAAATAGTTGAAATATAACGTATTGGCTAATTAATGTCTTGCTTTTAGTGGCAATTGTTCTAGAAACAAGATGCATTGGTGTATTAGGAGGATACCACAGTCGCTCTAGGCATTTTCCATAAAGGGGGTTTGTTTCAACAATATTTTGACTTTACGCTTATCTAAATCCTTTTCCATAAAACTTGTTCGAGTCAACAATGTGCGAGGGCTTAAACATGTTCAAGGAAATCAGTTTTCCTTCTTGTAGTCATGGGGTGATATTTATTTTTTTTCTTTGCATTTAGGGTCATCTAATTTTTGTTCATCCTTTCCTAGTGACTTCATCGATTTCTTATCTTCCTCGGTGCACACACACACAACTAGGTTTACGCCTAGGTTTAAGGATTTCATTACCATTATAAAGCACCTTATGAGCATTTCTAGCCTTTTAATTACCTCTGGATTTGGTTCCTCAACAAGGGGAATGCTATGCTTATCGCTTAAGACTCGATGTTTAGTGACCATGTGGCGATCGAATGGTGTTTCCTTGTATGTACAACTTGTTCTCAAGTTTGTTTTCAAAGTTTTGATTAGAAAAATCTCTCAAGAGTTTTGATTCCTTTGCATTAAATTCTTGCTAAGCATTTTCACATTTTCTTGAAGTTCTTGTTTTTGTTTATTGTTTTAGAAAGTTTTTCTTGCAAGGAATTTAATTCTTGTTTCAATACTTCTTCTCTAAACTTACTTTTCTAATTCTTTGTACTCACTTGGTCATCCATTTCACTGTTCACGAGTGGTCAACTCAAACTTAGCACGTTGTTCATAAATAGCAACACGTTCTTTATAGGCATTTAGTTGAAATTACGGAATCATCGAGCGGCATGCGGTGTATTCATCAAAAATATAGTCATTGTTGATGCGAGAAGATGCATCACTTGGTACAATTTCACTTTCACTTTGTTTCACATATTGATCATATGGGACAATATCGATATTACCCATATTTTCAATATTTGATTCAATAGTTCGATTGATTGTACTTTGTCATGCATCTGCACATCGACATCATCGTATAGTTTTAATACCTACGAGATGAGCTTGTCGTGGGATGGCCCGACTAGTGGTGAAGAAGAGACCTTGGGAGAAACCATTGGAGAAATGCTAGCCATAAAAATTGTGTGTCAGTAGGTCCATCATCCACATCAGTCGTATGCATCACGATCGGCGACTTGAAGGGCATTCGATGATTGTAACCTATCTCTGAATAGGCGCTCATCCATATCGCATCATAGGTCTTGGCATTGCCCTCGGAAGAAACAACAATTCCTCTTCATTCAAAGCGACACCATTGTCACGAGCTTGTGCAGCGGCATCTTATCTCACGAAATGTCGGCGTGCATGGGCGCTTTGGAGATGTGGGTTCCTTGCAATGTGTCCCTCACCACCACGGTTATAACATTTGATGGACTTAGCTTGACCTTGTGTAGATATAACTTTTCACATACATCAAACCATAACACAAGGTGGCGAATAAGATGGAATTCTAGAGAGAAAGTTAGAGGTTTAGGAACTTAGTGAGAGAAAGTGAAAGATATTATTATGAGCCAACTCTCTACCTTGGAAGGTAGAGAGTATTTATAATCTTACATAACTACGCCACACTTTGGGGCGTGGATCGGCATCTGATGGGTAAAGACCCGTCCAGTCCTCCACGGTGTTGCTTAACTAAATTACTACTTAACTTAAAGAACTACGACTACGAGCTTTCTAACGATTACATATACTTGGGGTGACCGACTCTTTAATACTGGGAATTTCTAATTCCTAACAATCTCCCCTAAGGAGGTCGCCTCAATAATGTACCAAAATTACATTGAATACAAATAGATATGACATTTAACAATTGATCTTGCATTCTTGATGTAGTCCTTTGCTCCTAGCTCGTAGTCATTGATTCTTCACAATGCATGTTTGGTTATTCCAAGTGGAGGGTCTTTTCTTGATCCACGTGATGATAAGTTTGAGCCATCTTTGGAGATCATCATTATCAAAAATCTACGAGACATCCATTGTGGTGTTGTGACTTTGGGACCGACATGCTCGCATTACGGATCATGATATCTTCTCGCCAGTGCGGAAGCATTTGTTGAATCATGATATTGGCGTGAGCGTAGCTGAAGCACAGTGTGAAAATCTCGAGTCATTGATGCACTAATCATGATATCTTTTGAGATGAATGTGTTAAGTGAGCATGCGGCTATGGATAGACCGCTTCATTACGATCATTATGAAGCGTCGGGTGTACACGCATACAACGATTAGCAATAAATCGCCCGAAAGTGTCTTTGATCACTTCGTTGAATTGAGTACACGCCCGCGGTTCCCGTTGATCGATACAAATCTTGCTGTGATCGGTGGATTCTAAGAATCTCCTTGACGAGGGTTTCGCGGTGTTCTTTTGTTCTCAATAGGAGCGTCTCAAAGAAGACAACGGAGTGAGTGAACGGTAATTTTAAGTCCAGCGATTGATGAAAAGAGATTTGAAAAACAATCGTGTATTGCTTAATAAAATTGTTTTGCAATACAGCGAGGTTTTATTGAAAATTAATTATCAATCAAACAATACCTTTTGGTTTGAAAAATGAGTACACGGTCGATGTGCTAAAGAAAGAGTTTTTTTTTTTTTTTTTTTTTTTGGCACAAAGGCGGTTTTCAAAGGTATCCGTCAATCCCGAATGGGCTTTGTTTGATGATGAAGAAAAGGCTAGACTTCGGGAATGTTGGCAAAGAAAGTTAGTAGAGGAAGGAAGAAAATTGTAAGAAAGAAACCTCCTTCTATTGCTCGCTTAAGGAATGTTTTGATGAGGATTGTCAAGAATTCGTATATATGTTTCGATAATCTTAGTACCGTACATTTAAAAGAATGGTGGAAATCTATGAGAGATGTATGAGAATTAATAATGATGATTTCTCGCCCTATGGATTCTCAAAAGGAAAAAGAGGGAAAAGATCATGATGCATGGATGGAGAGTAAACGAAAAAGAAAATCTGTAGTTCAGGAGACATCTGATTCTAAGAAGTTGAAAGTTGTTGCTGAAGTGAATCCAATTGTTTCTTATGAGTTTAATCTTTTAGATGGCAGTGAAGGAGTTTGGAAAATTCAAAGACTCAATAATGATGTTTCTGAGTATAATAAATTTTCTCAAATGCTTCAATATTTTGATAGAGATGATTTAATGAATTTTTGGGTTCTTTACAAGAATTATTTTGGTGAAGTACATCCAGATGATTATCATGAGAGGTTGATGTATCATAATTTGAAGATTCTATTTGAGCCTACTCATGATGAACCAGAATGGCAAGGACTCTACAATGGTCAAGTTACTCGTTGGTTTTTATATCAAACTTGTGGAGTTCATGTTTTAACTGCTTTCGACGATTATTTATATGCTTGTAGAAGGTGAGTATCCTAAACTCGAATAATCATCCAAGAATAATTACTCGGATGTTGAAGCCAGTTGTTTCAAGATGTTATTGTCCTATGATAGTCAAGCTTATGACTTGTCAAGAAGTATGAGAAGATACTTAAAAGTAAGTGTTTGGCTACATCCTCCACATCGATGTTTTGAGCTTAAAAGAAACTTGAGAATTCGTTGGAATTTGTCAAGTTTAGGGGAGGATTGTTGGGTTTTAGGTTCCTTGTATGATGAATTACTTTAAGTGATAGAACCGCGGACAAGCTTGAAGATAACCACGGATAGAAGAAGTGTAACCACCGATGAAGATAACCGCTGCTAGTAGTATTGTGTAATCGCCGATAGTATTGTAAGCAATCGCTAGTTCTATAGAGTCGGTTAGTTTATTGTATCGATAAATATGGAAAGATATTTATCTTGTAGGATACGTATTGTATATTGTATAGGACTCCTTATCCTATAAAAGGAGGTCCTTGGCTAGGTTAGATATACGTGTTAGATATCTAAAGTTGTTTTCACTTCAAGGTTGCAAACCCTAATCTGTGTAAGAGTATTCGATTAATAAATAATATTGAGGTGTTGAAAGTTAACTGCTCTTCTTCTTAAGATCAAGTGTTAAATTCGCGTAATACTTGATAAGCTTTTGTTACTAGTCGGTTTCTATATTAGATCGTTTGCTCAATCGGGATCAACAACCACTTACATGGTTACGCCATAACTAGCGTAACTAGTGAATTTACGAAGAAATAGAAGGTTACGGGCGAACTCCTTTATTGGTTAGGTCGTAACCTGCACTGCCTATAAATACCCACGAATTCCAAAGATTTCTAATCATCCCATTCCACACAACACTGAGAACGTGAGAAAAAGCTCAAGGCGGGTCTAGGGAGCATACGGAGTCGTTTCCAAGGAGAAGTCACTCCATTACGATAAGCTTTAGCGTTTTATATTTCTTTACTTTCAATTCATGTATTTCATACCTTTGAATATTGAATTGATTTTCATGATTATGAGCTGCTAAGCACCCTTTGGTGCTAGCCTAGTTATGATTCCTTAATTGTTTTTTTTGCGCTTACCTTTACTTCCGCACAATTATTTCTAAGTGTATGCATGCATAGTTCTTTGGTAGTCACCCTTGATTCGGTAGTTTTGAATGGCGGTAGAGGCCAATTGCCTAGGAGATATGACCAACTGACCCTAGGTGAGTGGACTGAGATGGGAAGGGTAAGATAGGACCAGCTGACGGCCCTTTCTACTTGTGCGATTTGACCAACTGATCACCTATCGTTTGGATGAACTTATGAATTGGGGGTGTAGTGTCTAAGTTCCTAACGGTCGGACACTCACTATTTAGAAGTGACCAAATGCTGTCCTCTCGAATTTGACCCCACCTGAAGTAATTGGAAGTAGGTATACTTAGACATAACTAGCTAGTAGGATTAACTAGGTAAGCACCACTATTCTTCTATTGATTTCCCTTTACCCATTTATCTGCTTTTATTTTATTCTACATTAGTAGTTTAATTAATTAAATCCCTATTGAAACCATTATTATTCTGTGACAATTAGACTTAGTAATAATCCAACACACATAGCTCTTGGGACGACCTCGGCTTTACCATTTACTACACTACACGCGACCGGGTACACTGCCCGTTAGTGCACTAGGATAGACCATAGGTATAGCGAGACACTATAAATATTAAGACACAGTCAAGAAACCGCATCATGTGCTGAGTAGGCCTTGAGTGTCTTTGAACTTGACTTTTCCATTTTATTCATGTTTTCGATCCTTTTCGTCCAAATATGATAAGTGAAAAGGAACAATTTTAAGCAGTAATGGATATAAAATGTGTCGAATTAAGGCTTAAATGACCCTCTAAAAGTGTACATTTTAAATCCTTATCAAATATCCCTACACTTGGTATTTTCTTGTCCTCAAGCAAATGTGCTTTTGGACAATCAATTTATAAGTAAGGGGTCATGAAGCATTGGTTTAAAATAGTTTACAACAAGTCAAAGCGCCACAATAGTCATAACAAGCACGAAAGCTATACACTAGCACCTCGTGGTGGTGTTTGGATTCTCTCATCTCTCGGTTTATATGAAATATAATATGAATGGAAATGGAAGATAAACACTACCGGCATAGTACATAAATTACCATAAGCTTGAGAATAGATCAAACTTCCACCTCTTTGGTGTAATCACCTAGAAACAACTATCTAAGATGTATTTACAAGGGTTGTATCATTAGGAAGTAAAGGGTTTGTTGGATAGGGATTTTAGTGGTGGCAAGTCAAAATCTTATGTTACAAGCATGTAAAGCGTAGCGCTAAACCCAAGACTCGACTCAACGACACTAGATAACTTGAAACAAAACAAACATAAATTAAAAATATAAACATAAAGATAGATGTAGGATGGTAGCCTGTATGTTTTTCTCATTTTTTTTACATCTCTTTTTCTTCTCTTTTTTTTTTGATTTTTTTCACACCTTTTTACTCTACCATCCTCTACGATAACATCAAAATATAATGGATTTATAGGAGCATCCCTACACTTGAGTTTTTATTTCTCTTATACTAATTGACCAGATTTGAAAAGATCAAAATGCTTGGAGTATTTAATTACGTAGACAAAGGGAATTTGAATTTATCGTTCTTTCCCGTTACTCCATAAAATATTACTTTTACCCATGAGTCCCAATTTGTAGGATATTGGATTTCACATACACATTATAACATTAACACCATAAGCTTATAGATGATTTTAGAGAGAGAAAGTGGATATTCTAGTAAGAGAAAACTTGTGGAATATTAGATTACCAAAGATATCCAACCCTCTACCTTGCAAGGTAGAGGGTATTTATAGGTAGCAAACAAAACGACCTCTCGACGGCCTCGTGGATCGTGGATACAGTGGGTAAAGACCCGTCCTTCCTCCACGGTGTTGCACTAAACTATTCTACGCTACAGACTAACTAATAAACTACTAAAATAAGGTAACTAATGACAAATTCTACGAGCTAACTTATACAAGAAAATAGTTGGGGTGACCGACTCTTCACTGTGGAATTTTCTAATTCCTAACAATCTCCCCCTAAGGGAGGTCACCCCATGTTTTACATTTCCAATCTTAGAATTCTAAACTTGACTAAGTTCTTGAGCTCGTAGACTTTAGAACTTCAACTTCGCAATCTTTGTGCATAAGTAGTGCAACTTCAAAGTCCGCATAGTTTGTACTTTCAGTGGAGGCCTTTAACTGATCCACATCTTTGATGATCTTCGAGCATTTATTGAGAACATCAGCCACAGAGAATCTCAGGATCACCCTTTATTGTGTTGCCATCATGTTATGTTGTGACTTTCGGACCGACATGCTCACACTTTTGGATCATGACATCTTTCCATCGTAGTAGCGGAAGCTTTCATCGGTTCAAGATATTTGCAGTATGCAGACACTAATATAGTATAGAAATATCCGAGCTGTGTTCGTAGATATGCACAAGTCATGATTTCTTCAACTAAGTGTGGATGCTATGAGCATGCGGCTTTGGATTGACTCCTCAATTCGATCACCGCAACCGTCCAAGTGTACCGCAAACAACAATTAGCAATAAAACACGAAAGTGTCTTTGACCACTTTCGCCGAATTGAGGTACACGCCCACGGTTCCTCGCTGATCAAGACAAGTACTTGCCAGAATCGTGTATGATTCCTAAGAATCTCCTTGACAGGTTTCGCAATGCTCTAGTCGTTCTCAAACCGAACGCCTCAAAGAAGACAACACGGAGTGAGTGAACCAATGAATTGAGATTCACCGATTGATGAAAATGATTTGAAAAGCGATCGTGTATTGCTTAAGATAGAAAGTGTTTTGCAATACAACGAAGGTTTTATGGAAAATCAATTATCAATCATAAATACCCTTTAATTTTGAAACATTAATACAAAGTCGATGTGCTATAGAAAAGAACTTTTAAGCACAATGACCGGTTTTTCAAGGTATCCACAATCCTTTTCTCGACCAAGGTTGATTCAAGATTGAATCGCCCATTGTTTCTATCCGGTTGTCACAAGCTTGATCTTTTGCAAGATCTCACATGTCACCCACCAAGAGCTTGTTTGATGTTGGCTCTAGAAGGATTTCCATCTTCATCGTGAATATTTTCATATCACTCGGATGTTCGGCAATACCACAAGGATAATGTGAGGACACTTAATATATTCTTACTTTCCACATTGTGTGAAACAGCAAGTCTTCATTAATTTTGTGTCCTAATGAGATATTGTGGATGATCTCTTGGCTCTAGACTCAATAGTGCACATTTGGTTCCTATGTCGGAGACTAGGAGAGGTCTCCTTCTTCAAAATCAACAATCTCTAAGAGAAAGTCGATAGATTATGTCGGTTCCCGTGAGAATGAAACAAGTCCTTTTAAGAGGAACTTGAGTGGCTTGGGAAGTTTAGTGCAAAGGTCACCGGGTCCATGACGCCTTGTCTTCAATACCGTGTTACCTTAGTAACAACCAAGAGCATATGTATTGAACCCGTTTACGCCTAAGGTTGAATTGATGGAGGGCTATTTATTTTCACCCTTTTTCACATTCGGTTCTTTTTGATTCTTCAACCCTTCAAGCTTACCGAGACTTCATAACTAGAACCTTGTTGGGTTTATTCCAAGACTAGCTCTGTCTCATCCGCACTCTTCCCATTTCTCATTTTCTCATTTTTTCATCATACCTAAAGACTCTACACTATCTAGTGGATTGTCCTCGGTAGATCCCTCCGGTTCGGCGGATCGTGGGAACGAATACCTAACCTAACCATCCTTATAACACCGCATAAAGTAAAGTGGTCGGTCTTTTAGTACAGTTCATTCTTCCTTGAAACCAATTGAAAAATCATTTGAAAAACAATCAAGGTACTTGTGATACGAGATCAAAGCATTTTGTACCTTAATAGTTTTGATCATTTTAGAAATGCTCCCCTCAACATGTGCATATGATTTAAAATTGTTTGGCACATGGAGGCAAGAGTTCTTTGAAATAATTTCTTTGAAATAATTTCTTGATCACAATTTCTTTAGAAAAGCCATTTGAATTTCTTTGGCAAAATTCTCCCTCAATATGTGCATAGGATATTTGAAATCATTTTATCACATAGAGGCAAGAGTTCTATTGAAGCACAACCACGATCACAAAAGCCATTAAGAAAACCATTTGAAAACTCAATCAAGGTACTTTATAAATCACTTTAAAAGCTGCACTCGATAGTTTATTTGCTCCCCCTCAATATGTGCTTCAAGATTCGAAAGCGTTTAGCACATATGAGCGAGCAGCGTGCACAATTAAATCAATACGATTATCTTTTATCAAATTTCATAATTAAATCACAAATTCTCCCCCGATCAAAAATATCAAACCCTTTGAGATTTTGGATCTCAAGTGATTTAATTAGGTTTAGAAAACATGGGAGAATATGTGGCCAGGTTTAAATACTCATCTTGTTTTTGGATAAATGCTCCTCCTCAACATGTGCAATGTATATTTGAAATCGTTTGGCACATGGAGGCTGGAGTGCCTATAAAGGACTAAAACAAATTCCATTAAAACAGATATGAGATTTAAATCATGATCTCTCACCCGATCAAAATTTCAAACCTTTGAGATTTGTGATCCCAAAAGATTTAAATCATTTAAAAGAGTTTAGGAAAGACGTGGCAAGATTTAATTTTGAAAATGGCGATAAGGACCAGATTTAGACATTAAAGATTGTTAGTGTCGTATGATTGTTTTAAGAGACCTTAAGTAAAATAAAACAATTTCACAATCAAACAAGAACGTAAAAATTTCATTTTGAAAGACCTTTGGGTTTTAAAGAAAATCATACCATGACATAACATTAAATCTTTAGATCACCACATTTTAACGTACGAACCGGAACTTTTGTGAAGAAATATTGTTTGAAAATATTATATTTAAAATCACTCTCCCCCTCAATTCATGACAGAAGTCAATAATTGAGTGACTTAAGTTTTGATAAAATGAAGTCCGGTGATTTTCAAAATTTAGTCCAATATATTTTCAAAACAATATTTTTCATTTTTCAAAACAATATTAGTTAAAAATTGTTTAAAGAAAATGGTATAATCACAATAATCCTGCACAAAGATACGTTAGGTGGTTGAGCTGCTTCTGTTGATGTTGCTGTAGGGCTTGGAAGAAAAACTGTCTGCAAAAGCAGTGAGACTTCTTCTTACGCTGCATTTTGAATGCCAACCGAGGTCAAATTAAGCTCCGCTTTCTTCAATCACTTAGAAGAAAACCATCTCGATGCAAATGACACCTATTACGTTGCATTTATGCCAACTCTCCATAAAAGTCCAATTAAGTTCGCTTTTCATTTGTCAACCTAAGATATAGTTACCCTTTCCTTTCGGCATCCAATCATCTTCATTAGTGGGATCCGGATCGGGAACATTCTTATGTCCATGATATCTGCATACGTTAGTGAACATACATACAAATATATGGTGGTCGACATCACCCAAACAACAATCGACTAATAAAAGTCAATGCAACCTATCAATCAGATCATATAAATGTATGGCAAAAATGTGTTCATCAAACTCTAATAATCTAATCCTAGCTATCATATCCTAGAAACCTAGTCCTTCAACATAGGCAATTATATTTTTAATTAAGCACTTAGGATGATTAAGAAATCCTGTTAGATGATATAGATTTGAAAACATTATCCCCCTCAATTAATGACTCAATTTTTGAAAAATATAAAAATGCAGAAGTCATTGATTGAGTTATCAATTTATTTCGAAAACACTGAATCTGATTGATTTACAAGCAACTCATTTACCAACATTTTCGAAAACAACAAATGTTTTTCTGAAGAATTTATAGACGGAAAAACATTTGTGTGGGAACAGCAGTCCTTCGACATACTTTCCTCATTTTGATTTAGGAAAAGTGCACGAAATATTTTGAAAATTGGTTTAGCGCAGCACTTTCCTTTCTTTAAAAGAGTGGGTTGCTATCTGAAATAATAGCAAACCATAGTTTTAGCACGGGTTACAGTCTGAAGTAACTGCAAGCCATCATTTGAAGCTCGGGTTACAGTCTGAAATAACTGTAAGCCATTTTTTTCGAAGCGCGGGTTACAATCTGAAATAAATGTAAGCCATCATTTGAAGCCCGGGTTACAGTCAGAAATAACTGTAAGCCATATTTTGAGACATGTTTGGAAAAGAATATTTACACCTCCTGCTCGAACTTTATCTATGGTCCCGTGCCGTTGTTGAATGACATTTCTAAGACCGTAGATGTTATCAATACCAGAAGACATGTCTTGAGAAAACATATTTTTTGTCTTTTTCAAATTTTTCTGATTTTTATGGGTTTTTGAAGGTTTTATATTTTTCTATTTTGTTTTTGCTGATTTTATATTTTTGTATTTGGTTTTTCATAAATATTTACAAAGATAGAGTAGATGATATAGTTTAAGAAATGATGATACGAGTACCAAGATAAGGATATCGAGCAGCCCCGTTGTAGAAGATAGAAGTCATCATTCCTAAAACTTTCACCACCAAAGCTTCCGAGGCTCTTGCATTGAAGAAAGAAATTGAATCATCCGAAAGTGAGACTTTGGCGCTTCCCCCAAACCGAAAATCCTTATGTTGAGTGATTCAAGCTCTATTTCAAGCTTATATAGCCAGTGCACAAGTAAGCACACCATTATCATAAATCCCACCGCTCCATTTAAGAACGATAATCGAGGATCTCCATTCGAGGTTATATCATCAAGAAGAAGAACAACAACGCTTCATCCCACTCTTTAAATTTCTTCTCAAATTTCATTACCACCAAGTCTGAAGCAATCCATTCCAAAAGGTGTCAAGAGAACACTTCCCACGTAGTTGAATTGATGCGCCGGTCCTTTGTATAATGCTCAAGAACTCTCACAACACAGATCATGAGGGAATGAAAACACCTTCCCATGTTCACATTTTTCTTGCCGGATGATCGTGTATGAAGCTCAAGAACCCGGTACACCAATACCCAAGAGCTCTCCGAATACACATCATGAGGGAATGAAAACACCTCCCCATGTTCCCATTTTCTTCCCGATGATCGTGTATGAAGCTCAAGTATCCAAGTATACCAATACCCAAGGAAGGAAAAACGATAACATTGAAGAAGCAAGCCAAGTCATCGATTATCTCTTCGAAGACAATCTCATGGATGTCAACTCCGGAATAAGTGATTATATCTCTAAATCACCGATTAAGCCCTCAAGTGAAATAGTCGAGCGCCCAACGCACACAATTCTCTTTCCTCCGATGATTGTGATAACATCGAGATCATCACGCACTTGTGTACCTCTTTTATCTTCGTAAACTATCTCTTCCATCGCTTCCCACATAGTTGGAATAAGAATACCAAACGCCTTGATGAGTAAAACTTGAGTTTCTCTCATGGTCATGACATTTGTTTTCCCGGATGTCTTCAATCACCGAGATGTATTAAGTTCATCAAGTTTACCCGCCATGAGTCAAACCTTGAGTTTCTCTCATGGTAATAACATTTGTCTTCCCGGATATCTTTAATTACTTAGAAGTATTAAGCTCGTCAAGTTTACTCGCTTTAGATGCTTGTCTCCGTCCCCTTGCTTGGTTTTGACACTTCAGAGTCAAGAAATCATTATAAGCCCGTATACTAGAAATTTGTTGAGAAGAACACTTGAACTCTTGTGGGAATCAACTTGTCAAGACTCTCTAACAATTTTATCAACCCATATGTAGACAATTTGAAGTGACCATCAAGAAGAAAACCCGATATACCATACTTGAAACTCAAGTCAACTTCCCACATTTGTATCTTAAGCTTGCACCTAATGATGGAAGAACGGTGTTGAGAATTTATGCTTCAAGCAAATCTCTAAGTACTCACTACCCAAACAAAGTATGAGACATTAACACCTCTTGAGATTATCCACACCGTCATATGCGTGTGACATCGAGTAAAACAAAGTAACTCCTAATAGTGATAGTTAACCGTGTCTTCAACCATCCACCTCTCGATCACGGTAAGTAGATAAACCAAGTCTTCAACTCAAATTCTTAAGCCCGAGCAAGTTATCAAATAAGAACACGCCTTTGTGAAAGTCAACTTCTATCTTAAATAAGTGATAAATGATTAACTCCAAAGTAATCAACTTGTGTCAAATGTCCAAAATAGTCAATATCAACGCCTCGAGGAGTCATCATAAAACAATATGAGCAAGTCTAATTGGGAATTGAATCGACTTATAACTTTCTCCCAATTAGTGCTCCCCTAAACCGACAATTTGTTTGATAAATGCCCAAATAAAGAAGAAGTCTTTAGATCATTAAATGCAACTCGCCTTTAGTCTTCTAACATGTAGCGTAAAATGTAGAACCGATCGTAGACTCGACCTTCTTCAAGATTGTGCGGTTAGGGAATAGATAGTTAACATCTTCAACACACACCAAAAGCATCCCACCAAAAGCATCCCAATTAACTTACATCATGCAAACCCTTAACAAAAATCCCTCCCAATCAAACAAGAACAGAAAGATGTTCATCAAGGAAATCAGCAATCAGGCCGCAACGGACACACAAGATGGTAACCCCAAACTACCAATCACATCAAACAAGAACAGAGAGATTGTTCGGAATCATCATGTTGATGTGTACGTGACGCATTAACCGGAAGCACTTTGTCGATAAACTCATCAGTCCGAGTGAAGATGTTAACTAACGGCTCTTAGAAGAACAACTCCATGTGAAGATGACCCGATAAGAAGAAGCTCGGTTCTTACATGAGTTAGGAGCCGTATGACCATATATTCTCAAAAATCCATCAACCATGCAGTAAATTCACACTTCTTCTCCCCTCAAGAATTGCATACAGATATGCCATTCTTGATTAAACAAGTGAAATCATCCAAATGTAGTCTATTCACACTTCTCCCCCGCAAAATTAGCACATGATGTCACCATCGTCATTATAGTTGAGCAAGTGGAATAAGAAAACAATCAACGGTAGCCCGGTTCACTTGATGACTGAAGCGCATGGAAAAAACATGAAGCATGTTGATGAGAATGGTCATAATAAGAAGATTTCTCTTCTTCAGAAGATAAAGCGCACTGAAGCGTACACTTTTCTTTTCTTTAGAGTACGAGGCATGAACTGATGTGTTCATACATCATACCCACATTGAGCAAGATACGACCACAACCTACAACTGAGAGAATCACCATACCCAGATAGTTACCAAAGCAAAACACGACCACAACTTACAAATCAACTTACGAATAAGCAAGCATAGAAACCAATGGCATAGGTAATCAAGAAAACTTATACAAAATCTCCTCAATCAATGTCATCAAAGGACATTGATTGACATTAACCAACCCCTATAGACATTAACCAATTTTTTTTTTTTTTTTTTTTTTTTTTTTTTTTTTTTAAGAAATATTAGATGTTCGAACTTCATCTATGAACCCGTATCATTATTGAATGATATTTCTAGGATCGTAGATGTTATCGATGACAATGAATAAATCTTTTATTTAAAACAAACAAACATTTTAAATTTTTTTAGGAAAATATATACACGATATTAAAGGAGCGAGTCCCGATTCAAGATGAATAGGAGTCAAAGTAATAGGTACATTAGTTTTGGCATGCTATAGCTCTGAATAAGCCATGTTCATTTCTCGATTTGAAACCAGTCATGATGTTCTGATTGAGTTAAGCATTGTACCGAAAAGACGAGAGCACATTGTACCGAAGCACATGTAGAGTTTAACATAGAAGGGTTAGTAACATGTTTAATCTCACATTTGGATGCATCACAAGATAACACAGCGTATCATTAATGGGGATCCTTTAGGTTTGACATTCTTGAATAGTTTTCCGTGGGAATCCACTTGAGGCATGATCTAGGAATGTAAGTTCGCTTAAGTCCTGTAAACTTAAAGTATCGCGCTGGAATCCATTTGAAGCCAATGTTAATGAAGCGGAATGAGCGCACACCTTGTCTTGACTATTTGTCCTCTTGTGATTAGAGTATTTCTTAGGGATTGATCACCAAATGTCGTTTTTCATGAGAGCTTGTTGTACTTGTTGCATTTCGATCCGAGATTTTTAACAAAAGTCCGAGGTTTGGGATTTATCATATCGGAACTAGGCAATAAAGTGACTGGTTTTGACAAAATGTATATATTATCAACTTGGGAGGAAAGCTTAGACTTCAATGGTTTAACCCTTTCGCACCTAAAGGCATTAGGTTGTTTAATAACTGCTCGTTTGAGTGGTTCGTAATGTATGACTTTCCTAAAGTTGATGGTTTTGCAAACTTAGTGTTCATCCTATTTCCAATAGACTTCCTAAGCTCATTTTTAGGGCAACAATATTGAAGCTTTTGTCCCTAATTTGGGCTTTGAGTTCATCAATGTCTTTCATCACGAGGTTAGATTGATTGACCGACTTAGAATTTGTTTCCTCAAGGTTCTTTCTTAAATGCTCATTTTCTCTTAGTAGGTTGGACACACAAAGAGCAAGTTCGTAATTTTAGATTCTAGTGTATCACTCATCTCATGATAATATTTCGCTTCGAAAGAAGTAATTTCACTGCCAATGATCGAATCTTTGTCCCGAATCGGGATTTTAACCGATTAATTTCAAAAATTTCTAAATTCGGAAGTTCTTGATTAGTACAATCGTTTTTTTTGCATAACACATTTCATCCTTTTGTTGTATTTCAATTTGCAATGAGATACAATGTTTTTCAAGAATTGAAAATTTGTTTGAAAGCTCATCATATACCCTTTTTCAATCATGTTACTTGTATTAGATTCGTGTAAAACAAAGATTGATTCCACGGGTTATGTGCGAGTAAGAATCGTGTACCTTTTCATGAGGATTTGTGTGATCGATAAGTGTACCTTATTGATTGACACCTTTTCTCGACTCGAGAATTTGAGATCGCTTGTTCACTTCATCCTTTTCATTACTCCCGAGATTCTCGCAATCGGTGTCATTGGTGGTTCAACAGAATGTGGCTCGACATGTCACCATTACTCCCCGATATCTCTTGGCATTCATCCAATTCATTCAAATTTGTTATTCTCTTTGCGCCTTCCTTGATGTATGTTTCCATATCACTCATAAGTTGAATAAATGAGTTTCGAACTCATGAATTTCCATTCCGTGTGTTTCTTGAAAGATATTCCAGAATGATATCATCAAAATCGAGGAGTATTCTTCCGGATAAGTGGTGAAATTGATTGAAAATAGTTTGGAGAGCAGCATGAGAATCATCAGTTGAGAGCTTTTCTTTAGTAATTTGAAACCTCAGTCGTTCTAAGTTAAGTAACACCGTCCTAGTCAAAGTGGGAAAATCCTGACAAAGGATGGCACAACTTGTTCGATCCATGGTTGTAGCTAACAGTAGTTTGAGAAGCTGACTGAGATGTTGAAAGGGCTCACTGGTGCATTCCATATTCTTAGCATCATTTGTGTATATTAAGAGTGACTTGTTTGAGTTGTTCTGATTAATCGATGCTGAATCATTACATGTATGGCATTTAGGTAAGTGTAATGTTTCACTATTCTGAGCTGTGTCATAGAGAGCAAGTACTTTGGTGATTAAAGGATCAGTGATGACTGACATTGTGTTATTTTGAATTATTCTCCAAGTAATTGGAAATTCCAGTAGCAAAGCACCAAGTATCCAAGATGTTAGTATCAAATTACGAACCCCCAAGTTGCTAGAGATTTTGAACTAACTCGCTAGCAAATGAATAGCAATAATACCAAGTCGCTAATCCTCTAATCCGCTACAACATCAAGTTGCTAAATTACCAACTCGCTAGACAAATGCAAGTCGCTAAGTGATAACTCGCTAACCTCAAGTTGCTAGCATAATTTTGGCAGCAATTGCTACTCAAGTCGCTAAAGATACAAGTCGCTAAAGAGCAACTCACATACCCCAAGTCGCTACCTCCAAGTCGCACCCGTAGTGGAAATTCCACTACTTGTACTATAAATCGCTAGGTCTAAGTCGCTAAGTCCAAACCTGTAACTCGCTACAAATTTGTAAAGCAAGTCGCTACGAAGAAAGTATTCCATGTGTTAAGTCGCTAGCATGAAAAAAACTCATAAACATCACTTTTCAATCCAAAAACAACCCAAACAAGATTATTCAAGCTTACCAAATGAAAACCTAAACACTTGTGATGATTCTAAACATAAAAGTACTAACAAAATCCAAACTTTAACACAAGAAATCAACCAAATGATGCACAAACCACTAAACTTTTTCAAACTCAAAAACCACCTAAAAACCACTAGAAATCTAAAGATGTGCACGATATGATCTAACCATGGCTCTTGATACCAATTGTAGGATATTGGATTTCACATACACATTATAACATTAACACCATAAGCTTATAGATGATTTTAGAGAGAGAGAAAGTAGGATATTCTAGTAAGAGAAAACTTGTGGAATATTAGATTACCAAAGAATATCCAACCCTCTACCTTGCAAGGTAGAGGGTATTTATAGGTAGCAAACAAAACGACCTCCTGACGGCCTGTGGATCAGGGATACAGTGGGTAAAGACCCGTCCTTCCTCCACGGTGTTGCACTAAACTATTCTACGCTACAGACTAACTAATAAACTACTAAAATAAGGTAACTAATGACAAATTCTATGAGCTAACTTATACAAGAAAATAGTTGGGGTGACCAACTATTCACTGTGGAATTTTCTAATTCCTAACACAATTGTCCCAAAACTGTATAGAAAAGATATGACTCGACTTAGCAACCATGCAAGGAATTAGATAATTGAACCAAGAGTTTAACAATGATAACAATAATGCACTAAATATGAGTGCATACAAGGTAGGCTAAGGCGATTTGGGTGTACATTTGGGGTGGATTGTAAAGAATGCTCTTCATTGATATTCTAGAAAACCAAAACATCACGAGAACCGTGAAAAGGATATGCTCGAGGGGTTAACTAGGGTATCGTGTACTAAAGGTGAGTTCATCGCAGGGTGTGGGGTAATTACTCAACTGATGTGGAAGATGTAATTATAATACAGGTTTCAAACAAAGGTTATCCTAATGTCTCTTATCATTTAGTTATTCCTAACTACACAAGTGTAGTCTCACTAGCGATCTCGGACTGCATCACAAATCAAGTTCTGGAATCTATTATACTACCGGTACACTCACTAAACATTAAAGATTAATGCTTTTATTCCTAAAGATCTAGGGGCGAACCTCACATTTTTGGGGTGGAATTTGAGTTGTAAAAGGTTTTTGTGTTAGTCATATAATTCCTATCCATGAGACATTTTATTAAGACTAAAGTTTAGCTTGTAAATGTCATATAAATTTTAAATTTGGTGCTAAATTGCCCTAACAAATATTTCTCATAGTTTATTACACAAATTACTAAGGACAAGACAAATGATCAAGTGAGTGATTAGTTTCTAAGTTCCCGTTTTATTCTCCCTCCCTACACTTAAACTGAACATTGTCCCCAATGTTCCTCGAAAGCATCAAAGTTATGATAAAGGAAGGTAAGTAAGGAAAAGAAACTAGTACTCCCCTGATTAGCTCAATAGGATATGTGTGAAGTTGCGGTTAAATCTTCTTCCAGAAGAATACATAAGTAATAAGCTTCATCCAATGTGTGTTTCTTCTTCTTGTCCAATATAACCTGCACACTTATAAGAAAAAAAAGAAACCTTTGCGTAAAATCGGCGGTAAAACTATATATGACACATAACTACACTAGAAAGCAAGTAAGATATAATGCGTGTTGAATAGATGTTTGCAGTTTTTCTAGAAAATTAAGTCATGGGAATTTCCAAAAATTCACAAGTTACACAGAAAACGAAAACTGAACATTCTGTTTCTACATAGCCAGACATCGTCAAGATTTAATCCTAACGCCGTCAGGTTGTCTTGAAAAATAGTGGTCTGCTGCATTTTTCTGGAAAGATTACATCATTAAAACCTGGAAAAATTCTTGCAAAACATCCATTATGACTTGATACAAGCATTTAACTCTAACAAACACACATATATATATCAATTTCATTAATTGTAATTCTCATGTTCATGTTCTTAAAAACTTATGTGATCTTCCCTACACTTATCTTTTGTAAAATACCTTTATATGTAATTAAGACGAGGTTAAAGACAAAATAAAGCATTTTCACAAAGTACACATCAATGAAAAGGATAACAACAAATTGGCAAAACAAGTATAAGCATGGAATTAACTAGAGATGGAATTCTAGAGAGAAAGTTAGAGGTTTAGGGAACTTAGTGAGAGAAAGTGAAAGATATTATTATGAGCTCCAACTCTACCTTGGAAGGTAGAGAGTATTTATAGTCTTACATAAATCGCCACACATCGGGTCATGGATCGCATACAAGTGGGTAAAGACCCGTCCGTCCTCCACGGTGTTACTAAACTAAATACTACTTAACTTAAAAGAACTACGACTACGAGCTTTCTAACGATTACATATACTTGAGGTGACCGACTCTTTAATACCTGGAATTTATAATTCCTAACAATCTCCCCCTAAGTTAGGTCACCTCAATCATGTACCAAAATTACATTGAATACAAACAGATATTACATAACAAATTGTTCTTGCATTCTTGATGTAGCACTTTGCTTCAAAGCTCGTAGTCATTGATTCTTCACATTGCATGTTTGGTTACTTCAAGTGGAGGTCTTTACTTGATCCACGTGATAATAAATTTGAGCCATCATTTGAGATCATCAACTATCAAAAAATCTCGAGACATCCATTGTGGTGTTGGTATTATGTGATGTTGTGACATTAGGACCGACATGCTCACATTTTGGATCATGACATCTTCTCATCGAAGTAGCGGAAGCTTTGTTGAATCATGATATTGGCGCAGCGTAGCGTAAGCATGGAGTGAAAATATCGAGTCATTGATGCACTAATCATGATTTCTTTTGAGTTGAATGTGTTAAGTGAGCATGCGGCTATGGATTGACCGCTTCATTACGATCACCGCAAACGTCGGGCGATCACATACAACAGATTAGCAATAAATCGCATCGAAAGTGTCTTTGATCACTTCGTTGAATTGAGGTACACGCCCACGGTTCCCGCTGATCAAGACATGTACTTCCTGTGATCGTATAATTCAAGAATTTCCTTGACGGGGTTTCGCAATGCTCTAGTTGTTCTCAAACCGAACGTCTCAAAGAAGACAACACGGAGTGAGTGAACCAAATAATTTTA
This sequence comes from Chrysanthemum lavandulifolium, assembly GCA_022545495.1. NCBI lineage: Eukaryota > Viridiplantae > Streptophyta > Magnoliopsida > Asterales > Asteraceae > Chrysanthemum > Chrysanthemum lavandulifolium. The sequence goes on along the minus strand of CM040244.1, from coordinate 67,215,959 downwards.
AGTCCACCGATTGATGAAAAGATATTTGAAAACAATCGTGTATTGCTCAATAGAAATTGTTTTTGCAATACAACGAAGGTTTTATTGAAAATCAATTATCAATCATAAAACACCTTTGGTTTGAAATATGAGTACACGGTCGATGTACTAAAGAAAAGAGTTGTTATGCACAAAGACCGGTTTTCAAAGGTATCCATCAATCCATAACTCGAACCGTGATTGATTCAAGAAATTGAATCGCCCCATTGTTTGTGTTCGGTTGTCACATGGTTGATCCATATAATAGATCTCACATGCCACCTACTAGGAGCTTGTTTGATGTTGGCTCGAAGGCTTTCCATCTTCATTGTGAATATGTAAACACATCACTCGGATGTTCCGCAATACCACAAGGATAATGCGTGGGACTCAAGATATAATCTCTTTCCACATTGTGTGAAATAGAGAGTCTTCATTGAAAGTGTCCTAATGAGATTTATTGATGATCTCGTGGCTCTAGACTCAATTTGTACATATTTGGATCCCGTGTCGAGACTAGGAGAGGGTCTCCTTCTTCAATATCAACAATCTCTAAGAGAAAGTCGATAGATAATGTCGGTTCCCGTGAGAATGATACAAGTCCTTTTAAGAGGAACTTGAGTGGTTTGAAAGTTGAAGTGCAGTGCGTCACCGGGTCCATGACGTCTTGTCTTCAATACCGATGTTACCATCGTAGCATATGAATTGAACCCGTTTACGCCCTAAGGTTGAATAAATGGAGGGCTATTTGTTTTCACCCTTTCTCATTCAATTCTTTTAATTCTTCAACCCTTCAAGCTTTACCGAGACTTCATAGCTAGAACCTTGTTGGGTTTATTCCAAGACTAGCTCGCCTTAGTCCGCACTCTTCCCATATCTCAATTTTCTCCTTTTATCATCATACCTAAGGACTTCTACACTAACTAGTGGATTGTCCTGGGTAGATCCCTCCGGTTCGGCGGATCATGGGAACACATACCTAACCTTATCATCCTTATATCACCATTCATAAAGTAAAGTTGGTCGGTCAATTTGGTATTGTTCATCCGCCATTGGATCCAATTGAAAACCATTTGAAAATCAATTCGAGATACTTGTGATATATTCAAAGCATTTTGTACCGAATTGTTTTGATATTTTAGAACGAGAACTCCCCTCAACATGTGCATCAAGTATTTGAAAATGTTTTGCACACGGAGGCAAGAGAAAGAATTAACTTCTTTGATTACCATTTTCTAAAGATATCAACATCACTTCCCACATCAAATCAAGTAGATATAGCATTTCCGGGAAGGATGAGGTTTCCATAACTTTGCTCCCCCTCAATATGTGCCTCGAGGTTTGAAAAGAGTTTTGCACATACTAGAGGGAACTTGCACATTGAGATAAGTTGATCATAATTCAAATCATAGGTTTAAGATAGATGCTCCCCCTCAATATGTGCATAGAAAATTGAAATCGCTTGTCACATGTGGGCAGGATAGCATGTACATCCTTATAAAACCATTTACCGAATTATCGCTTTAAATCCAATTTAAATCACACATTCTCCCCGATCACAATTATCAAATCATTTGAGATTTGTGATCTCTTATAGATTTAAATTGATTTTGAAAGCTTTTAAGGAGAATTGTGACTTGATTATGAAAGCGTTTTAACGATAAGGATCGGATTTTAAGACTTTAAACTCCATTGATAAAACATGCATGTATATCTTTTGAAAACGATTTAATGCCAAATAACTTTTTAATTTAATTGAAATCATTCTCCCCTCAATCAATGACATAGGTTGTTGATTGAGAGATAGAGATTTTGACAAATAAGTCCCGATGATTATCAAAATAGAGATCGAGTTATTTTTCAAAGCATTTAGTTTTTAGCAGATAAATGTTTATAGAATCGAGCATGGAATTTTGAAAACATGATAAAACATAGCTCGTTCTTTCTTTTAAAACCGGTTATTGCTCAAGATGACAATAAACCATTTTTTTCTCTTTCTCCCAAATTTTTTTTTTTTTTTTTTTTTAATAAATTAGAACAATATCTAAAGTCCCGTGTCATTCTTTGAATGACAACACAAAGACCGTAGATATAATCGAATCGAGAAAAACATGACAAAATGACAATATTTTTGAAGATTTTTTTTTATGGATTTTGAAAGTTTTATATTTTTCTATTTGATTTTGAAGATTTTATAATTTTGTATTTTGTTTTTCGAATAGATATATACAAGAGATAGATGAAGATAGACCTTTACTCCTCGCCTTCCTCCTCAAGACGTTTGAGAGTTTCGGTTGAAGGCTTTTCAAACCAAGACGTGGAAGAATAAACTCAAAACGTTCTCTTGGAAGAGCTTTGGTGAAGATGTCCGCTAACGATATTTAGACCTCACAAAATATAGTTCTACCACACCTTTTTCCACTTGTTCCCGATGAAATGATGTCGAATGTCGATATGCTTTGCTCTTGAGTGTTGAACATTGTTGCATGAGAGAGCAATAGCACTTTATTATCACAAGATGTAGGGATTTTGTTGAATTCAAAGCCATAGTCGATAATTGAGATCTCATCCATAAGATTTGAGCACAACAAGATGACATGGCTATGTATTCAGCCTCTGTAGAGGAAATAGAAGTACTCATTTGCTTCTTTGAAGACCACTCATAAGCTTATCACCCAAAACCGAGCACCTCCGGATGTACTTGACGTGTATCTTGACAACTCCGCATGATCGATCATCTGATAGGCCGTTAGTGACATACCGTGTCCTTCGGTACCATAGTCCCATATTGATGGTTCCTTGGAGATACCGAAAGACCCGCTTAATCGCTTCAAGGTGCTTTTAGTAAGCTTAGCACGGTATCTAGCACACATGCAAACAAATGAACAAGATGTCCGGTCTACTAGCAAGTGAGGTACATCGTGATCCAATCATACTACGATATTTCGTTTGGTCAATCATGATCCCCGAGTGGTCCTCATCTAGTTTGGTTCGATCAATCATGGGGTGTCAACAGGTCACTTGAATCAAATCCAAATTTCTTTAAGATCTCGATGCATATTTAGATTGATTTATGAAAATGCCTCCGGACTTTGTGAAATTTGTAATCCCAAGAAAATGACATTTGTCCCATCATTGACATTTGAAATTTTGAACTCATTTCATTAGAAAACGATCACATTCCATTGGGTCCGCGAGGCAAAAATAATATCATCAACATAAATTTGAACATGAGTTAAATGTTTGCACGACTTCTGGTGAACAATGTAGGATCAATCGCTCCTTTGATGAATCCGGTTGATAGAAGAAACTTTGACAAAGTATCATACCATGCCCTTGAGCTTGCTTTAAACCGTAAAGAGCCTTCTTCAAACGATAAACGTGAGTAGGATGCTCTTGATTCACAAATCCTTCAGTTGGGCGACGAGACGACTTCTTTAAGATCTCCGCTCGAAATGCCGCCTTTACATCCATCGATATACTACCATGTTCTTACTAGCAACATTAGCCGAAAGATTCGATTGCCTCGATTCGAGCAACAGAGCAAAAGATTCTTCAAAGTCTATACCTCCTCTTGACGGTATCCTTTAGCAACTAATCGAGCCTTGTTCTTCAACACATCACCATGCTCATCAAGTTTTACTTTGAAGATCCATTTGAGAGCTATAATCATAGCACGATCTGAGCAGTACTAACTCCCATACATCAAGTCGATCAAAATCATGAATTTCATCTTGCATGGCATTGAACCACTATCTTCATTCATGGCGGTTTTAACATCTTTGGTTCGATCTTAGATAGTACGGAGTTGAAGAAACACCATAAGGCATCGGTTGCAAGTTGTTTCCGGGTTGATACAGACGAGAGGGATTTCCAATGATGTTGTCTAATGGATGATCGTGAGTCCATTTTCCGAGGTGTTCATGTGGCGCTTGTTGAGGAACCGAGGTAGTCGAGTCAATGTCTCCAAAGAAGATGGTTCGATGATGATTCGGAGTAGCAAATATGTTTTCAAATGGAGCATCTTCGAGAGTAGCAAAGGGATTAACTTCATCATTGATGCCGAAACATTTCCATGATGTACATTTGAAGAATGATGATTTGTTGATGAGATCAAGGATCGTGAGCAGTGCTTCTTGACTTAAAGATATTGAGACCGAGGGATTGACATCATTCATCGGAATATGAACATCCTCTGTTGTGGGATCAACACCTCATTAGTAATTGAATCATACAGTTCATCAAACATAGGATCAAACAATTTCTTTAAATCATCTTCGGATGGAGGTACATATGGAGTTTCTTGAGAAGAGTTTGGAACAAGGATGAACCAATGGGACTGTTTTGAAGTGCGGGTCCCGAGCTTGAGTGTCTAGGAGCCATTTGACCGGTCACTCATCAAACGTAACGTGACTTGTTTCCATGATATTTCGGGTTCTTTTGTTGTAGATTCGGTATCCTTTTGTTTGGTGCATATCCTACAAATACTCCAATGTCGACTTTAGCCCTAAGTTTGCCTAAGTCTTGACCTCATTAGTTGGATAGAACAATGCACCAAACACACGAAGGAAAGATAGATTAGGTTTTCATTGTGGACAAGTTCATATGGAGTTTTTCCATGAACAAGGTGAATCGTGGAACGATTTTGTGTGTAGCATGCAAGGGCAATTGCTTCACCCGAGAAACATTGGAACCTTTGAGTAGATAAGCATTGTTCTAGCGGCTTCAACAAGAGTACGATTTCGCCTTTCAACTACACCGCTCATTGAGGGGTTCGTGGAACACTTCTTTGATGGTGATTCCAACGCTTTCATAGAATTCACTAAGTTGTTTGTTGACAAACTCGGTTCCATTGTCTGCTCGATAATTCGACGGTTTTGTTAAGTCGAACTGCAATGTTTGATGAGTTTGATGATGATATCGTGTTTTCATCCTTTGTCCTTAAGAACTTGACCTGGTGAATCTAGAGTAATCATCAACCACAACTAACACATATTTCTTCCCAAAGATATTCTCGCACCCTCATTGGTCCACATAAATCCATATGAATCATATGAAGAACTTCGTGACAGTAGTTAGTAGGTTTGGGTTTATGGGCATATTTTTGCTTTTTCCCAATTGGCATGTTGAACAAAGATGATCCTTTTCATACTTTAGTCTAGGTAAACCTACAACTAAGTCCTTTCGGAAAGATCATTGATGGTGCCAAGTTCAAGTGATTGAGACGACGATGCCATAACCATGACTTTGTTTTGAAGCCTTAGATAACAAGCGATTGGAGAAGCCCTCATCATGTCATCGATAGAGATGGTGTAAAGATTTGAGCCACGAGTTCCTTTTAACAGATCCTTACCATTAAGATCTCTAACAAAGCGGTATGTTTTCAAGGCTACTTCTAGATCGTAATCACGTAATTGACCAACAGAGAATGATTATGACCCAAACCTTCCACATAGTAAACTCTAGAGATGACACTATCACCAACAACATAATCTCCATAACCCATAATAGCACCGAAATGATCATTACCAAATCTAATAGTCCCGATGAATTTGCTCACGGTTCATGAGCATGACCGGTCTCCAAATATATGCTTGGAACGACTGAGTCCGTGTACCACGTAATCGATTTGAACGATCTACAGCTGAACATGACAAGAATGGATAATCGGATATTTGGGATCCCCATGCAAGAATGGGTTCCATTTGGTTAGTAATAATGTTTGGAACACCCACATCGTAAATAGAAGCATTCATATCGTAAAGTGAGGCAATGGAATCATTGTGAATAGATGCAAGATTAGTGTCGATCAGATAGCCCTGCTCACGAGGTGATCACTTCTTAAGGAATAGTTCTACCAAGAGGCATCCATTTTCTAGTGGGCCTTATCTCGATTAGTCTTATGACCAACAGTATCCAATAAAAGCCTATTTTATCAATGTTCTTCCCGTGGCTTTCCACCGCTTTCTAACTTTCTTCGTTTTTGCCTTTTAGCCTTCTTAGCATGAATTTTAGCATTAACAATATTAATCGGACAATTAACATTATTAGCGTACCATTAACATCACATTCATGATTAGAGATGAATTCAAGCGAGACATCAATACAAGGTTTGCAAATAGTATCGAATTGAATTAATTACAAGACGCCTATGGCTAATACTAGAATCAACACGATTAGTTTTATTCGATTCAAACTTAAAGTTCCTAGATTGTTCTTCTACTCTTTCCAAAGGCACATTCTTAGCTTGAGAGGTCCTATCATTCCTTGTATTGTCTTGAGACTTTGACCGCTCCGCTTAATGTCACCGATTACTCTGTAGAGGGAATGGGAACATTAGTTGGTTTTACTACTCTTTGCATTACCGCTTAGATGTCTTGGGATCCGAACTACATGCAGCACACTAAGGTTCACTTTCTTAAAACTAGAGGTACCGTGATTTGTACTCCTAGAAGGCACACTTGAGTTCTCTTTCTTAGCATTGACATATCTAGAATCAACTACTTAAAGGCACACTACGGTTCACATTCAAAACATTGGGAATCGAGTGCATATCATACTTGGCATTAGGCATCGAGCATGGAATCAAAGGATTAACTCTCTCACCTAATGACTTTGGGCATATTGTAATCAAGCATTCTAAGATTTCTTGAGATCGTTTGGCATATAAGCATGCATGTCCAATTGCATTATCATGAGGTTTCTCTAACTTATCCTCTTCAACAATCTCACGCAGACATTCTAGGCAATCCTTAAGGGATGAGAAGTATGTTTGAATAGCAAGTTTGTTGTTCCTTAGATGAGGAGGACATATGTCACGATAAAGCATATTTATTACAAGAGTGAACCTTTGATCCAACATTCTCCCCATTGGTCATTGGCATTTTCCTTTTACCCGACTCTTCGATTCTCAATTTCCTTTTGCAATGAAGCTATTTGTTCGTTGTTTTGTTACGATTGACCTTAATTGATTCAAATAACTCATTGAAATGACGTTTAACCTTTTCATTTTCTTCCAAAAACTTTCGCTTTCCTTTTGTAAAGCATTTACTAGGTTTTGAAGATGAAACGTTTGAGAATTCGAGAATCTAAGGGAGGAGGCATTTGGGAGCTGTCATATTGTTCGTTTGACCCTTTAATTGAGAAATTTGGGCTTTCAACTTTCGATCGTGTTGCATTGAGCTTGAATCGCTCATCACGTTTGTTAATTTGAAAACTCGCATCAAACTCGAGCATCCGATGATGTCTTGATATTTGAAGTTTTGACATTTTCTTTAAGATGTTGATATTTTAGTTGTAAATTAAAATGCTCAACTTCTAGTTTAGAAAATGTTTAACCAAATTGTCGTGATCATCCAAATTCAATTTTCTCGCTTAGTTTAGAATTAGTTTTTCAAGCTCAATGACATGATCATGAGAGACTTTCAGGCAAGAGATAGTTCATGAAATTTGGAAACATTAATAGAGCAATTTGAAGCGTTGAAAAACATATCTTGAGCAATACATTCAAGAATAAGAGTCTCATTTAAGGTATGCAAGTTCTTCCTCTCAATCTCATTATATTTTAGTGCACGCTCATAATCACTAACTTCAACTACCATTGCATCAAATTCCTTTTCCATTCCCTTGATATCGATTCTACCCCTTTTAAGACTCTCAAAGTGATCTTTTAGAAGTTTAAAGAAAGGCATGACCTCGCTTAAATAACATTCTTTCATTTGTTCAAACCCTTTCTCCTTCGCTTATACCAGTGGGTGTGATCCTTTTCTTGCAAGTTTTCTCAAAATCAACAAATAGTTGAAATATAACGATTGGCTAATTAGTGTCTTGCTTTTGGTGGCAATTGTTCTAGGTACAAGATGCATTGGTGTATTAGGAGGATACACAATGCTCTAGGCATTTTCCAAAGGGGGGGTTTGTTTCAACAATACTTTCACTTTTCTCGCTTATCTAAATCCTTTTTCCATAAGACTTGTTCGGGAGTCAACAATGTTTGAGGCTTAAACTTGTTCAAGGAAATCCAGTTTTCCTTCTTGTAGTCATGAGGAGTGATAATTATTTTTTTCTTTGCATTTGGGATCATTTTGTTTTTATTCATTTTTTCCTAGTGATTTCATTTGATTTCTTATCTTCCTCGGTGCACTCAACACAACTAGGTTTCGCCTAGGCTTAAGGATTTCATTACCATCATAAAGCACCTTATGAGCATTTCTAGCCTTTTTAATTACCTCTGGATTTGGTTCCTCAACAAGGGAATGCTATGCTTATCGCTTAAGACTCGATGTTTAGTGACCATGTGAGCAATCGAATGGTGTTTCCTTGTATGTACAACTTGTTTTCAAGTTTGTTTTTCAAAGTTTTCGATTAGAAAAATCTCTCAAGAGTTTTGATTCCTTTGTATTAAATTCTTGCTTAAGCATTTTCACATTTTCTTGAAGTTCTTGTTTTGCTTAATGCTTTTAGAAAGTTTTTCTTGCAAGGAATTTAATTCTTGTTTCAATACTTCTTCTCTAAACTTACTTTTCTAATTCATGCGCACTCACTTGGTCATCCATTTCCCGCTCACGAGTGGTCAACTCAAATTTAGCACGTTGTTCATAAATAGCAACACGCTTCTTTATAGGCATTTAGTTCGAAATTACGGAATCATCGAGGCACATGCAAAGTGTATTCATCAAAAACATAGTCATTGTTGATCGCAGAAGATGCATCACTTGGTACAACTTCACTTTCACTTTGTTTCACATATTGATCATATGGGACAATATCGATATTACCCATATTTTCAATATTTGATTCAATAGTTTCATTGATTGTACTTGGTCATGCATCTGCTGCACATCAAGATCATCGTATAGTTTTAATACCTCCGAGATGAGCTTGTCATGGGATGGGCCAGCTAGTGGTGAAGAAGAGACCTTGGGAGAAACCATTGGAGAAATGCTAGCCATAAAAATTGTGTGTGCCGAGGTCCATCATCCACATCGTAGTCGTATGCATCACAACAACGACTTGAAAGGCATTCGATGATTGTGACCTATCTCCGAATAGGTTGCTCATCCACATCTGCATCATAGGTCTTGGCATTACCCTCAAGAAGAAACAACAATTCCTCTTCATCCAAAGCAAGACCATTGTCCCGAGCTTGTGCCAGCAAGATCTTATCTCTCAAGTAATCGGCGATTCGTGGACGCTTTGGAGATGTGCGCCTTGCAATGTGTCCTCACCACCATAGTTATAACATTTGATTGGCTTAGCTTGACCTTGGTTACCATTCCTTCCTCGATTCGGACTTAGCCTCTCCCACCCACCTCTTCCCCGATCATACTGTTTGTAAGATATAACTTTTCACATACACATCAAACCATAACACAAGGTGGCGATAAGATGGAATTCTAGAGAGAAAGTTAGAGGTTTAGGGAACTTAGTGAGAGAAAGTGAAAGATATTATTATGAGCTCCAACTCTACCTTGGAAGGTAGAGAGTATTTATAGTCTTACATAACTCGCCACACTTTGGGTCATGGATCGGCATACAGATGGGTAAAGACCCGTCTGTCCTCCACGGTGTTACTTAACTAAATTACTACTTAACTTAAAAGAACTACGACTACGAGCTTTCTAACGATTACATATACTTGAGGTGACCGACTCTTTAATACCGGAATTTCTAATTCCTAACAATCTCCCCTAAGGAGGTCACCTCAATAATGTACCAAAATTACATTGAATACAAATAGATATGACATTTAACAATTGATCTTGCATTCTTGATGTAGTCCTTTGCTCCTAAGCTCGTAGTCATTGATTCTTCACAATGCATGTTTGGTTATTCCAAGTGGAGGTCTTTACCGATCCACGTGATGATAAGTTTGAGCCATCATTTGAGATCATCACTATCAAAAATCTCGAGACATCCATTGTGGTGTTGTGACTTTGGGACCGACATGCTCACATTCGGATCATGATATCTTCTCATCGAGTAGCGGAAGCATTTGTTGAATCATGATATTGGCGCAGCAGAAAGCGTAAGCATGGAGTGAAAATATCGAGTCATTGATGCACTAATCATGATTTCTTTTGAGATGAATGTGTTAAGTGAGCATGCGGCTATGGATTGACCGCTTCATTCGATCACCGCAAACGCCGGGCGTACTGCATACAACAAGCTTAGCAATAAATCGCACGAAAGTGTCTTTGATCACTTTCGTTGAATTGAGGTACACGCCCACGGTTCCCGCTGATCAAGACAAGTCTTGCCTGTGATCGTAGGATTCCTAAGAATCTCCTTGACAGGGTTTCGCAATGTTCTAGCCGTTCTCAAACCGAACGCCTCAAAGAAGACAACACGGAGTGAGTGAACCAAATAATTTTAAGTCCACCGATTGATGAAAAGAGATTTGAAAACAATCGTATTGCTCAATAGAAATTGTTTTTGCAATACAATGAAGGTTTTATTGAAAATCGCTTATCAATCATAAAAATACCTTTGGTTTGAAAATGAGTACACGGTCGATGTGCTAAAGAAAAGAGTTTATTAAGCACAAAGACCGGTTTTTCAAAGGTATCCGTCAATCCCTAACTCGAACCGTGATTGATTCAAGAGATTGAATCGCCCCATTGTTTCTGCTCGGTTGTCACATGGTTGATCTATATGATAGATCTCACATGCCACCTACCAGAGCTTGTTTGATGTTGGCTCCGAAGGCTTTCCATCTTCATTGTGAATATGTAAACACATCACTCGGATGTTCGCAATACCACAAGGATAATGCGTGGGACTCAAGATATAATCTCTTTCCACATTGTGTGAAAAGAGAGTCTTCATTGAAAGTGTCCTAATGAGATTTATTGATGATCTCGTGGCTCTAGACTCAATTTGTGCATATTTGGATCCTATAACGGAGACTAGGAGAGGGTCTCCTTCTTCAATATCAACCATCTCTAAGAGAAAGTCGATAGATAATGTCGGTTCCCGTGAGAATGAAACAAGTCCTTTTAAGAGGAACTTGAGTGGTTTGGAAAGTTGAAGTGCAAGGCCACCGGGTCCATGACGTCTTGTCTTCAATACCGATGTTACCATCAAGAGCATATGAATTGAACCCGGTTTCGCCCTAAGGTTGAATAAATGGAGGGCTATTTGTTTTCACCCTATTCTCATTCAATTCTTTTTAATTCTTCAACCCTTCAAGCTTACCAAGACTTCATAGCTAGAACCTTGTTGGGTTTATTCCAAGACTAGCTCGGTCTTAGTCCGCACTCTTCCCATATCTCATTTTTCTCCTTTTATCATCATACCTAAGGACTTCTACACTAACTAGTGGATTGTCCTCGGTAGATCCCTCCGGTTCAGCGGATCATGGGAACCAATACCTAACCTTATCATCCTTATATCACCGTACATAAAGTAAAGTTGGTCGGTCTATTTGGTATTGTTCGTCCGCCATTGGATCCAATTGAAAACCATTTGAAAATCAATTCGGATACTTGTGATGTATTATCAAAGCATTTTGTACCGAATTGTTTTTGATATTTTAGAACGAGAACTCCCCTCAACATGTGCATCAAGTATTTGAAAATGTTTTGCACATGGAGGCAAGAGAAAGAATTAACTTCTTTGATTACCATTTTCTAAAGATATCAACATCACTTCCTCAACGGATCAAGTGGGTATAGCAAATCCGGAAGGATGAGGTTTCCATGAATTTGCTCCCCTCAATATGTGCCTCGAGGTTTGAAAAGAGTTTTGCACATACTAGAGGAACCCGCACATTAGGATGAATGATCACGTTTCAAATCAAAGATTTAAGATAGATGCTCCCCTCAACATGTGCATTGAAAATTTGAAATCGTTTGTCACATGTGAGAAGGATAGCATGTACATTCTTTTATAACCATTTACCTAATTATCGCTTTAAATCCAATTTAAATCACACATTCTCCCCGATCACAATTATCAAATCATTTGAGATTTGTGATCTCGTATAGATTTAAATTGATTTTGAAAGCTTTAAGGAGAATTGTGACTTGATTGTGAAAGTGTTTTAACCGATATGGATCGATTTTTGAGACTTTAAACTCCATTTATAAAACATGCATGTATATCTTTTGAAAACAATTTAATGCCAAATAACTTTTTAATTTAATTGAAATCATTCTCCCCTCAATCAATGACGAGGTTGTTGATTGAGAGATAGAGATTTTGACAAATAAGTCCCGATGATTATCAAAATAGAGTTTGAGTTATTTTTCAAAGCATTTGGTTTTCAAAGAGATAAATGTTTATAGAATCGAGCATGGAATTTGAAAACATGGTAAAACATGGCTCGTTCTTTCTTTTAAAACCGGTTATTGCTCGAAAATGACAATAAACCATTTTCTCTTTCTCCCAAAAATATTTTTTTTTTTTTTTTTTTTTTTTTTTTTTTTTTTTTTTTTTTTCGAACAACATCTAAAATCCCGTGTCATTCTTTGAATGACAAAGACAAAGACCGTAGATATAATCGAACCGGAAAGAAACATGACAAAATGACAATATTTTTGAAGATTTTTCGACTTTTTCGATTTTTATGGATTTTGAAGGTTTTATAATTTTGTATTTTGTTTTCAAATAAATATTTACAAGAGATAGATGAAGAAAGACCTTTACTCCTCGCCTTCCTCCTCGAAGACGTTTGAGAGTTTCGTTGAAGGCTTTTCAAACCAAGTCGTGGAAGAATAAACTCAAACGTTCTCTTGGAAGAGCTTTGGTGAAGATGTCCGCTAACCGATATTCGCACCTCACAAAATATAGTTCCACCACACCTTTTTCCACTTGTTCCTCGATGAAATGATGTCGAATGTCGATATGCTTTGCTCTTGAGTGTTGAACATTGTTGCATGAGAGAGCAATAGCACTTTTATTATCACAAGACAGAGGGATTTTGTTGAATTCAAAGCCATAGTCGATAATTGTGATCTCATCCATAAGATTTGAGCACAACAAGATGACATGGCTATGTATTCACCTCAGAGAGGAAATAGAAGTACTCATTTGCTTCTTTGAAGACCACTCACAAGCTTATCACCCAAAACCGAGCACCTCCCGACGTATTTCGACGTGTATCTTGACAACTCGCATGATCGGATCTCGATAGGCCGTTAGTGACATACCGTGTCCTTCGGGTACCATAGTCCCATATTGATGGTTCCTTGAGATACCGAAGACCCGCTTAATCGCTTCAAGGTGCTTTTTAGTAGGCTTAGCACGGTATCTAGCACACATGCACACAGAGAACAAAATGTCGGTCTACTAGCGTGAGATACATCGTGATCCAATCATACTCCTATATTTCGTTTGGTCAATCATGATCCCCGAGAGGTCCTCATCTAGTTTGGTTCGGTCAATCATGGGGTGTCAACAGGTCACTTGAATCAAATCCAAATTTCTTTAAAATCTCATTGCATATTTAGATTGATTTATGAAAATGCCTCCGGACTTTGAGAAATTTGTAATCCCAAGAAAATGACATTTGTCCCATCATTGACATTTGAAACTTTGAACTCATTTCATTTGAAAACGATCACATTCCATTGGGTCACGAGGCAAAATAATATCATCAACATAAATTTGAACATGAATCAAATGTTTGCTCGACTTCGGTGAACAATGTAGGATCAATCGCTCCTTTGATGAATCCGGTTGATAGAAGAAACTTTGATAGTGTATCATACCATGCCCTTGGAGCTTGCTTTAAACCGTAAAGAGCTTTCTTCAAACGATAAACGTGAGTAGGAAGCTCTTGATTCACAAATCCTTCAGTTGGTCGACGAGACGACTTCTTTAAGATCTCCGCTTAGAAATGCCGCCTTTACATCCATCCGATAAACTACCATGTTCTTACTAGCAAGATTAGCCGAAAGATTCTCGATTGCCTCGATTCGAGCAACTGGAGCAAAAGATTCTTCAAAGTCTATACCTCCTCTTGACGATATCCTTTGGCAACTAATCGAGCCTTGTTCTTCAACACATCACCATGCTCATCAAGTTTTACTTTGAAGATCCATTTTAGAGCTATAATCATAGCACGCCTGGAGCAGTACTAACTCCCATACATCAAGACGATCAAACTCATGAATTTCATCTTGCATAGCATTGAACCGCTATCTTCATTCATAGCGCTTTAACATCTTTTGGTTCGATCTTAGATAGTACGGAGTTGAAGAAGCACCATAAGGCATCGGTTGCAAGTTGCTTCCGGTTGATACAGACGAGAGGATTTCCAATTATGTTGTCTAATGGATGATCGTGAGTCCATTTTCCGAGGTGTTCATGTGGCATTTGTTGAGGAACCGAGGTAGGCCGAGTCGATGTCTCCTCAAGAAGATGGTTCGATGATGATTCGTGAGTAGCAAATATGTTTTCAAATGGAGCATCTTCGAGAGTAGCAAAGGGATTAACTTCATTATTGATGTCGAAACATTTCCATGATGTACATTTGAAGAATGATGATTTGTTGATGAGATCAAGGATCGCAGCAGGTGCTTCTTGGCTTAAAGATATTGAGACTGAAGGATTGACTTCATTCACTGGAATATGAGCATCCTCTGTTGTAGGGATCAACACCTCATTAGTAGTAGACTCATACAGTTCATCAAACATTGGATCAAACAATTTCTTTACATCATCTTCGGATGGAGGTACATATGGCGTTTCTTGAGAGGAGTTTGGAACAAGGGATGAACCAATAGGACTGTTTTGAAGTGCGGGTCCCGAGTGGAGTGTCCAGAGCCATTTGACCGGTCACCATCAAACGTAACGTGAATTGTTTCCATGATATTTCGGGTTCTTTTGTTGTAGATCCGTATCCCTTTTGTTTGGTGCATATCCTACAAATACTCCAATGTCGCCTTTAGCTCTAAGTTTGCCCAAGTCTTGACCTCATTAGTTGGATAGCACAAGGCACCAAACACACGAAGGAAAGATAGATTAGGTTTTCTGTTGTGGACAAGTTCATATGGAGTTTTTCCATGAATGGTGTGAATCGTGGAACGATTTTGTGTGTAGCATGCAAGGGCAATTGCTTCACCCGAGAAACATTGGAACCTTTGAGTAGATCAAGATTGTTCTAGCAACTTCAACAAGAGTACGATTTCGCCTTTCAACTACACCGCTCGTTGAGGGGTTCGTGGAACACTTCTTTGATGGTCGATTCCAACGCTTTCATAGAATTCACTAAGTTGTTTGTTGACAAACTCGGTTCCATTGTCTGCTCGATAATTCGACGCTTTTGTTTAGTCTAACTCGCAGTTGTTTGATGAGTTTGATGATGATATCGAGTTTCATCCTTTGTCCTTAAGAACTTGACCCGTGAATCTAGAATAATCATCAACCACAACTAACACATATTTCTTCCCAAAGATATTCTCGCACCCTCATTGGTCCACATAAATCCATATGAATCATATGAAGAACTTCGTGATGAGTTAGTAGGTTTGGGTTTATGGGCATACTTCTTGCTTTTTCCCAATTGACATGCTGAACAAAGATGATCCTTTTCATACTTTAGTCTAGGTAAACCTACAACTAAGTCCTTTCTGGAAAGATCGTTGATGGTGCCAAAGTTCAGGTGATTGAGACGACGATGCCATAACCAAGACTTTGTCTTTGAAGCCTTTGATAACAAGCAGATTGGTGAAGCTCTCATCATGTCATCGATAGATATAGTGTAAAGGTTTGAGCCACGAGTTCCTTTCAACAGTTCCTTACCATTAAGATCTCTAACAAAGGTGTATGTTTTCAAGGCTACTTCTAGATCGTAGTCACGAATTGACCAACAGAGAACAGATTATGTCCTAAACCTTCCACATAATACACTGGAGATGACACTATCACCAACAACATAATCTCCATAACCCATAATAGCACCGAAATGATCATTACCAAATCTAACAGTCCGATGAATTTGCTCACGGTTCATGAGCCGTGACCGGTCTCCAATCATATGCTTGGAACAAACTGAGTCCGTGTACCACGTAACGATTTGAACGATCCGCAGTTGAACACGATAAGAATGGATAATCGGATAATTGGGATCCCCATGCAAGAATGGGTTCCATTTGGTTAGTAGCAACAGTTGGAACACCCACATCGTAAATAGAAGCATTCATATCGAGACAATGAGGTAATGGAATCATTATGAGTAGATGCAATACTAGTGTCTCAGATTAGTCCTGCTTACAGTGTGACCACTTCTTAAGGGAATAGTTCTACCAAGAGGCATCCATTTTCTAGTGGGCATTATCTCGATTGGTCTTATGACCAACGGTATCCAATAAGAACCTATTCTCATGAATGTTCTTCCCGGGGTTTCCATTGTTTTCTAACTTTCTTTCGCTTTTGCCTTTTAGCCTTTTTAGCATGAATTTTAGCATTAACAATATTAATCGGACAATTAACATCATTAGGCAAAGCATTGACATCACATCCATGATTAGAAATGTAATTCAAGCAATCATCGCACAAGGTTTGCAAATAGTATCGAATTCAATTAATTACAAGACGCTTATGGCTAATACTAGAATCAACACGATTCGCTTTATTCGATTCAAACTTAAGGTTCCTAGATTGTTCTTCTACTTTCTTCCAAAGGCACATTCTTAGCTTGAGAGGTCCTATCATTCCTTGTATTGTCTTGAGACTTTGACCGCTCCCTTTAATGTCACCGATTACTCTGTAGAGGAATGGGAACATTAGTTTGTTTTACTACTCTTTGCACCACCGCTTAGATGTGCCGATCCGAACTACATGCAGTGCACTACGGTTCACTTTCATAAAGCTAGATGTACCGAGATTGGTACTCCTAGAAGGCACATTAGAGTTCACTTTCCTAGCATTGATGGATCTAGAATCAACTACTCAAGGGTACACTACGACTCTCATTCAAAACATTGGGAATCGAGTGCATCTCATATTTGGCCTTAGGCATTGAGCATGGAATCAAAGGGTTAACTCTCTCACCTAATGTCTTTGGGCATATGGTGATCAAGCATTCTAAGATTTCTTGAGATCGTTTGGCATATGAGCATGCATGTCCAATTGCATTATCATGAGGTTTCTCTAGCTTATCCTCTTCAACAATCTCACGCAGCATTCTAAGCAATCCTTAAGGGATGAGAAATATGTTTGAATGGCAAGTTTGTTGTTCCTTAGGTGAGGGGACATATGTCACGATAAAGCGATTTATTGCCGAGTGAACCTTAGATACAACATTCTCCTCATTGATCATTGGCATTTTCCTTTTACGACTCTTCGATTCTCAATTTCCTTTTGCAATGAAGTTATTTGTTCGTTGTTTTGTTACGAGTGACTTTAATTGATTCAAACAACTCATTGAAATGACGTTTAACCTTTTCATTCTCTTCTAGAAAACTTTCGCTTTCCTTTTGTAAAGCATTTACTAGGTTTTGAAGATGAAACGTTTGAGAATTCGAGAATCTAAAGAAGGAGGCATTTGGGAGCCTGTCATATTGTTCGTTTGACCCTTTAATTGAGAGATTTGGGCTTTCAACTTTCGATCGTGTTACATCGAGCTTGAATCTGCTCATCTCGTTTGTTAATTTGAAAACGCGCATCAAACTCGAGCATCCGAAGATGTCTTGATATTTGAAGTTTTGACATTTTCTTTGAGATGTTGATATTTTAGTTGTAGATTAAAATACTCAACTTCTAGTTTAGAAAATGTTTAACCAAATTGTCATGATCATCCAGTTCAATTTTCTCATTTAGTTTAGAATTAGTTTTTCAAGCTCAATGACACGATCATGGGAGACTTTCGTACCACAGATAATTCATGAAATTTGGAAGCATTAATAGAGCAATTTGAAGCGTTGAAAACACATCTTGAGCAACACATTCAAGAATAAGATTCTCATTTAATGTATGCAAGTTCTTTCTCTCAATCTCATTATATTTTAGTGCACGCTCATAATCACTAACTTCAAAGAACCATTGCATCAAATTCCTTTTCCATACCTTTAATATCGCCTTCTACCCCTTTTTAAGACTCTCAAAGTGATCTTTTAGAAGTTTAAAGAAGGGCATGACCTCGCTAAATAACATTCTTTCATTTGTTCAAAACCTCTTTCACCTTCGCTTATACCAAAGGGGAGTGATCCTTTTCTTGCAAGTTTTCTCAAAATCAACAAATAGTTGGAATATAACGTATTGGCTAATTAATGTCTTGCTTTTAGTGGCAATTGTTCTAGGTACAAGATGCATAGGTGTATTAGGAGGATACACAGCTGCTCTAGGCATTTTCCGAAGGGAGGGTTTGTTTCTACAATATTTTCAAATTTTTCGCTTATCTAAATCCATTTTCCGAAGACTTGTTCGGGAGTCAACAAAGTCTCGAGGCTTAAACTTGTTCAAGGCAATCCAGCTTTTCCTTCTTGTAATCATGAGGAGAGAAGATTATGTTTTCTCTTTGCATTTGGGATCATCTTGCTTCTTATTCATCTTTTCCCTAGTGATTTCATTTAAAATCTTATCTTCCTCAAGGCACTCAACGCAACTAGGTTTCGCCTAGGCTTAAGGACTTCATTACCATCATAAATTACCTTATGAGCATTTCTAGCCTTTTAATTACCTCTGGATTTGGTTCCTCTACAAGGGAACGCTATGCTTATCGCTTAGAACTCTATGCTTAGTGATCATGTGAGCAATCGAATGGTGTTTCCTTGTAAATACAACTTGTTTTCAAGTTTGTTTTCAAAGTTTTCGATTAGAAAAATCTCTCAAGAGTTTTGATTCCTTTGCATTAAATTCTTGCTTAAGCATTTTCACATTTTCTTGAAGTTCTTGTTTTGCTTAATGTTTTTAGAAAATTTTTCTTGTGGAATTTAATTCTTGTTTCAATACTTCTTCTCTAAACTTACTTTTCTAATAATTGTACTCACTTGGACATCCATTTCCCGCTCACGAGTGGTCAACTCAAATTTTGCCCGTTGTTCATAAATAGCAACACGCCCTTATAGGCATTTAGTTCGAAAATTATGGAATCATTAGAGCACATGCGGTGTATTCATCAAAGACATAGTCATTGTTGATCGCAGAAGATGCATCACTTGGTACAACTTCACTTTCACTTTGTTTCACGTATTGATCGTATGGGACAATATTGATATTACCCATATTTTCAACATTTGATTCAATAGTTTCAGCTTGGTTGTACTTTGTCATGCATCTGCTGCACATCAAGATCATCGTATAGCTTTAATACCTCGTAGATGAGTTTGTCCTTGGATGGGCCAACTAGTGGTGAAGAAGAGATCTTGGGAGAAACCATTGGAGAGATGCTAGCCATAAAGATTGTGTGTGCAGAGGTCCATCATCTACATCGAGTCGTATGCATCACAACAAGAACTTGAAAGGCGTTCGATGATTATGACCTATCTCCGAATAGGTCGCTCATCCACATCTCGCATCATAGGTCTTGGCATTACCTCAAGAAGAAACAAGAATTCCTCTTCATCCAACGCAGCACCATTGTCCCGAGCTTGTGCCAAGAACATCTTATCTCTCAAGTAATCGGCATTCGTGGACGCTTTGGAGATGTGCGCCCTTGCAATGTGTCCTCACCACCACGCTTATAGCATTTGATCGGCTTAGCTTGACCTTGGTTACCATTCCTTCCTCGATTCGATTGCCCACATATCCTCTACCAAAGACCACCCTTCCCCGATCATACTGCTTTCCCGAATCGGTTGCACTACAATCCTTCCATCTTTAACAAAGGCTTGATTATGTGGGTTAGATGCGCTTCGAGGTTGTTGTTGGTTTGTGGGAGAGAATTCATGTTTTGACTAATGAGTAGAGCTAGTTGATCAATGATGTTACCCACGCGTGCATCAAGATCGCCTTGTTTGAACATAGGATCGGGAATGAGTTTGTGATTACCATTACCCAAGGGTATGACTTGTGATGCTTTGGTTGTGATTCCAATGTTTGAGTAGAAAGTCATTGAGTCATTAGACGAACTTGTCTCTCCCCGGTTGGTTTTGAACCGATTGAGAATCAATTTTCAAACATAGCATGTCTCTCATTCTCAAGGAGGAAGGCATAGAGTTGCTCATAGTTTGTATTTTTCATCCTTTAGTGAGCTTCACAAATGTGACAAACTTGTGCCATTCGGGATTCATGTTGTTCACAAACTTTGAGTTGAAATGAATGTTAGGCATAGTCATTCGATGTTCCTCATGTCATTCACTAACTTATGAAATCTCACATAGTACTCATAGACACTCTCATCCGGTTTCATTTTGAAGTGCTCAAATTCGCCATAGAGTTGGGATTCTCTGTCTTCCATAGTTAGTTCGAACCCGAGAGAAGCATCTTGACATTATCCCAAACCGCTTTTGCTTCATGTTATGATTGATCGCCTTGTAGATATCTTTAGGAAGACCTTGTAGAACAATGTTTGAAGCCCCGATATCTCGCATCAAATCTCTTTTCTCCTTATCATCAAGCTCATCATACATCTTAGGTCCGTCCATACCGTAAATAGAGTACCATCTTCATTAGTATCAAGTATGTCTCTAGTCGTTTCAACTCGATATGGTCCTTCATCAATGGATTTGAGAATATTGACACCATTTTCCTTTCCAAGGCAATACAATCGATTCGTTGAGCCCAAGAATCGTAGTCGGCCTCATCAAGCATGGGTGGACGAGTATCCGATCCAAATGCTTGTACATCCTCGCAATGATGGAGATGATGAGGGACGTTGGTGGACATGTTATCGATTATACGGATTTTATAACTCAATGATTAAACCGGAAATAGATTCTTTCACGGATTTTACTAAATCAAGAGAAAACCGTAAACAATCACTCAAGTCGCTAGATGATAAAGCTCTAAGTCGCTAGAAACAAATCCACTAAGTCGCTACCAATTAATTCGCTAGACACCCAAGTCGCTAGAATCCCAAGTCGCTAATGAGAAAAACAAGTCGCTAAGTAGTAACTCGCTACGGACCAAGTCGCTAACCAAATTTTGGCAAGAATTGCTACACAAGTCGCTAGAGACACAAGTCGCTAAAGAGCAACTCACATCGACCAAGTCGCTACCACAAGTCGCTACCCGTAGTGGAGAGTCCACTACTTGTCCTTTAACTCGCTAGCTCTAACTCGCTAGCTTTTAACACCGTAAGTCGCTACAAAATAATGAAGCAAGTCGCTATGAAGAAAGGTTATCCGTGAACTAACTCGCTACCATGAAAACCAAATAAACATCACTTTTCAATCCAAAACAACCCAACCAAGATGATTCAAGCTACCAAATGAAAACCTAAACACTTATGATGATTCTAAACACAAAAGTACCAACAAAATTCAAACTTTAACACTAGAGATCAACCAAATGATGCAAAACCACTAAACTTTTTCAAACTCAAAACCACCTAAAACCACTATAAATCCAAAGATGTGCAAGATATGATCTAACCATGGCTCTTGATACC
The DNA here is from genome assembly GCA_022545495.1 of Chrysanthemum lavandulifolium. Classification (NCBI taxonomy): domain Eukaryota; kingdom Viridiplantae; phylum Streptophyta; class Magnoliopsida; order Asterales; family Asteraceae; genus Chrysanthemum; species Chrysanthemum lavandulifolium. The sequence continues at coordinate 67,194,445 of CM040244.1, read as the reverse complement.
AATTGTAAGATATAACTTTTCACATACACATCAAACCATAACACAAGGTGGCGAATAAGATGGAATTCTAGAGAGAAAGTTAGAGGTTTAGGGAACTTAGTGAGAGAAAGTGAAAGATATTATTATGAGCTCCAACTCTACCTTGGAAGGTAGAGAGTATTTATAGTCTTACATAACTCGCCACACTTTGGGTGTGGATCGTGCATACAATGGGTAAAGACCCGTCTGTCCTCCACGGTGTTACTTAACTAAATTACTACTTAACTTAAAAGAACTACGACTACGAGCTTTCTAACGATTACATATACTTGAGGTGACCGACTCTTTAATACCGGAATTTCTAATTCCTAACACCTTGGTTACCATTCCTTCCTCGATTTCTGCCAACATAACCTCTCCCACTCCACCTCGTCCCTAATCATACTGTTTCCCGAATCGGTTGCACCACGATCCTTCCATCTTTAACAAAGGCTTGATTGTGTGGGTTAGATGTCGCTCGAGGTTGTTGTTGGTTTGTGGGAGAGTATTCATGTTTTGACTAATGAGAAGAGCTAGTTGATTAATGAAGTTACCCACGTGAGCATCAAGATCGCCTTGTTTGTACATAGGATCGTGAATGAGTTTGTGATTACCATTACCCAAGGGTATGACTTGTGATGCTTTGGTTGTGATTCCGATGTTTGAGTAGAAAGTCAGAGTCATTAGACGAGCTTGTCTCTCCCTCGGTTGGTTTTGAACCGATTGAGAATCAATTTTTCAAACATAGCATGTCTCTCATTCTCAAGGAGGAAGGCATAGAGTTGCTCATAGTTTGTATTCTTCAATCCTTTAGTGAGCTTCACAATGGTAACAAACTTGTGCCATTCGGGATTCATGTTGTTCACAAATTTTGAGTTCAACTGAATGTTAGGCATAGTCATTCGATGTTCCTCATGTCATTAACTAACTTATGAAATCTCACATAGTACTCATAGACATTCTCATCGGTTTCATCTTGAAGTGCTCAAATTCGTCATAGAGTTGGGATTCTATGTCTTCCATAGTTAATTCGAACCCGAGAGAAGCATCTTAACATTATCCCAAACCGCCTTAGCATCGGTGTTATGATTGATCGCCTTGTAGATGTCTTTAGGAAGACCTTGAAGAACAATGTTTGAAGCCCCGATATCTCGCATCGAATCTCTTTTATCCTTATCATCAAGCTCATCATACATCTTAGGTCCGTCCATTCCGTAAACAGAGTACCATCTTCATTAGTATCAAGTATGTCTCTAGTCGCCTCAACTCGATATGGTCCTTCATCAATGGATTTGAGAATGTTGACACCATTTTCCTTACCAAGGCAATACAATCGATTCGTTGAGCCCAAGAATCGTAGTTAGTTCTGTCAAGCATGGGTGGATGAGTATCCGAGCCACCGCTTGAACATCCTCGACAACAATGGAGATGATAGTAGGAACGTTGGTAGACATGTTAACAGATTATACGGGATTTTATAACTCTATGATTAAACCAGGAAATAGATTCTTTCACGGGATTTTACTAAATCAAGAGAAAACCGTAAACAACCACTCAAGTCGCTAGAAGATAATGCACTAAGTCGCTATAAGATAATGCACTAAGTCACTAGAAGATAATGCACTAAGTCGCTAGAAGATAATGCACTAAGTCGCTAACACTTAATTCGCTACACCACTAAGTCGCTAGAGTCCCAAGCCGCTAGACAAATGCAAGTCGCTAAGTAGTAACTCGCTAAGACTCAAGTCGCTAGCAAAATTTTGGCAGCAATTCGCTACTCAAGTCGCTAAAGATACAAGTCGCTAAAGAGCAACTCGCTACAAACCAAGTCGCTACCACCAAGTCGCTACTCGTAGTGGAGAGTCCACTACTTGTACTTTAACTCGCTAGGTCTAACTCGCTAGGTCTAAAACTGTAACTCGCTACAAATTTGTAAAGCAAGTCGCTATGAAGAAAATAGTCCGTGAGCTAAGTCGCTAGCAAGAAAAACCATATAAACATCACTTTTCAATCCAAAACAACCCAACCAAGATGATTCAAGCTTACCAAATGAAAACCTAAACACTTGTGATGATTCTAAACATAAAAGTACTAACAAAATTCAAACTTTAACACAAGAAATCAACCAAATGATGCAAAACCACTAAACTTTTTCAAACTCAAAACCACCTAAAACCACTAGAAATCCAAAGATGTGCAAGATATGATCTAACCATGGCTCTTGATACCAATTGTAAGATATAACTTTTCACATACACATCAAACCATAACACAAAGTAACATATAGATGGAATTCTAGAGAGAAAGTTAGAGGTTTAGGGAACTTAGTGAGAGAAAGTGAAAGATATTATTATAGCTCCAACTCTCTACCTTGGAAGGTAGAGAGTATTTATAGTCTTACATAAATCGCCACACATCGGGTGTGGATCGTGCATACAGTGGTAAAGACCCGTCCGTCCTCCACGGTGATACTAAACTAAATACTACTTAACTTAAAATAACTACGACTACGAGCTTTCTAACGATTACATATACTTGAGGTGACCGACTCTTTAATACTTGAAATTTCTAATTCCTAACACATGGGTTTCCTCCCATGAAGCGCTTTTCTTTATTTATGATTCTTGTAGCTAGACTCGAAGTCGTGCTCCTACGTGACTTCCTTACCGTCATCTTCTTCCTCATGACAATCTCTATTGGGGTTTTTCATGGCATAGTTATGTCCCATCGTGCATCTTTCTAAGAACTCATCTTGCCCCCAATTGGTTCTGTATTCCGGTCCTAGTTTCACACACTCTTTATAGAACCCAAATATCTTATTCATCACATATTCTACTCCTCTCTTCTTATCCTCCTCATTCCTATAGTAGACCGATAGCTTAAGTTCCTTCTCATCATTGGATAGTGATGAAATTTTTTCAATTTTAAATGGCATTTGACAGGTAATGCCATCGGTCTCATCCTTGAATCTAACTATCCCTAATGACAGATCATAAGTCATCCCGGTGCTATCTACGAATGGCTTTCCTAGAACTACATGGGACAAGATAGGATCTATGCCGTACTAATATCCTCCACAATTAAAAAATCCGTAAGGTACGTGAAGCTACCTACATAGATGGGCAATCCCTTAACTCTACCAAGGAAAGTACATCTAACTCTAGGATCATTGGGGTCTTGCCTATTTTGGATAGGTTTTTTCATCACCTAATTATAGTACGTGCTAGTCATGATGTGTATTGGGGACTTGCGATCAATGTAGGCCTTTGCCACAAAAAGATGTCCTATGCAACATGGTATGTTGAGATTTCTAGGATTTCCAAAGGTGATTCGTGGGCATCTCCTAGTATAAATGGGATGAAGGTCGCGCACTAGGTTTTGGTGATATGAAAGTTCCTCATCAGTAGGAAAATTACTGTAGTATTCATCGCCTACTTCGTCCATTCATCGATTGATTCATCCTAAGGAGTCTCACTAACCTCAAGTACCGTCTCATGGTTTGCTTCATCACTATTCCTATTTGGTTTCACTAGGGTGATGGCATTGATGAAGTGAACATGCTTTGATGAAGAGGGGTCGCTAGTTTCGAAGTACTTTCTCGGGTCCTTAATCTTATCAATGGAAGCTTCGGGAGAGTGAGTCGAGATGGCATTAACCTTCTCGATGGTAGTCCTATCATTATTGGTTATGGCTTTCAAAAGTTTATCTATCTTCCTATCCATATCGACTTGTTGTTGGCTAAAGTGGTCCGAAAGCTTGGCTATTTGGGCTTCTTGGGATGTAACTGGGTGTTGCATCATCCCTTCTAGGTTTTGTTGACTAGGGCCATGAGAGATTTGATTGTTTTTGGGGCCATGGGGAGTCGTTAGAGGTGAATTATTTAGTTTGACCCCAATTATAGTCGGGTTTGCCCCTTCATGCTTCTGGGCTTTGGTAAAAGTCCTCGGTCCAGGTGTTGTGGGGAATCTTCCTCCCATTCCATTGGTACGCGAGGATACGTAGTCCACAGAAGCTTGTTTGGGGAGTTTCGTTCAATTACGAGTGTCATGGGGACCACTACATAACTCACACAAGGAAGAGACCTTGTTCACTTGGCGTGAGGGTTTAGGAGTTTCATAGGAGCTCATTAGGAATTTGACTTGATTTTCAAGTTCGAGCATCCTGCGATTGGAAGCTTGTGAGTCAACGGGAGGCAAGAAGATTGCCTTGACGGTTTTGGGCAACTCACGGGGGTCATTCAAACATTCATTGTCATAGAGGGCAAGGTCCTCTATTGTATCCCACGACTCTTCCATGGTAAGTTCACTAAGTTTGCCACTGGCCACTTAGTCAATGGTTTGCCTAGTTGAGAGATTGAAATGATCGTAAAAAATGTGGACTTGAAACCAAAGATTGATGTCGTGATGAGGGACTTTATGGAGCAAGTCTTTGAATCGAGTCCATGCCTTGTAGAGAGTTTCACCTTGATGTTGTTGGAACATCAAGATGTCATTCCTTAGTTTGGTAGTTCTCCCCGGTGGGAAAAATTGAGCGAGGAAACGAGTGGTGAGATCATCCTAACTTGAGATGGATCTGGCGGGAAGTCGCTCAAGCCAATTACTAGCTTGGTCCCGTAGAGAGAATTGGAAGAGACGTAAGCGCATGGTCTCCTGTGTGGTAGCATCAAGGTCGATAGAGTCAATGATTTTTAAGAAATCCTTGAGATGCTGATTAAGATCTTCAAAAAGAATTCCATGTAATGCACATCCGTTTTGCACCAACCAGATGGTTTCGAATCACAGGGTCGTAGTTTGAGCTTGAATGGGGAGCTCAATGGTGTTCCTACAGCCTTGATGGCTCGGTCTAGAGTATTCACCAAGAGTACGGCCTCTTGGTGGGTCAAGTGGTGGTGGGTTGAGTGGAAGTGGTTGATGTGATGATGGATTTTTTTTGGTGGTGGATTGTCACCCATGGTGATAAGTGACAAGGTTATGAACAAAAAAAAAATACAAAGAAGGGGGATAGACTACAGGAAAGCTAACGAAAATGAGAAAAAATCTTACTTGATAGGAATTAAGCAAGGGAACCTAAATGAGATAGAAGTCTAACTAGCTATTCTATTCCCTGGCAGCGGAGCCAAAAACTTGATAGCAGGGTTCGGGGTCGAGAAAACCTCCTTTTCTACAACCAAACTTTTCAACCCTCTAGGCAGTGAACCTAGTCGTTTTAGTGTAGTATGGGGTAACCTCGGGGATTGATATTGTTCTCTAAGGGAATAGGAATGCTAGAAAGAAATTTATGACGAGAAGGTGGGGTTGAGGATGATTCTTTTTTATCTCTTTTTTATGTTTTTTGAAATCAAAGGTAAAATCTCGGGGCAAATGATTTGGGGGTGGTACTTCTACCAATTTCTCTACTTCTACTATTTACCTAATTTGACTAATTACTATGGATATCTATGTTTAATTAAGGTGTGCTCGTATGGTGATTAAATATGTGTTAACTTAGATACTATTACTCCCTAGTTATCTTTTATTGGTCGGTTGAATTGTCACGTCCTTTATCTTAACGCGTTGTATTCCTATTAGTCGTAGGGGGTGCGTATTCCCTAGTTCTATGAGGTTATCTCTCCTATAGGATTCACGGGATCGGCAAGTACAAGAATGTTTCCTCCGAGCACCCTATCGTCACCAAACATACTCATGCAATTAATACAACGTGTGGAAAACTAGAAGGGGGGTTGAATAGTTTTGCTGATTTTAAGTTAGTTTCAAAAACTTTAGATTCGGTAATATGTGAGATCTTATGGATATAGAGAAAGTATAGATCTAACGATAAATCAAGTGAATAAATTAAGGCAAAGGGATAGAAATGACACAACCGATTTATAGTGGTTCGGCTACAAGGACACCTTCCTTGCCCTACTCCACTCCCCGAGTCACCTACTCGAGAGTTCAAGCACTATGTCAAAAAACTCCTTCAACTTGGTGGAGAAGCCTTCACAACGTTGCTTACACCTTTTACCGGTACAAAGCTAAATACCGAGTCCGTAACACGGTGGACCAAACCAACACGACTATTACACAACAAATATGTGAAATATCAAATACAAGATCTTCGCTACATAAATCTTGCGGAGGAACAAATCAATCAAGGACCCCTTGCTTGGATGACTTGTAGAATGCTCGTGATCTCGCCTTAGAGAAGGACCTATATGAGAATCACTAAAGAAAGAAAGAAAGAAATAAGTACTCTCTAGATCAAGTGATCTTTTGTTAGAAGAGAATGAGAGTATATGAGAGAATTAGTAAGAAGAGGGGTGAGTTAGAATGAATAAATGTCTCTCTATTTATAGGAAAATTTCGCCATTGTTCCTGGATCCCACGGATCCTCCCACAAGGGATCCGTCTAGTGTAATCCTAGGGATCCGTGGGACGCCCTCTTGCCCATGAGTTTTTGGTTATGGGTCATGGGTCATGGGTTATGGGTTGGTCCATGGGTATTCTTTTAGATTCAATGTATCTAATGAGTACATTGTATCTAGTCTTGTGGGTATGGGTCAATACCATGGGTTATGGATATGATCCATGGGTTGTGATTTTTACCCATCCTAATAAACTATTACAACAAATGATTAATTACAACATTTTTGTATTAGATGACTATATGTAAATTCTTTACAAAAATAACATGTATCCTTATAATTGTACTTAAGATAACATTATATTTGTTATCAACAAAACACAAAGAGATCGCAAAATATTAATAGACGTTTTTATGGTTTATTTGTATTAACAATCTCCACATTTTTGTTGATGACAAAACATAATGTTATGATGAGTAAAACTTAAGAATAGATGTATGTTTTGAAAGCCCCTAAGTTTTACTTCTTCTCCCCCTTTTTGTCGAAACAAAAAGTTACCCATCGAAGAAAAAAAATGTGGAAAATGGTCCACGATAAACACTCCCCTTGACGGTAGCTCCCCCTAGTTTGGGGCGTCAAGTGAAGAAAAATAAAAAATCCTACAAAGAGAAATGTTAGTAACATGCTTAGGTAATCTTGTGATCGGCGAGAATCAAGATTGGGAGCCAAGGTATGTAAACAAGGCCTTGTAATAAAACAATAAAGTGTATTGGTATTTATGCCACATACAAGCACGTAAAAATAAGAACAAGACTTGTTCTTGAAAATGGCTCAAAAGAAAAAGTACCAAAAATAGAAAATAGTAATAATGATTCCTTCCGTGCTTGCATAAGGTTCTGGATGGAGGTTTTGATGAGTAATGATATTGATGCAATCAAGGATGAGGTTGAGTATGAATCGCATTTCTTCCCTAAATTCTATTGAGATTTCCCTAGTGGATTGGCAATGTTCACAACGTAAGTGATGTGGGCAATGAATGCGAATGTTTTCCGAGTTGTTTTGATTTGTGAGTTGCGGAGTATGTGGTGGAAAAATAGGAAAATACGAATCAAAGTCCGGAATGGTTGGAAGTGGTGGTGGAAAAGAACCTATATGTTCTTGTAGTTTAATGGGAGCTAAGGGTGGTGATGTTTCAAGATCATTGAATATTGTGTTTGGAGAAGTGGGAGGTGTCAAAAAGGCTATTTCTTTTTGTTTTGGTTGTTGAGATCTTGTTGGAGTCGTAAGGAGTTCCAAAAGAGTGATTTTAGGAGATGAAGATGGTTTAATTGTTGGTGATGAGGGAGGTGCTATAATGGAAGCATCTTGTGGTAAGTTAGTTGATGGTGATGAGCCATTTGATGATGGTTTTGCTAAGCAACAAGGCCGGATGCTAATCTGTGCGGATATCCTAGAGTTTGATTGTGGTATTTTGGAAGGTGGAAGTACAAAGGTTTGGGTTTCATGAAGGTGATTGTTTGTACTAGGTGATTCATCAAAGTTGTAAGATCTTTTGGATGACATGGTGTTATTTGTTTGTGAAGATGAGATGAATATGCAAGCATTTTGGGATTTCTATATATAGAAAAACAATGCATTGTAATGAATGCTTGACCCAAAATGTGGATTAAAATCTAATGATTAGATAGGAATTTAAGGCATGTGATCATGAGAACACAAGCATTAAAGAACATAATCCAAAAAAATAAAATAAATGTTGGAGTTTTCATCCAAAGTGAGAAAAATAGAAGGTAAAAACAACTTCTGTCTCACGGATCCCACGGATCCTTCCCTTGAGGGATCCGTCCAAAGATAAAGGCTGGATTCGGTGGATGTGATCCGTGCAACACAAAATTTTCCTTTTGGAAACATTTTTGCCTAGTGTGTGCCTATATGCAAACTATTTGGAGTTGCGGTTATCTCGACTCCTAAGAAAAAAAGAAAAATAAACTAGAAGTGGAAAAGCATACTATTATGTGAGATAACCCGAAAAACACATATTTAGTACTTGAGTATGTAATTTAGTGTTACCAATGCTCCTAATTCATTGAGGCTTAAAATGAATGTACCCAAAAACACATATTAGTTATGTGTCCCCTTTAGCATTCAAAAGACATGAGATGCAATGAAAACGGGTTTTTACTTTGTATTAATAATGAAAAAACGATTTGTCCTCGATGTGAGAAATTGCTTTTATGAAATTGATACGGGAAGAAGTATCATTTTAGAAAACATTTTGAAAAGAGATTTCTATGTTGTGAAATACAAACGTTTTATCCTTTTGAAAGGAAGATGTGTATCTGATTATGTGTTTGTAACTTGTACTTATTTTGAAAGAAAATAAGAAATTGAAAAACAAAACAAGCAAACAATTAAGCATGGGTTGCCTCCCATGAAACGCTTTTCTTTATTTATGAGTCTTGTAGCTAGACTCGAAGTCGTGCTCCTACGTGACTTCCTTACCTTCATCTTCTTCCTCATGACAATCTCTATTGGGGTTTTCCATGGCATAGTTATGTCCCATCGTGCATCTTTCTAATAATCTATTTCTCGGTTTAAACCATAGAATTGTAAAATCCCGTGATGATGAATTCATCCTGGAGAAAGGGAAAGTGTAATTCTGGATCTTATCTGATGCTGGTGCTACGGTTTCTACTTCGAAGAAGGGATAAAGGGTGTACTTCATGAATTGGATGTGTGTTTGGATATTCTTCATGGCAGTTTGGTTATTACAAGGTTTTACGGGGTTATGTGCATTTAACCAAGGTCAGGATGAAACCATTATCGAAGTTCATTTAAAACGTCTAGAAAGGCTAGATCTGGGCTTTTATCTCAAGATGTGACAATGGCGTTAATTCAGTTATATATATCTGAGGTTGAAGTGAAATTTCACGGGCAAGTTTACTTAGTATCTGAAGGTATCGGGGATGGTTGGATGAAGATTCTTCGAGATCCTTGTTCAAGCTTTTAACATTTTCAAAGACGAAGACTTGGAAATCTAGTTATTTTTGAGTGATTTTTCTTTTTCTTTTTTTTACCACCACAAAATAACTATCACTTTAAGGAGTTACGTTGTAGTGCTTAGTGTCACATTGAATTGTGGATTTTCAAGAGGTGATGTACGTCTTATACTTGATGGTTGGTTGGATGAAGAGTATTGAGTACTTAGGGATTCAAAGGGGGATGAACTATCGGCAAAACACTTTGTTACATATGTGCAAGTTTAAGTCACTAGCTCGGGTTAATTCACTTCAGGATCAAATTCATCATATTGGGTTTTCTCCATCAGTTGTCATGACAAAGAGCCTCCTGAATGATAATGGGGTTGATAATAAGTTTGCCAAGTGATGTAGAAAAAAGAGAGACTAATGACGTTTGAACACAACAGTTCAAGCCTCGTACTCTAAAGAATAGAAACGTGTACGTTTCAGTGCGCTTTATCTTCTGAAGAAGAGAAATATTCTTATGACATTTGAATACTATAGTTCAAGCCTCGTTCTCTAAAGAAAATAAAAGTGTACGCTTCAGTGCGCTTTATCTTCTGAAGAAGAGAAATCTTCTCAATTATGACCATTCTCATCAACATGCTTCATGCTTTTTCCATGCGCGCTAACTCATCAAGTGAACCGAACTACCATTGCTAGTAATCTTATTCCACTTACTCAATTAAAATGGCGATGGCGACATCATATGCAACCTTCGAGGGGGAGAAGGGTGAATAGACTACATTTGGATGATATTCACTTGTTTAATCAAGAATGGCATCTCCGTATGAAATTCTTAAGGGGGAGCAGAAGTGTGATAATTTTGCATGTTGGTTAATATCTGAGAATAAATGGTCAGACGGCTTCAAACTCATGTAAGAACCGAGCTTCTTCTTATCGGGTCATCTTTACATGGTGTTTCTTCTATGAGCTGCTAGTTGACATCTTCTCACAGGCTAATATGATTAATAACTAAGTGCTTCTAGTTGCGGGGCTGATTTCCTTGATGAACATCTTTCTGTTCTTTTTTGATTGGGATGGATTGCATTTAAGGGGATTTGCTATATACAAGTTAACGGGAATGTATTTGGTGAGAAGAAGATGTTAACTTTCTATTCCCCAAAAGAACAATCTTGAAGAAGTTCGAGTCTACAGTCTGTTCTACATTTTATGCTGCATGTTAGAAGACTAAAGACGAGTTGCATTTGATTATCAAAAGACTTCTTCTTATTCTGGGCATTTATCAAAGGGATTGTCAGTTCAGGGGAGAGCACTAGTTGGGGGAGAGTAAAAAGTCAGATTTAATCCCTAATTAGATTTGCTCACATCGTTCTTCAGCAAGTTGATTCCCATAAGATTTCGAGTGTTCTTCTCAAAAGATTTCAAGTATCTGGGCTTATAATGTGTTGCTGATTCTGAAGTATCAAAACCAGCAAGGGGGAAGGAGACACGCATCTAAATTCTAGTAAACTTGATGAACTTAATACTTCTAAGTGATTAAAGAAATCCCGGGAAGACAAATGTCATTACCTCAGAGAAACTCAAGGTTTGACTCATGGCGTTTTGTATTCTTATTCCATCTATGTGGGGGAAGAGATGGAAGAGTTAGCTTCTGGTAATAAAAGAGGTAGACAAGCGTGTGATGATGTCGATGTTATCACAATCATCAGGGGAGAGAATTTTGTACATTGGGGACACATAGCTGTTTCACTTGAGAGCTTAATCAGTGATTTAGTGATAGATCACTTATTCCGAAGTTGACATCCGCAGAGATAATCAGTGATTCAACATGCTACTTTAATGTTATCGGTTATTCTCTATAGAAAGGACATTTGGGTACTTCGGGTTCTTGAGCTTCATACACTATCATCAGGGGAGAGAAATGTACTTCAAGGATGGTTAGCAGATTCACGTGATCATACTTACTGATTTATTACGGAGTTGAATTCCGCAGAGATGATCAGTGATTCAATATGCTATCCCGGTGCTATCGGCTATTCTCTCTTCGGGTATATGTGTACTTCGGGTTCGTGAGATTCATTCAAAGAGACTGACTGCATCAATTCAACTACTTGGGGGAATTGGTCTCTTGACACCTTTTGAGGATGCGTCGCTTCAGACTTCAGTGGAAAAGAAATATGAGAAGATTCATTCAAGTGTGAGATGATATGTTGCTATTCTATCTTGATGATATAACCCCAAACGGAGAACCACAATGATCTTTCTTAAAAGGAGCAGCAAGATCGATGATATGGAGGGCTTCTCCGTGCACCTGGCTAAGGCAAGCTTGAAAGAGAGCTTAGAATCTGCTCAAGAAGAAGATTTTCGATTTGGGGGGAAGCTGCCAAAGTCTCACTTTCAGATGGTTCAATTTCTCCCAATTCAGGAGCCTCGAAATCTTTGGTGGTGAAAGTTTAAGAGATGATGAGTTCTATCTTCTACAATGGGGCTGCTCGATATCCTTATCTCGGTACTCGTATCATCATCCTTCTTAAACTATATCATCTACTCTATCTTTGTAGATATTTATCAAAAACCAAAATACCAAAATATAAAACCAGCAAAAAGAAAATAGAAAAATATAAAACCTACAAAAATCCATAAAAATCATAAAATTTGAAAGAGACCAAAATGTTGTTTTTCAAAGACATGTCTTCTGGTATCGATAACATCTACGGTCTTAGAAATATCATTCAATAATGGCACGGGACCATAGATGAAGTTCGAGCAGAAGGTGTAAATATTTCTTTTCAAAACATGTCTAAAATTATGGTTTGCTATTAATTATTTCAGATAGCAACCCGCTCTTAAAAAGAAGGAAAGTGTTGCGCTAAACCAATTTTCAAAAATATTGAGCACTTATCCTAAAACTAAATGAGGACAGCATGTCGTCATAAAGACTGCTGTTCCTACACAAATGTTTTTATTTCTCAAAATTCTTCAGAAAAATATTTGTTTGTCAAAATGGTGGAAAATGAGTTGCTAAAAAATCAATCAGAATCTGTGTTTACATAAATTTGCAAAACCCAGTCAATGACTTCAGCATGGTTAAAGCTTTTCATAAAATGAGTCATTGATTGAGTGGGAGAATGTTTTCAAATTTATATCATCTAACGGGCTTATATAATCATCCTATGTGCTTAACTGAAAAGGATAATTGCCTATGTTGAAGGACTAGGAATCTAGGATGTAATTGTTAGGATTAGATGATTATAGTTTGATGAACACATTATTCTCATGCCTTATTTGATCTGATTGACATGTTGGATTGACTTTTATTAGTCGATTCCTGTTTGGGTGTTGTCGACCACCATATATTTATTTTTGTTAACTAACGTATGCAGATAAGATGGTTTACAAGAATGTTCCCGATCCGGATCCCACAAAAGAAGATGATTGGATGCCGAATGGAAATGACAACTATTTCTTGGGTCGAAAAAAGAAGAAACGGAGCTTAATTGGACCTCTATGGAAAGTTGGCACGACAAATGCAACGTCAGAGGTCTCGCTGCATCAGCAGACGGTTTTCTTCCAGTCTAACAGCAACAATAGGAGCAGCTTAACCACCTAACGTATCTTTGTGCAGGACAAGTAGTGAATAATACCATTTTTCAAAAAATAATAATAAAATTATTTTGAAAATGGAAAATATTGTTTTGAAAATAAACTGAACTCAAACTATGAAAATCAACCGGACTTCATTTCAAATATAAGTCACTCAATCAACGACTACGGTCATCGAATGAGGGGGAGAGTGATTTTAAATTAGATATTTTCAAACGATATTTCATATATCAAGTCCGTTTGTACTAAATAAGTGGTGATCTAAATATTCAATGTTATGTCATGGTCTGATTTTCTTTAAAACTCAAAGATCTTTCAAAATGAAATATTTTTTGTTCTTGTTTGATTGTGAAATTGTTTTATTTTACTTAAAGATATCTTAAAAACTATCATACATGACACTAACAATCTTTAATGTCTATAATTGGTCCTTATAAGTCAATTTCAAAATTTAAATCTTGCCACGTCTTTACCTAAATTTTTCTAAATGATTCAAATCAATTGGGATCACAAATCTCAATTGGTTTGAAATTTTTGATCTGGGAAGAGATCGTGATTTAAATCTGAAATCGGTTTTTAAAGGGTGATTGTTTCATAAGCACTCCTTCCTTCATGTGTCAAACGATTTCAAATTCATGATGCACATGATTGAGGATGAGCATTTAACCAAAAACCAGATGAGTATTTAAACCAGGCCACATTTTCTCCCATGTTTTCTAAACCTAATTAAATCACTTGAGATACAAAATCTCGAAAGGTTTGATATCTTTGATCGGGGGAGAATTTGTGATTTAATTATGAAATATGATAAATAATGATCGATTTGATTCAAAAGTGCATGCTGCTCTCCCATATGTGCTAAACGCTTTCGAATCTCAAGCACATATTGAGGGGGAGCATTTCAAAGAAAATAAACTATCAAGGTACAAAGAATTCTATGTTTCAACATAAAGTACCTTGATTGATTTTCTAATGGTTTCTTAATGGCTATTGTGATCGTGGATGTACTTCAAAAGAACTTTTTCCTCTATGTGATAAAATGATTTCAAATATCCAACGCACATATTAAGGGGGAGAATTTACCAAGAAACTCAAATGGCTTTTTTCATGGAAATTGTGATCAAGAATATATTTCAAAGACCTTGTTGGGAATTCTGAAAAGTAGGAATTCTGCTGAAAATAATGCTGAAGGAATCTGCTGAAGTACATGGATGATGAAGAAGAGTTTCTGCTGAAGTAATATAAACGTGTAGTTTGTTTCTGCGGAGATAGTTATTCCGCGTATTCTATTAGTTTGTTAGGATATGCATGAGCTATTTTAGGTAGTGATATGCATTTATTTTATATTATTGTTTACTTAGGGTTCCTTGTGTATAAAAGGAACTGAGGACTTTTGTATTTGATAACTCTTGAGAAAAACATTACAGGAAAAACATCTTTAGAGTGAGTGATAAAGATCTATAGAGGATCATTGTTTAATAAAAAAACCTTGTTGGTAACTTTGATTGTGTCAATTATTATTCCGCTGTGCATATTCAATCATTGTTATTACTCATACCCTAGTTGAGTCAGGATATATTGATGCTGGTCCCGTTTGATCAAAGTAATTGAAAAGGTTACGTGATTAGTCGTGGTGCATTTAATTGGTCGTGGTTACTGTTTCTTCTGATTACATTTTGTTTCTTCTGACCACAATTGAAACTGATCGGTGGTCTTTTATTTATTGATCACGTGATGGGTTACAAAAATTAAGGTTCATTTGGTTTGATGAACATGGGATCCACGTGAGGATATATGTTTTGGATTCATACTGCTCATAATAAAATGGGTTTTTCTAACTTGTGCCATAGAGGCACAAGTTAAGCACAATAAAAGTACACAGAAAGTACATCGGGACCCATATAAAAGTACACTTGTCTGTATTTTTATGTGAATCTCTGTGTACTTTTCTGTAGGCCCCAATGTACTTACGGTGTGCTTAACTTGTGCCCTAGGGGCACAAGTTAGAAAAACCCTAATAAAATACTCCACTTGTATAATTAAGTATTATATTTTGATTCGGTGGAGTGTGGTGCATGGCTGTTACAGTGGAATTCATTTTGATTGGTCACATTCGCATCTTTCTTGATCAAGTGCAATCTGATTGGTTCGTGGCTCTTTGATTCTAATTGGTGCTCAAGTGATCACGTGACCAAGAGGTAACATCAGTTATAGGTTGGTCAGTGTATTTTTGTTGGTGATAAATTTCAAAAATTGGGTCGATATTAATATCAGTGTTTTATAAGTTGGTTTTGTGGAATTTAATATTAAAGACTTGTCTGTGGTGGTCTTATACTCTACGTCATATTGAAGATTTGTTATTGTTTTGATCCATCGTTATCGCAAAAGTGGTACAGTAAGATTCGATCAATTTACATCATTTCAAATGGAAGAATTTGATAATAATAGGGATGACGTTATGTTTCCTTATTTGATGAATGATGAGTACGAGGTCTAGGCTAAGAAGATGAAACCCTGGATCATGCATAATGATATGAATATCTGGAAGGTGATCCAAAATGACAATAGTTTGAAAAGGATTGGAAGCGATTACGATGGAAAAATCACTATTCTTCCTCCAACGACTACAGATGAACAAATTGCTGTACAAAGAGAGTCAAAGGCCAGAACTACCTTGCTTAAATCTATTCCTGCTGATCATGTAGAAGATTTTCGTTATATAGATGATGCAAGTCATATATGGAATGCACTCAAAGCAAGGTATGGTGTAAAGGCTGAGTTCAAGGAGATGAGCAAGGAAGCTTATACTAAAGGTGATGCTGAAGAATTTGCCAGTCCACAATTTGCCTTAATGGGCATCTCTCAGGTACATAATTGTGTGTTTGGTTGCAGTGAAAAATATAATGAACTTAAGGAAGCCTATGATGCATTGAAACCTAAATATAATGAATGCTATGTTGATGTTGAGGCTTATAAACAAGCTTTAAAAACATTAGAAAGACAAAAAGTGTGGTTTCAAAAGAATCAATTGGCTTATGATGAAAAGATAAGGGTGTTGCAAAGTGATCTGGAATGTACTAAAATTGATTTAAAACGCACTGAGAAAGAAAAAGCTAATGTAGTTGCTGAAAACCAAGTGTTTAAAGAGAAACTAGATGAGAAAATAGTTAGGCATAAAGAATGGTTAATGTCAGGTGACAATTTAGCTGGCTTTATCTATAGTAGTCAATCTGAGACTTCTAGGATTGGTTTAGGTTTTAAATAATATGTAGGTCAAGAAGCTAGGTATGATGGGCGTAAAACTACACCAGCAGGATTAGCTAATTATGTGAAAGAAGGTGATTTACATGTTGTCCCTGGACCTATTAGAGGTGAACATATGCCCATTGACCTATCTATAACTGTTGACTTTGATGGATCACACCATCTATATGGCAAAAAGTCAAGTGACTTGCTAGACCTTAATAGCAAAACTAATGACTCTGTTTCTTGTTCTAAAAGTGACAAGTCGTCAGACCTAAAGTCCACTGACTATGCCTCATGTGATTCAAGTGAAAAGTCTGACTCACCTAGGCACACACCCATGACCACACCCAAGTCCAAAGTAGTCGATGACGAGCCCAAACAAAGCCGCTTACTTATTTTGTTAAACACAATTTTGTCGCTAGTTCTGCTTTCTCGATAAGTTTATATGTAATAAACAAAGTTGTGTTAAGAATAAGTCTTTAAGAAGAAATCTTGTTTTGTGTGTGGTAGTAAACTCCATCTTATTAAAAGCGTGATTATCATGAGAAAAGGATGGGTGTTTCCTATGACCAATGTACATTTAGACCCACATGGACTAATGTTGCTAGTATTCCTCCATTTGTTCCCAAAGTCGCACATGTGAGAGGTGTAAACCAGCTCCTACCGTAAGCCAAAGGTGTATGCATCTGCTTACGCTAATAGGATTAATAGGCCTTTCCGGCCCATTTGGTGGAGGATATTCTTCACCAGTTACTACTGGTTGGTGGACCAGAAATGCTAGACTTATGCCCTATAGACCTACAAGTTATGTATCTTATATGAATATGGCACATGGTGGAGTTAGAGTGGAAACTGCTGTTAAGCCCTCAACAGGTTATTCTTGGAAAACTCAAATGAAAGGTTCACTCTGGGTACCCAAGAACAATAGTCTTTGTCAGGTGCATTGATTGAGGGGAGGCTTATTGTTGTATTTTTGTATTCTAACCATTTTTGCAGTTGTTGGATCCTCATACGCCTTAAGGGAGGCTTAGTGTTTCTGTTGACACTACAAATGTCTTTGGTTTCTGCTGCTGCTTGATGGTATATTTTTCATGTTTTGTTTATTTTTATTCTTTCTTTATTTTATATTTAAAAAATAAAAAAAAAATCGTGTCATTTCTTTTGTTTGTTAAAAAAAAACAAACTAAACTCTAACCTGTGTGTGTTTAGTTTTTACTCTTTCTTGCTTGCAGATTTTGGTGTTGGTTAATTACCACACAACTTATGGTTTTCATCTCACCATGTCTTTCTGACACAAGAGTTGACTAGCCCACAAGATTATGGCTTGTGGTAAAGGCTGCGGAAATCCATAAATGGTAATCAACTCACCGTGATGATGACGACATTCCATCCAAGAGTTAGCTAGTCCAAAAGCAAACGGTTTTTGGTAAAGACATCTCAATTCCATTGATAGCTGTAATGGTTTGCTCAAAACCATAGGGTACTTCACTCACCCATGCTTCATTGCCGAGAGTTGAAATGGTCATCAATTTACCATAGTTGTCGCCTATATTGGGTGACCAAAGGATTGACTAGTCCCGAGCAACGGCTACGGACATTTCAATCCGCTCATGGTTTCTAATTTGCTAATAAATCGATGGTTATCTCAAAGACATTTCATATCAAAGCAAAACATTCCGAAAGTCTCATGGTTTCTAATTTGCTAATAAATCGATGGTTATCAAAGCTAAAACTCTAAGGTAAGTACTCAAGCACTCATCCCAAAGCAACCCGACTTCCAATGCTTAGATACCGCCGCGGAAGAAAAGAAAAGTGCGGTGAGCTTCAAAAGCCCAAAGAGCATGATATAGAAGCAAAAGCGAATACTAAACGATAACGGATATGAAATAAAGTAAATAAGCTATACAAAATCTTTATCATTTTCAAAGCATAAATCATAATTTCAAAAGAAGTTTATAGTCAACTACCACGAGCCCGTAACTTATATCGATCACATTCATATTCACACAAGGCAACATTTTGTAGGGAGACCTACCAGAGTTATGAAGGGCGCAAGACGCACGCAAAGATCAATCATCGATAACATATAACATATAATGGATAATGATCTAGGATGCATCCATACGCCCTTCCTACATATTCAAAAATATGCTTCACCATCCGAGACGTGGCGTAACATCACTCTATCGCCCTAGAGTCATATCGAGGGTGCATCATCGATACGGACATGGAACCCCATGACTAGTTAAAATATTTGGCTCGGTGTCAAACTATCTTAGGTCAAATCGAATGTCATAACCGACACAGATCATATTTATCGAAAATCATTCATATTTCCAAAATCATAGTTTTCATATCGGATAGTTCAAAAATCGATGTTTCATAATTCGTAAATCAAAGTTCGGATAAGCAATAGCTCAAACAAATCGATTTTGGGATTCATAGCAAAGGCTTAGGAAAACCTAATACGAAAAGAAAACATTAAGAGAAACTTCTTGAAAAGGTCGAATATCATACCTTATTCCAATGCAAAGATCGAAAAGCGTAAAGACGAAAACAAAGGATTACTCCTCTTCACGTAACCTATAGACATTAACGGTCGTCACGTTATTAATGATTTCATAATCGTCAAAATGATCTTTTAATATTTAGTATCCATAATTAGTAATCTTCATACTTTAGGATTTTATTAGTGAGTCTTAAGTATTTTATAATCAATGTTGTAGATTAGGGTTTGTTATATCATTTATTAAAGTCCGTCTTTAAATGTGAAAATAGTTTTATAAGTTATAACTCACACATGAAATAACACTTACTATATTTAGTTCAAACCCTAATATACTCTCACTTATGTTCTAGGGTTTCTTACTCTTTAATAGCTCATTAATATGTATTCATTTTCATGTTACGCCTTAATAACTCCCCACTTAACCTAATATGTAATTAATAACCTTCTTTACGCTTACCCTTATCATACACGCTTATGATTTCATGTGAACATACATTATTAGGGTTTAGTATACTTCATACGCTTTACTCATAAAACTAGGGTTTTATATTTACGTATCCTTTACCTATTAATTACATGTCTAAATCTCATGTACACTTATTTAGTTCACTTAGGGTTTTGGCTAGCATGTTCTATCCAAGTCCTAGCTCATCTAAACGTTACATATTCAAGTCACATGTTTTAAACCTCATTCGAAAACTCATGCATGCCTCGTCTCACTTCATACATGTCTCGGCTCACCTTAACTAAACATATACGTGACCCGATTCAATATTACTTATCATTATACACGTTCCTTATTGATTATACGCTTAATATAAATTAGGGTTTCTAGTTTTTCTTGGTTACCACCTCTCGGCCCCAAAACAAAAGAAAAGAAACGCGACCAATCAATTATATCTCAACATATACATGCAAGGTATATTAAAAGAAGATGAATAAACGTTATACCTTAGCTTGAATAAGAAAAATCGACACCAAGGGTGTTTGGGAAGCTCTCGGCGAAACAAAGAAAAGAAAAGGAGAGGCAAAACTAGGGTTCCAATTAAGTGATTATGTGTTGTATTTATAGTTATAGAATTTGAGTTAGATTAGGAAAGTGTTTGGGTTTGGGTTGGCTTGGATCCAACCGAATACACACACACAAACAATATGGGCTTCGGCCCCCCTCCTCCTTGGCTCACACGAACACAACAAACACCCTCTTGAGCTTAGGCTTGGCGCAAAACAAAATAAAAGACACAAGTCCATTTAACAAACGAACGGCCCAATCTTATTAGCGAAACATTTACTTCCTTCGTCAGTACCAAAGTCGTTCACGAAATTATACTCGTTAAGTTTTTATTTATTTAGGTTTTAAATTTCCGTACTTTATTATAAACGATTTTACATATTTTATTATTCTTGGTTCCAAGGGTATTTTAGTCTTTATATAGGTTTTAGATTTTCGGGTTTTACATTATCAGTGTACCATAGTTTTCGAACATAAACATTTGGCTACTCCAGTAGTGATGGCTATTGGTAAAGAGACATCAAATCCATTATTTTCAATGATTCACCTCTCACAGGAGTTAACACACCTGGATGTGATGAGAATAGTATGAAACTAATCTGTTTTGATGTACATGTTGTCATTTGTTGCTGCAAAGATCTGGAGTTTCACGGTTTTGTCATCATAGAGATGTCATTGTTTGGTTCTTTGCTGCTGTAGTTCAAGAACAATCCTCTAGTTCTGAAGTGTTAAAGATCTATCAAGAAACTGGAACTTAACCAAGTCAAATTCCGCTTTAGGGAGGATTGTTGGGAATTTCGCAAAGTAGGAATTCTCACGAAAATAATGTCAAGGAATCTGTAAGTACATGGATTCTCAATAAGAAGAGTTTCTGCTGAAGTAATATAAACGTGTAGTTTGTTTCAGCGGAGATAGTTATTCCGCGTATTCTATTAGTTTGTTAGGATATGCATGAGCTATTTTAGGTAGTGATATTCATTTATTTTATATTATTGTTTATTTAGGGTTCCTTGTGTATAAAAGGAACTGAGGACTTTTGTATTTGATAACTCTTGAGAAAAACATTCCAGGAAAAACATCTTTAGAGAGAGTGATAAAGATCCATAGAGGATCATTGTTTAATAAGAAAAACCTTGTTGGTAACTTTGATTGTGTCAATTATTATTCCGCTGTGCATATTCAATCATTGTTATTACTCATAGCCTAGTTGAGTCAGGATCTTGGATTCTACATACCTCTTGCCTCCATGTGCTAAACAATTTCAAAATCTCATGCACATGTTGAGGGGGAGCATTTCTAAATGATCAAAACAATTAAGGTGCAAAATGTTTTGATTTTATATCACAAGTACCTTGATTGATTTTCCAAATGATTTTTTCAATCGGTTTCAAGAAGGAAAGAACAACACCAAAAGACTGACCAATTTACTTTATGCATGGTGTTATAAGGAAGGTTAGGTTAGATATTCGTTGTCACGATCCCGCCAGAGCCGGAGGGATCTACCCAGGGGCAATCCACTAGATAGTGTAGAGTCCTTAGGTATGATGAAAAAAGGAGAAAAATGAGAATATGGGAAGAGTTCCGACTGAGACAGAGCTAGTACTGGAACAAACCCAACAAGGTTCTAGTAATGAAGTCTCGGTAAGCATTGAATGTGGTTAAAGAATGAAAAAGAAATTAAATGAGAAAAGGGTGAAAAGAAATAGCCCTCCAATAATTCAACCTTAGGGCAGAAACTGGGTTCAATTCATATGCTACTGGTTGTTACTAAGGTAACGCCGGTCCTGAAGACAAGACGTCATGGACCTAGTGACGCACTGCACTAAACTTCCCAAGCTACTCAAGTTCCTCTTAAAAGGGCTTGTTTCATTCTCATGGGGAACCTACATAATCTATCTGACTTTTTCTTAGAGACTGTTGATATTGAAGAAGGAGACCCTCTCCCTAGTCTCTGGCATAGGAAACCAAATGTGCACAATTGAGTCTAGAGCCAAGAGATCATCCATAATAGCTCATTAGGACAGTGGAAAGAAAGAATAAATTAAGAGTCCTATGCATTATCCTTGTGGTATTGCCAGAACATCCGAGTGATATGTTAAATATTCACGATGAAGATGGAAATCCTTCTAGAGCCAACACCAAACAAGCTCTTTGTGGGTGACATGTGAGATCTTTCCAAAATATCAAGCTTGTGACAACTGGACATAAATGATGGGGCGATTCACTCTTGAATCAACCTTGGTCCAGGAAATGAATTGACGAATACTTTTGAAAAAACCGTTCGATGTGCAAACCTCTTCTTTTCTCTAGCACATCGAATATGTATTCATTTTCAAACACAAAAAGTATCTCTGATTGAAAAAAAAACTTTTGGAAAAACCGTTCGATGTGCAAATCTCTTCTTTTCTCTAGCACATCGAATGTGTATTCATGTTTTCAAACACAAAAGGTATTTCTGACTGAAAATTGATCTTTCTTATAAAACCTTCGTCGTATTGCAAAACTCTTTCTTCAAGCAATACACGATTGTCTTCAAATCAATTTTTCATCAATCAGTGAATCTCATTCACTGGTTACTCACTCTGTGTTGTCTACTTTGGGACGCTCCGGTTTGAGAATGGCTAGATCAAGCTGCGAAACCCTGTCAAAGAGAATCTTCAGAACTCTACCTGATCACAGGCATTATTTATAATGATCAACGAGGAACCGTGGTTCTTGCAACTATATTCATCAAAAGTGAACAAAGACACTTTGCGTGCTTTCTCGCTAACTGCTTGTTTGCGTGAATGTTGACGGTTGCGGTGACGAAAGCAGTTGAGAAGTCAATTCACAACCGCATGCTCACAAGCACACAATTATAATTGAAGAAAATCATGAACATCAAAGACATACAACAAAGATGCTTCCGCTACTCTGATGAAAAGATGTCATGATCCAGAAAGTGTGAGCATGTCGGTCCATAAGTCACAACATCACATGAAGGCAACACAACAAAGGGTGATCCAAAGATTTATTGTGGCTAATGATCTAGAAGAAAGCTCAAAGATCATCAAGATGTGGATCAGTTCAAAGACCTCCACTAAAAGTACAAAGTAGTTGGACTTTGAAGAATCACTTCTAAAGCACATAGAATGCGGACATTGAAGAATTGAAGTCTACGAGCTCGAGCATAAAGACAAAATTAGAATGCTAGGATTAAAAATGTAAATCATGGGGTGACCTCCCTTAGGGGGAGATTGTTAGGAATTGGAAATTCCATAGTGAAGTGTCGGTCACCCCAAATATAATCTAGCACAAGTTAGGTCATAGACATATTGTTATTTACACTATTTAGTAGTTAATTAGTTAGTTATTAGCTTAGTTATTAGTTTAGAGTAACACCGTGGAGGAAGGACGGGTTTTTACCCACTATATGCCTGATCCACAATCCGACAAGAGGACGTATTAGTTGTAACTATAAATACCCCTTCCATCCTTGGAAGGGGTGGAACTTCTAATCTAACCTTTCTTCTTTTTGTTTTAACTCTCTCTCTCTCAAGAACTCCCTCTCTACTCTTTTCATCTCTCTAACATGGCTTTCTTGATTTATCACCATCCTAGACCACCCGAATCATCAAACAATATAATATGTATGATCCTACAACAATCAATAACTAGGTTTCATAGATCTAAGCAAACACAAAAGTAATTTAGCTAGATATGTTAAACAAGCAAGAATACACACAATCAATTGAACATGGGGTAGACATAATGATAAATTGGAATAACAAACTTATCTTGATGTGTAAAATAGGGTATGGGACCCTAGAATATTGTCCAAGTCGGACTACAATTGAGTTAAGGTTTTCTCTCCAAAATTCTACCTACTAAAATACAGAATCATCGAATTCTATATATCGATTTACAATCGCGACGACGTCGCCTTTTGCTAGCGACGCCGTCAGGTCGCCGTCATTAGTGTTTCGTTTTGGCCAAGTCATCGATGGGACGGTGTCACTTGAGAGTTGTGACGCCACCAGTCTTTAGTTGAGACGTCGTCTAAATCTTGGATCTGGGTCTTCTAGAGTGAAAAGTGTGAGTAACGCCCTCCATATATTAGGCGTGACGCCATCAGGCTTTAGGACCAGAAATTCCATTGAGTCGTCAGGCACTTTTGATCAAGTCTTCATAGAGGACGGCGTCGCCATTGGATGGGACGCCAAAGGTGTCCGAAAGTGCCTTGAGTGTCTTTGATCTTGACTTTGCCATTTTCTTCATGTTTTCGCTCTTTTTTGTCCAAATATGCTTCATTCCAGTATTTTGCGTTCAAAAGACCTAAAAAGTGAAAAGGAACAATTTTAAGCAATAACAGATAAAAAATATGTCGAATTAGGGCTTAAATGACCCCCTAAAAGCGTACGTTTTAAATTCTTATCAGTGACCATGTCATTGATGGCACTAATGGGATGACACTATCTGTGGCGATGTGATTAGTCCACGGCGTCCCATTTGTTATGTATGATATGTGATCACTTGGCCATTATGATATGTGTGTATACTTGTCTAAAACATGTGTATATATATGAGTTTTTATGTGGGGGCGTATGGATGCATCCTAGGTACTTTGTTTCGTTTTGTAGTGATTGCTCTGTGTGTGCCTCACACCCCTTTCGCTTTTGGTACATTGAAGTCTGCAGCTCCTTGTACAACTTATGATTTAAAGAATATATGGATATGTATTTGGGATATTTAGTTTAGGGCATGTATCATGTCTTAGATATATGTTTTGAGCTCATAGGCATTTCTATGTGATTTTTTGATTCCTTGTGATTATTTGATTTCCATATTATCTTGTTATCTGTCACTTCATTTGACTCAATTGACTTATGATATTTGTTCAGTTGATCCTTGATCTCTTATTCGTTTGACATATGATATTCGTTTCAACAGGAGCTTATGTTTCCCTTTTCCATATGCTTATATACGTATGATTATTTGTTTTGGTTATATCTGTTCACTGAGCTTTTTAAGCTCAATCGCATTTCTTTTGTCTGCGGCAGGTTTTAAGAGGCAAGTCGGGATTGAAGTGAAGAGTGCATATGAGCTCTTAGTGGATTACCCTGATGATAGATACCCATTTTCTTTTGGATTTAGACTTTGGTTTTATCTTCAGTTAGATTTAGTTTGAATTTCTACTTTAGTTTGGAAGTCATTACGTTCAGATTTAGTATTTCATTTTTCCTTTAGAACTATGATGAGGATTTAAAACGTATATTTTAGGGGGTCGTTTAAGCCCTAAACTAATGTATTTATGATCAAATATTACCTAAATTCGTTCCTTTTCACTTTTTAGGTACTTTGAAAGAAAAATATGGAAATCATGCATATTTGGATTAAAAGGGATGAAAATGTGAAGAAAATGATCAAGTCATGAAAAGTCTAGAAAATGGCACCAGACGGCGTAACAACCGACAAGGTGATGTTGTCACTTGCAAATGAAATTACCAAAACATCCCAGATTTTACTAGAGATGGCTCAGTGAAAAATTGAAGAAATAACAAGTGAAGCCGTCACTTGTTAAGAGAGCTGGAATTTTCTTTGAAAATTATAACGTGACGGCTAGGAAATTTCAAAGTGCGAAGGCGTCAGAGAATTCTGGACGACATCTTAAGTCATAAAGTGACCCCATCACAAGGCTGACTTGAAAGAGATGAAAACCTAATGGCGGCGAATTAACGGAATCACAGTTATAAAGTGACGCCGTCGCATCTGTAATCCTATATATAGTTTTAGAATTTTTTTGCATTTAGTGTGCACACTTGGAGGGGAACTGTTGTGTACGAGTTTCATTATTTTTTTTTACAGTAACTTTAGGGTTTTAACACCCTTATTCATTAAGAGATAAGTCTCTTAATTACTTCTATCAATTATGTTTAATTCACGCTTAATTATGATTATTGTTTCCTTATCTTTTACATGTCTAGCTAATTTACTGTAGTGTTTGCTTAGATCTAATGAAACCTAGTTGTTAACTATTGATTGTCGTCTCTTGTTTAAATGTTTGTTACACGTTAGGTTAGGAAAACTTGCTTCTTCCTTTAGTGTTGCAAGATTGAACGTCCTAAACAACGTATTCATGTCCTAGAGTGCACTAGTAGAATTTTTGTTGTGTTTATTGTGTGAATTGCGATTGTTGATAATAGGAGGTTTAGGGGAGATAACTTAGGTTACTTGGAGATACCGTTTTCTTAGAGGAGATCAATATATTCATAGAGTTAGGACTACGCCTTCAGAAGAGGGACTTTCTTCTGAAAAACCGATTAGTGTTGTAGTTGGTGGCCTGAGGCCACACCTGATATGCTCTAGGAGCTTGTTGAAGCAGTGTTCGTCCATTATGTCGACTGACCTTGTATTGGGCTATCATTGTTATGATGACAACAGGGTTAGATGATGGTATGAAGGTGTCCCATGGAATGCTTCAAGATGGGACACGCTGCCAATAATTCATAAACCCACTACCTATTTTACTGCTTGAGTGCCATGATTTAATCATGTGAATGTTCCATACTTATTCTTTAGGAATGTTTTAAATTGATTGTTTGGTGTTGCCTACCATGGATGATTTTTCAGGATATAAATGTCCGGGTGTCCGTGTGATGGGTTGATCCATGGGGGTGCTTTTATAAGGTGTGCAGGGGTAGGTAAACCAGAGTAACAATTTTTCCTCTCCCCTGAGTATTTCAGTGAATATCATGACTAGTTTTCCGTCCTCATCGGGTGTCGAGTTGGGGATGGTGTAGGGAAGATGTTACTTTGAGGGGACGTGCTAAGTAAAGATACCAGGGTGTCTCTTTGAGCTTGGCTCATGGTAATGTTAACACGAGAGTTGGTTCTAGGCGATGGTGTTCCCTAGCTATTAGGTGTAAAGTTATGCGGGAAAGAAGTGAGAATGCATCTATTTGAGAACTAGCCAACCTTCTTTCTTCTGCTTTTTTCTCCATGTAAGCTGATATAGTCGGCGTGACCTGAATGTAATGGAGTCTTTTCCCCTGTTGTACACTGGCACCTAGCCTATTGTTTGATAATGGCATTTTGAAGTCGTCCAACCAAGACTGTACCCTAAGACTCTTTGAGCGACCCTGACCTCTAATTTTTTTCAACTGATATGATTTTATATGTTGACTTGAGAACCTTGTGATTTTCGTGGGAACGTGTAGGTCCTTCTTGGAAGAGTGATGTATGCAAGTTGATATGGTCATTCGTTACATGCATCTCCCCTGATGGTCCTCTTGCAGGGTTTCCAGCTGGCTGGTGAACCTCATTTTCAGGTATTTCTTGACCCTCCTATGTATGAGTGATGCTATCTACCTCGAGAGGTCCGAGGTGGTAGTTAGTTATCTCCAGAATTTGAAGGGTTTGTTCGCTAGACATCTTTGGTCAAAAAACTTGTTGAAACTTGCAGACCTTGATAGATCTTGAGCTCGTGGATCGTTAGCTATGCCTATGTAATCACAAGCACAGTAAAAGATAATCTCTACAACTTATGTTTAATAGCGGAAATATAAACACAAGCAATCACGAATAACTAAGAACTTCAGTGATCCTCTATGGATCTTTTAATTAACTAAAACTTTTGTTTTTCAATCGGTACATAACTCAAACTATTATGTTCCTTTTATTGTCAAGGAACCCTAAACAAAACCCTAAACCGTTTCTCAAGAAACGTATAAACATAAAACTAAATAAGATATACACAATCACTTCCTAATAAAGCTCATGTATATCCAAACTAACTATACTAAACACGGAATAACAACTTCCGTAGAATCAAACTATCAACTATCAACTTCAGCAGAATTATGTTCTTCGGCAGATTCACACTACTTCAGCAGAATCCCTTCGGCATTAACTTCAGCATAATCCATACTTCACATAATTCCCAACAATCCTCCCCTAAACTGGAATTTGACTTGGTTAAGTTCCAGTTTCTTGATAGATCTTTAACAAAGCAGCATCTGAGGATTGTAAATGAACAGCAACAGCAAAGAATCAACATAAAAACATCTCAGTGATGAATAAACTCTGAAACTCCAGATCTTTGCAGCAACAAATGACAACATGTACATCAAAACATATTAGTTTCATACTATTCTCATCACATCCGGTGTGTTAACTCCCGTGAGAGGTGAATCATAGAAAATAATGGATTTGATGTCTCTTTACCAATAGCCATCACTACCGGAGTAGCCAAATGTTTAAGTTCGAAAACCATGGTACATCGATAACCATCGATTTATTAGCAAATCAAGAACCATGAACGGATTTGAAATGTCTTTACCGTAGCCGCTTGCTCGGACTAGTCAATTCTTAGTATAGGTGATATGAAAACCCAATATGGTATTCCAATGCCTTTACCACAAGCCATATACATGTGGGCTAGTCAATTCTTGGATTCCAAAGAGGAATAAACCATGGTGAATTGATGACCATACAACCTCAAGAATTAAGCATGGGTGGTTGCAATCCCTATGATTTTGAGCAAACCATTACAACTATCAATGATTTGATGTGTCTTTACCAAAGTCAGCACTTTGGACTAGCTAACTCTTTGACATACCCAAGGTATATCCGTGAGTCAATAACCAAGAAAATATACAACAAATGCAATAAAAGTTAGACAAACCAAAAACATTTTTTTTTTTTTTTTTTTTTTTTAACTAAAAAATAAAGAAAACAAATATTACAAAAGATACAATTTACAAAACTCAAGATGAACCTTTTTGTGATATAAGCTGAGATTTAATCACACCAACACACTGTGATGCATGAAGTTCATCATTACCAACTGGATTAGGAGGTACTTCCAACTTCTGTCTGAGCATCCTTTCCATCAGTGGAACAGACAAAGGATAAGTCTTATCTGAGAACATACACACAATCATGCCACATTGTGTCTGAATCACATGAACACAAGGCAGAGGATAGAATCTCTAATTCTCAATCTCCCACTTATGTGAATTCTTCCAAATAGGATACCCTTTACCATCTGGAGAATGAGAATCAAACAAGACTTGAAGATCACCCAATAAATATAAGCCAGAACCTTTGGGTGAATGAATAGTATAATGCTGAGTGACATGTTCATACAGCATCTTCAAATCATGTCTATCCACCAAATGAAAAATCTCCTTCAAGAAGTGGAACTTGAAAGTAGTCTTATCCAGTCTAGCAATAGTATTAAGCTCTCCAGGTGTCCAATCAATCAAAACAGCATGTGTGCCTTCAGGAAAAACATCCATAGTGCCTTCCTTAATAAAGGTTGACTCATCAGCCTTAAGATCTAAAGAAATATGCTTTGAAAGATGTTTTCTAGCTAATCTAACAGAGTTCTTTAAAGAACTGAGTTTCTTTTGAGCTATACTTTTCTTCCTCCTACCAGATGTATAATTTACTTGAGATGATCCTTCCTTAGACACTTCAAAAACATCTTCAGCTTGAGAAGAAGAAGTAGAAGTAGACCTAACTGAAACACCATCACGTAAAGAATTCATTCTAGCAAGTATCTCTTGTGCTTTCTTAGCTTTAGTAACCTTTAGACCATCTTTCTTAGCTTTAGGCACTGCTTTAGAAGAAACCAGAGAAGGTTCAGCAGAAGTAACCGTATCAGATGAAGGAGTAGCTTCAGTAGAGGTTTCCACACTAGCAACTGTCTTTGATCTCTTTGCTTGAGAAACAGTTGATGAATCAGTTATCCTTTTCATTGTACCAGAAGAAGTAGGAACAGATGAAGATGTAGAAAACTTCATGATCATATTATAACTTCTGATCAAAGCATCATCAGACAAAGCTAAGATTTGCTTCATTGACATACCATGGTTGTAGACAGAAGAACTATGATTCTTTACAGTCCGCCTCATATGAGCTCTCTTCTGTGCTACAGTCATTGGTTTTTCCCTTTTAGCTTTATTCCTTTCAGCCACAATAGCTCTCCTTTGTGCAGCTGCTTCTAGCTTCTTTTGTTTTCCAAGAGCCACTATTTGAGCCACAAAATTCTCACTATCATAGGCTGCACCTAGAATTCGTTTTGCCAGATTAGGATCAGATGCACCTTGATTAGTATAGGCATCCCACTGAGCATCAGTGATCTTGGGAAATAATGCATCAAGCTCTTTTCTTCTTTCAGTAGGCAAGGTAGAATCAGACTGAGACTCAAGATATTTAGCTACTGCATGACTCTTCTGCATGTTTTCATAATCAGCAAACATCCTTTCTTGAGCAAGCCTGTCTTCCTCAGTCATTATTCCTGAACTAATCAATTCATCAACCAAATCTTTCTTTCCTTCAGAAGGTTCCTCAACAGAATCATTCGGATAAATATGCACAGAATGAACTTCAGACGTAACACCTATATCACCCTCAGAAGAAACAGGTTGTGTAAATCCCTCAACAGGTGTAGAAAAGACTTCAGTAGTAGAATCCAGCTTATAACTTCGTCCAGCAAGAAATATTTCAGTATCATCTGCTGAAGGTTGAGAACATAGATGTTCCTTTACCACAGAGCCTTGACCAGGTTCAGTAGTTAGATCCTCCATATTAACATCAGCAGATACTTATCAACATTTTGTTCCTTAGAAGCTTCAGTGAATTCCTTATTCATATGATGTCTTTTCCTTTTCTTTGTGAACACAACTGTATCCTGTTTCTTTGAAGATTCAGCCGCAACAGGAGATGAATCATCAGTTGTTAAAGCTACATCAGCCAAAATTCCTAATGATGCATGCTGACTCTCTTCCTGCTCCTCATCAGAAGAAACCAACATTCTCCTTTTGCTCTTTCTTCCAAGTTGTTCCTCTAAGTGCTTAACTTTAGACTGCAACTCCACAATTTGACCACCAAGAGTAGACTTGGTCTCTGTGAGTTCCTTTTTGAGATCAGCCACCTCACCTGCATACCTGTTCACTAGAGCATATATAGATGTGAGTGTAATAAGGTCCTCAGCTCCACCAGCTGATTGCTCAGTGGTAATGGGAGCATCATTGGGCCTTTCAGGAGAAATATGTACATGCTCAAAATTAGGAACACCTTCATCAAATTGATTCCTAACCGAACTAGGTGTGGGCTGTCTATCAGTTGCACGCTCAACATCATCAATAGAAACTCGAGTAGGTGATGGACTAGGACTAGGTCTAGGTGAAGGTATAGGTGGAGGTAGATCAGGAGAAACACTAGATGCTCCAGCAGTATTAGAAGGGCCCTCATCAATGGCAACTGAAGGATTACCATCAGCAGTAACATTGGTAGGAGGGATAGTAACATCATTATCCTCATTAGCAGCCTCATTCCCCTGAGGTAACATGGCTGCCAGTAAAGGATAATGTGTCCCCTCAAACTTAGTCCTCATTGAAGCAAACAGTTTAGAAGTTAAAACTCCTATGGGATAAAAAGCTTGGGTTTGGGTAGTAACATTTAAGATCATCTGTAAAAACCTAGGGTACATCAAAAACTTGGTCTTTTTCCTAGTTATATTCTCAACCATATTGTCAAAAATAAATTTAGAAAAATTATAAGTCAGACCCTGAGATAAGCATATAATACCACATCCCAATTGAGTAGAAAATTGATCCCATCCTCCTGATTTATTGCTTAAACACTGAAGCAACGTATGAACCAAAAACCTCCACATAGGACAAAGCTGATTCTTTAACCACATGTCAGTCCTTGTACCTCGATATCTAATTGCTCTAAGTCCATCAAGTACCACAGCAGCATTAAAATGATATACTCCATTCTCATCATCCAAGCGAAGTTATCTCCTAATCTTCTCCTCTGTCACCACATGCTCGCTCACGATCACAAAGAATAATCAGATCACTGCTTTTGCGTTAGCTTGCCCAAAATTGAGTAATCAACGATTCATATATAGCATTCGGAGAATGTGTTAGAGCATAATGAATCTTGGACCTCGTTAAGAATTCTATCATTGGTTTATAAAGCTCATCACCCTTAGCCATTCCAAGAAAAGCAACTTTATTGTGATCATGCTTAAATTGAAGCGCCATGAGAAAGATCGTGAGTTAGGGTTAAGATTCACACAAGTGGAAGTGTTTTGAACGTGAATGAAGAGGGAATCGTTTAATTTTAGACGAAGATATGCGAATAGCGAATAAGTAGTAGTTTTCCAATTTTGGTCAAATCGTTGACCAGTGCTGACGTGGACTGCTACTTTTACCCAATTTACCTTTCAACTTCGGCAGAAACACAAGCCATTCTGCTGAAGAATACTGATTAGCAGAAATAGTTCACGTATTCAAGAAGCTTCAGTAAATATCTTTTTACTGTTTCAACTATACGCATTAAATCTCATTAAACCTTGAAACTGTCTATAAAAGAATCCCAATGCACACTTAACTCTTCATCAAAAACCCCCAAATATAATCACAAACCCTAATTCCAACAATGCTCCAAAATTAGCCAAACCAACCATGAGTACAAAGCCAGAGATCATTGATCTCACAACCTCATTTTCATCATCATCAAGTGATGAATCAAACCCTTGGTCGTATTACTTTCCTCAACCATATCGAAGACCAAAGAAATCACCCTTTCTTCCTTCTTCAGAGGATGACAGTGTAGTGACTCCAAGTGAAGCTTCTGAAGACTCTGATGACTCCTATAAGGAGAGAACATTTTACTCCCAACCTCCAGCACCTCAGCCTCAATGTAGGCCTCGAGCCAGGAATCTGCCACTTCTTATGGGTAGAAAGGTGGTGCTTGGTCTCTCGGCACCAGGTTTTGGTGCATCAACACACATCGCATAGAATTAATGCTAGGGGAGGGTGGATGGATTGCATTTTGGTTGAAATACATGGAGGAAGCACAAAGGAGACCTTTATTTTTCTCCATCGTCAATGTCTTCATCAATCCATCCTTATAATTTTGACCCTTAGCATCTTCATCAAAGAAGTCTTGCAGCTCCAGTCATTGGGAAAGAACGAATGGGTGGTTATGCAGGACTTCGCAAACGTCTATCCAACAATTTTTGTGATAGATGTGAGCAGTCATACTCATCGTGCTCATCTTCACTGCTCTTTAGATGTTGGAATAGATAATAAGAATTAGATTAGGATCATTTAGCTGCAATTGATGTTCATTGTACTCTGCAAGCTGTAAGCTGTAAACTGTTTCTGAATTAATGAATGAACATTTTGCTTCAGTACTTCTTTTTGTATAATTATGATAACTTCTGTACTTTGACTTCAGTAGAAACAAATTATTCACTTTAGCACTTTGAATTCGGTAGAAACAAGCTTCAGTCCACATTAACAACCATGATGAATACCAACTTGTATAACCAATCTGCAAAACAGAACAGACACAGAGGAAAACACAAACTAACAGAAAAAGACAAACTAAGATTACATTAGTTGGTTAGTGTTAGTGAAAAACAAAACAAACCAAAGTATACACCAGAACTACAAAATTACATAAGAACATGCAAAGTATATACAAATCCTCCCCTGAGGCATATGCCTCCCCTTAAACTTTGCAGTTAAGGGTTAAGCATACCGATATGGACCACCAGGTGTTGAAACCTTGGTCCATCAAACGCCTTTGTTAACAAATCTGCCACATTATCATCAGTGTGAATTTTAACCACTTTTATCAAATGTTTGTCATATGCATCTCTTATAAAGTGGTGCCTGATTTCAATATGTTTTGTTCGATTGTGAAAACCGGATTTTAACAATGCATATGGTGCTTTGATTATCAATAAAATTGTTGTGTTCATGAAGTTAAACCCATAATCCAACAATTGATTTTGTATCCAAAGAACTCCGTCCACATCAATTAGCAAAGACCACATACTGCTTCAAGAGATGAGGTAGCCACAATAGTTTGTTTCTTGCATTGCCAAGAAATCAATCTCTTTCCAAGGAATTGGCAACCTCCAGTGGTGGACCTCCTATCCAGATTTGCACCAGCATAGTCACTGTCACTATATGCTTCCAATTTGAATGGAGATTCTTTAGGATACCAAAGGCCTAGAAGTGGTTGGCCTTTGAGGTACTTAAAGATCTTCTTAACAGCATTGAGATGGGAAGTAAGTGGAGTAACTTGATGTCTCGAACAAACACTCACAAAGAAAGGTAATATCGTGTCTTGAAGTCAAAAACATCAAAGAGCCAATCATAGATCTCGTATAAATGAACATTCACGGTGGATCTACTTGATGTTGGTCTTTGTCTTTGAGCTTCATAGGGTGTAGTGGCGATCCCTTACACTCTCCATACCAAACTTCTTTAAGATGTCCTCACATATTTGTCCCGACCGATAAAGATACCATCAGGTTTCTGCTGAACTTGTAGACCCAAAAAGAAAGTCAACTCCCCCATAGCACTCATCTAAAACTCTCCCTTCATAAGCTCCTCAAACTCTCTGCACCAAGCTTCATTTGTGGATCCAAAAATAATATCATCCACATATACTTGTACAAGAATAATGTCTGTGGAATTCTTCTTAAGGAAAAGTGTCTTATCAATGGCACCTCTTCTATAGCCATGCTTCAGCAGAAAGGATGAAAGCCTAGCATACCATGCTCTGGGTGCCTGATGAAGTCCATATAGAGCTTTGACTACTTTGTAAACATGATTATGATGATCTGGGTCTTCAAATCCTTTAGGTTGAGTGACATAAACTTCCTCTTCTATTTCTCCATACAGGAAAGCACCTTTAACGTCCATTTGATATACCATAAAGCCCATGTAGGATGCATAAGCCAAAAATATCCTAATGGCTTCAACTCTAGCAACAGGTGCAAACACCTCATCATAGTCAATTCCCTCCTCTTATCTATAGCCCTGAGCAACCAATCTTGCTTTGTTTTTGATGACAACACCTCTGGCATCTCTCTTATTCTTCAAGATCCATTTAGTTCCAATTGCATACTTTCCATTAGGAAGTGGTACCAAGATCCATACATGCTGATTTTTAAATTGTTGCATTTCTTCTTGCATTGCTTCAAGCCAACTGGAATCTTCAAGGGCTTGAGTAACACTGGTTGGTTCCACTTGAGAGAGAAAGCAGGCAAACATACAATGTTCATAGTCTGTATGATTGTCTCTTTGTTGATTGGAGACATAAGAGATAAAAGCCACTTGACCATACTTAGAACTTGACACAGTACCTCTAGTTCTAACAGGGGCATTAGGATCACCAATAATATTGGACTGAGGATGAGCATTGTTGATCCTTTTAGTAGCAGTGGTGTTGACATCAATGGAGGAATCAAGATTAGTCACTGTGGGTTCAAAGTCAGTGTCATAGGAGGGTGAGGTGAAGATGCCAGCTTTTGGTTGATGATTACCAAGATCAGAAGGTCTTGGAAAACGAGTATAAGGTTCTCCAAGGTCTGTTGACTCTCTAGTAGAAATAGGAGTAGAAACCGCTTGTACTTCAGCAGAGTTGGAGATGATAGGAGAAGCAGGATCACTTTCAGCAGAATGATTGTTTCCACCGAAGGTTTCTCTTGCATTCTCTTCAGCACTTTTCTCAGCTTCTAAGTTAGCTACATACTCCTGTTTCTTTAACCTAGCAAGGTCTTCAGCATATTGTGAATCATCATCACTCTCATCAGCACCATCTCTAGTAGAATTTCCTATAAAATAGTTAGTGGAGAAAGAAGGCACAGTAATAGGTTGTTCACCATCTTCAAGCTCACTGTCTGAATCAGAAAGAAGACTCTTGAGTACCTGCATTTTGGTTAGCCAAATGTCTAGAATATCCTAAAGAATCTGTTAAGTAATCAAGGTCAAATGACCACACATGACCCTGTCCTTGAACATTTGGCTTGGTTTCAAGAAATCTCAGATTCAAAGTCTCCTCTATCCTCCTAGCATTTAAGTTGTACACCCTGTAAGCCTTACTATGAGCTGAATAGCCCACAATATAACCATCATTAGCCTTCTCATCGAATTTACCAAGTGGATCACTAGTATTAAGGATTGTTACTTGACAGCCAAAAGGTTTCAAGTAATGTATAGCAGGAACTTTCCCAAACAAAAGTTCATATGGTGTTTTCAAGTGAGGTCTAGTAATGGAGACCCTGTTCAGCACATAACAAGCTGTGCCAACAGCTTCAGTCCAAAACATAGTTGGTAGCTTAGAGTCTGCTAACATAGATCTTGCAGCCTCGATCAAGGTCCTATTCTTCCTCTCTGCCACCCCATTTTGTTGTGGGGTTCTTGGAATGCTATAGTCCCTTTTAATACCCTTAGACCTGCAGAGTTCAATAAGTACAACATTCTTGAACTCTGTCCCATTATCACACCGGATTCCATTAACCTTTTTGTTCAACTGATTTTCCACAAGGGTAATGAAGTCTTTCAGCACTTGTGATGTTTCATCTTTAGTCCGCAGAAAGAATACCCAACAAAATCTACTAAAGCCATCAGTGATAACCAAACAAAAATACTTGTGATCTATGCTTCGTACTTGAGTTGGACCAAACAGATCCATAGGAAGCAACTGAAGAGGTTCAGAAATGATGCTCACAGTAGTAACAACCTTATATGAGGCTCTGTGTTGCTTCCCTTTGTTGCATGCAACACAATTATGATCATTTGTGAAAACTTTGGAAGGTAGACCTTCAACAAGACCCATTTTAGAGAGCTGGTTTATGGTCTTGAAGTTTACATGAGCCATCCTCCTATGCCATTTGGTAGACTCATCCAGGGATGCTTTGGCCACCAAACAAGTTAAGTCACCTTCTGGTTTAACATTAGTTAAGTTGAATGTATAAAGATTGTGATTACGAGGAACTCTTAGCAGAATTGAGGTTTCTTCTGGGAGTTTGAAGTCTTTAGACAGCACAAGACATTCATCCTCTGAGAAGAGAACCTTGTTCTTGGTGTCACATATTTGTGAGACAGAGAACAAATTGAAGTGTTGGAGTTCCTTGACAAAGTATACATTCTCAAAATCCAGTTGAGGTGTTTTGATGGTCCCTTTTCCAGTAATTCTTCCATCACTTCCACCAAAGGTCACATTGCCTCCTCCTTCAATAGGTACAAAGTTATGCATTAGATCTCTGTTTCCAGACATACTCCGTGAACAACCACTGTCAACTATTCCAATATCTTTATGCTTAAGGGGATGATCCTACAACAACAACAAAAATATATACAAAAATTAGTACACTATGGAGGCTCAAGTCATTGCTGACTTGAACCTGCCTTGTGGATCATTAGAGTTATGCCAAGCATATGTATAAGATCCACTATTGTTCTTGGGTTTCCATTGAAATTTTGGTGCCCTTTGATTCCAAGAACAACTCACGAGGACTTGACGCTAAAGATCCCTATACCCTTTCCAAAGATTCATAAAGTCAACATATCCAGGCCAAAAACCATTATTAAAGTATGAACTTGTTGGTTGCACATATGGTTTAGCAAATGGTCTTCTCCAAGTAAAAGGAGAATGAGTGTAAGATGCTTGTGGAACATAAGGTGGTATAGCATTAACATTGGTCCACATTGGTCTAGATGTCCTAGAATCACCATTCCTACCCATTCTTTGCTCATGATAATCACAATCCTTAATTAAATGAAATTTACTTCCACACACAAAACATGTCTTCTGTTTAGAAGATTTATTCAAACCAAAAGATGTTCTATTACAAGCAGAAGTGTTCAAACCAAAACCATGAAAATAATTGTTTTTAACAGAAGTATTATGCAAATAATTAGGAAATAGCTCTTCAGAGGAAGCTTTCTTGGAAGTTGATTCCTTGGCAGCAACTCTGACATGCTTATGGGTAGTCTTGGGTGCAGGCAGGGGTGAAGACTTGGGAAGGTCAGACTTGGGGAGGTCAGACTTGTCATTTGAATCACACTCTGGCAAGTCACATGACTTTTTGCCATATAGATGGTGTGATCCATCAAAGTCAACAGAAATAGAAAGGTCAGTGGGCATGAACTCACCTCTAATAGGTCCTGGGACAGTATGTAGGTGACCTTCTTTCAAAAAATTAGCTAGGCCTGGTTGTGTAGATTTACGTCCATCATATTTAGCTTCTGGTCCTACATACTTTTTAAACCCTAGACCTATTGGATGCGTCTGTGATTGACTGGTATAGATAATTCTATTCAAGTTTTTACCAGACATTTGATATTCATTGTTTCTCGCAATTTCCTCATCTAGTTTCTGTTTCAACTCTAGATTCTCTGACAACACATCTGCTCTTAACTTCTCAGATCTTTTCAACTCATTATTAGAACATTCAACATCACACTCTAATATCCTAATTTTTTCTTCATAAGCTATTTGATTCTTCTGAAACCAAACCTTTTGTCTTTCTAATGTTTTTAAAGCTTGTTTATAAGCTTCAACCTCAACATAGCACTCATTATATTTAGGTTTCAAAATATCATAAGCTTCTTTCAATTCATTATAACGCTCACTACAACCAAACAAACAATTTTGTACCTGAGAGATTCCCATCAAGGCAATCTGATCATGCATATCCTCTGAAGTACATCCTGCAAACAAACCAGCATTGTCACCACCAAGATCATCATCCTTCTCAAGCTCATGTTGAGTCCAGTCCACAGTTTTATCAATAGTGACCAAAGCAGCTGAGGTCTTTCCAGCATCCTTCTGATTCTGCTGATAAGAAGAGTATCTCGTCTCATCATCAGGTTTTCTGTCTTTGCATTCTCTGGAGAAGTGACCCATCTGCTGACAAGTGAAGCACTTGACCTTCCTTTTGTCAAACCTAGCTGGATCTCTTCCTTGGAACCCAAACCTCCTCCCAGCTTTGCGCTCAAACTTCTTGATATTCATGGATAACATAGCCACCTGCCACCTTAGATTCATCTCTTCCATATCCAGTGGATCCACCTGATCAAAGTCCTCATAGGCAACTTCCTGTTGAGGATCATATTCAGCAAAGAAGGATCCAAGCACATCTTTCATTATACTTCTAGATTGAGAACTCGATGGAGTGTGGGTATATGATGAAGATGAATAAGTTGGAATTGGAGCATGTGACATCTTTGGGGTAGAAGCTCCAACAAAAGCTGTGTGACCAGTAGAAGGTGATGATCGGAAAGGACTTTTCACATCATGTTCAAGAGCTTTAAGTTTGTTGTACAGCTCATCAAAGGTAAGCATATCCATTCCACCTTTTGCTTTCAAAGCAATGCTCACCTGCAGCCATGATGAAGGTAATGATCTTAAGAACTTAGAATTACAGTCATCATTATCTGGTTTTGCTTGTAGCTGATTCAACTGACTTAAGATCTTGTGAAATCTGTCATAGCCCTTGTGAATTCCTTCCTCTTCAGTGATGTGGAAGTCTTGAAATTGTTGTCGCAGAATGGACTTCTTCAGCCTTCTAGACTCCTCATTCCCTCCGAACTTAGCTTTGATCGCCAACCATATATCTTTTGCATCAACCATATAATGAAAGTCACTCAAGTGATCTTGAGGGATCGCCTGAAGAAGTATGGTTCTCACCTTGTGCTCTCTTTGAACTGCCAGAATTTCATCAGCAGATTTTGGTGGAATGATAACAACAGTTCCATCAGGATCAACTGTTGTCCTTTTAGGACTGTTACCCTTCTGCACAATTGACCAGAGATTCCAGTCAATGTTTGAAATCCAGTTTTGCATCTACATGGCCCAAAGGTCATACTCTTCACGCTTCAGGTACGAAAACTTAGCATTGCTGTTGGATAAGCTCAGCTGTTGTAGGGAGGTACTGTTATTGTTGTTGGTAACTTCAACATCGTCCACAATTCCAGACATGGTGAAGACAGTAGTGAATGAAAGTTTTAAAGTAAAGAACAGCTCCTAGTATCGTAGAGACTCTCACGAGGCTCTGATACCACTTGTTGAAACTTGCAGACCTTGATAGATCTTGAGCTCGTGGATCGTTAGCTATGCCTATGTAATCACAAGCACAGTAAAAGATAATCTCTACAACTTATGTTTAATAGCGGAAATATAAACACAAGCAATCATGAATAACTAAGAACTTCAGTGATCCTCTATGGATCTTTTAATTAACTAAAACTTTTGTTTTTCAATCGGTACATAACTCAAACTATTATGTTCCTTTTATAGTCAAGGAACCCTAAACAAACCCTAAACCGCTTTCTCAAGAAACGATAAACATAAAACTAAATAAGATATACACAATCACTTCCTAATAAAGCTCATGTATATCCAAACTAACTATACTAAACACGGAATAACAACTTCCGTAGAATCAAACTATCAACTATCAACTATCAACTTCAGCAGAATTATGTTCTTCGGCAGATTCACACTACTTCAGCAGAATCCCTTCGGCATTAACTTCAGCATAATCCATACTTCACATAATTCCCAACAAAACTTGTATAAGAAGATTTTGTTTTGGATTGTTTTTGTGAGAAATGAGTGAATATAGGTGAAATTTTGTGAGTCTTTTGTATAATGTCCCACGGATGGCACCATATTTATTTATGGTATCGGGATTAAGAGTAGATTGGGATGGTTGTGTTGTTTGGTTTCTTGCGTTGAAGGGTAAGGACCCGAAGATATAACAAAGATCAAGAAGCTCAAGTAATAAAGAAACAAACCATATGTGTGATATTGTGTGTGAGAAACAATATTTTACCATGTGTGTGAACTTGTGTAATTTGTGTGTGATGCCTTCTATTTTTAAAGAGACGTGTAGGGTTTAGAGATAAAACCCTTGATGGATGATCAACGGCTGTGGGGAGGCCACACGTTGATCATCTAATGAGCAGACAAGGAGGATATATGGTCTCTCCTCCGTGACTCGCACAAGATAGTGCTTTTCGTGTGTCCCAACTGTTAGAGACAGAGGTATGGGGTGACTAGCCGGTGTTCGGCCCTCTCGAATAAGCCCACTTTGTCTAATATCACATAAGCTCGTGATCTCTAATTTTAATGATATTGTTGGGTTTATTAATTTGATGAGACAAAACGACCAAGAATGAAACAAGAG
Organism: Chrysanthemum lavandulifolium; assembly: GCA_022545495.1. Lineage (NCBI taxonomy): Eukaryota > Viridiplantae > Streptophyta > Magnoliopsida > Asterales > Asteraceae > Chrysanthemum > Chrysanthemum lavandulifolium. Next base: position 67,153,735 of record CM040244.1, on the reverse strand, counting down.
GGACTTAATACGACAAGAAGGAATTCTACAAAAGATGTAGTTTTCTACAAGACATTCCTTATTGTAATTTGTAAACCCTAATCCTCTAGTATATAAAGAGGACATGGGGTGTAGGTTTTAATTTACAAGTCTTCCATAATGTAGTCATTAAATGTGTGTGTGTGTGTCTAGGGCGTGTGTTCTTGTAAACGCCTAGACTAAGTTAGAGTTAGTTAACCCCCAAGATCGAAAGTGTCTTTGATCCTTGTTATAGGTAGATAACACGTTATATTATGATCAAATGTAATTGGAGGTGATTGTGGAAAAACCTTGTGTCAATTGCTTTGATTTGTTTTATTCCGCTGCGTACCAAGTTTATTATCATTGTTATTGTTAAACCCTAGATGCTCTAAATGGTCCAAGGAGTCTAACAAACTCCACAACTGGTATTAGAGCTTGGGGAGCTCGTTACTTAGGGATTCACAAGGTTTTTAGTCGAAGAAAAGGAAAAAAAAATTGAATTTGGTACATATTTTCACAACTTTCTGCAGCACTGTTTTCAAAGCGTGATAACTTTTTCGTTAACCGTTGGATCGTGACGAAATTTTGGTGGAAGTTTTCTATATATCAATATAACTTTTCACCGAAGGGATCTTCTATCTGATCTTCCAATAAAAAGTTATTCATTTTTGAAGTCTGCTGCGGAAAAAGGGTAAAAAAGTCGAATTTTTTATTTTCTTAGGGTTTTAGGGTTTTTCATTCAACTGAGCATGCATTAATCTGATTTGGTGATATTACGCTACATACTAATTCATTATATCATCAAAAGTACAAGTGCTTGAAACCCTAACTCAAATTAAAACCCTAGTTTGCACTATATTTCAATCAAAGCTTATGTGAATTGGTACTACTCGTTGTGTTTTTGTACTGCTCATACAAAAGCAGTTTGTACTGCCAGTTATCACAATAGTACTGCTTGGAGGAATTCAGTTTGTACTGCTATCATATCATGTTAGTACTGCCCGTATAAGTTTCTTATTGGTTAGTACTGCTTGTTTCATACTTTGTACTGCTCGAGTTAAATTTTTGTTCTGCTTATATTGTCCGAGAAGATTAGTTTCTACTGCTAGTATTATGCGATATCGGTCAACAAATGATTTTTGGTTCTCGTATGGTTTTGGATTTGAGGGGACGTGACGATCAAAGTTGCATATCTCTACATGTCCCCTATTAGATAATTCCAAAAAGGGGAAGAATATTACATAAATATGATTTGCAGCTTGTGTCAATAACTTTGATTTGTTTTATTCCGCTGCACACCAAGTTTATTATCATTGTTATTGTTAAACCCTAGATGCTCTAAACGGTCCAAGGAGACTAACAAACTCCACAGATACATATAGCTACCCTCATTTTCTTGAGTTAAGGAAGAAAAAGAAACAACTGACATAAATCTTCTGATCTAAAAACAATAATCCCAAACAAGTTTCGGTAGTGTGCTATATTTTCGTGTATATTTACAGTAAATTCTTAAACTTTTTGTTTTCTTCGTCTTTCATTTTTAGTGTTGCATGCCTAGTTCTTCTTTTGGATGGATATGATCATAAATACGTAGAGTTTGTGTGATTTAGGAGATCATCTAGTTTGGAAGTTTAACACTTTTATTTTGGTTTCTAATGCTCTAGTTTATATCAAACATTAAGTATAAGTTTAGTTGAAGTTTCTAAATTCATTTTCTACTTGTGGGGTTGTGGCAAATTTCATGCAACAGTATTTTAGTTATAAAATTTTTTATGTTGCATTCAATACAAAAATAAAAATTTTGAACTCAAATACCTTATAATTGTTAATTTGACTTGTACCAGTAGTATCGTACATTAAAGTCAGACTCGACCTTCTGAACCTAAAATCCATGCTTCACCCCTGCCCCTACCCATTGTCTTTTGTTAGATTGTACATATTTATCGTTAGTGACAGTTAGGAAGCAGTGGTCCTATACTTACTGCATAATAGATGAGTTTCGCCAGTGTTGCCTGAGATTCTAGCCAAGCCTTTTTCAAGTGTTGATTGATAGGACTTGGTATATTGTTTGATTCGTGTGCATATTTAGTAGACTTGAGCCATTAATATTGATAAAATATCATGTTTAAAGTTTCATATTTTGTTTTTAAGCTTTTTATAATTATTAGTTGTCAATGGATTTTCTTATGTAAAACTTGTTTTTTACTTCTTTTAACATATTTTCGTTTTACTCAAATCGAGTTTAACCATGTTACTTACCACTTAAAAGTTAAAACACATTGAAATCTCCATTATATAGATGAAACTATACCATCTAACAATCAACCATATACCAAAGTTGAGGGTCATTAAGCAAGTTATCATCTGATAAGCACGCCGCTTCCACGTCCAGAATAGTTTCACGCAGAGCTAACACCTGATGACACTGTCTCGTTTACATCCACAATGGTTGAATTGCTAACACTTGGGCCTGATACTTCAGCAAGAGCTGCTTTCGCAAAAGCTACATATTCAACTGCTTGTCTAGCTAAAGAGCTATGGAATTTCTCAAGAAAAAGTTCTATCACAGGTTTAGTTTCTGAAATATAATTGTCCCAACATGTATTATGAGATTCTTTTTTGTACAGTGTTTATGACTAACCAAGATTTCCATTATTCTTTGCATTATGAGATTTTTTCTTGTTAGAGCCTGGGGTATCGTGGTGCCATTCATGGCGCCAAACCCACCACCCCAAAATGAAGAATGGCGCACCACTACGAGACTCGCGCCAAGAAAGCTCGCGCTGTATTTGCCAGCCCAAGCCTTTTTTTTTAAACCAATGGCTAGTTTGTGTTTTTTTTGAATATGTGTAACGGCTATATAGCCAAAATGCACAAATTTACAAAAGTTTTACCCCAAAAAATTCTATAAATTCCTCCTTTATTAATTATCACAAACTCTTCCAATTTAATCTCTAATTCAAGAATACTTAATTTTCTTTCAACTATAGATCCAAACAATCCCAACAACTTCTCCACCTACGACCATTATGATGTTTATTTTAAAAACGACCTGGATCGATATATCCAGGGTTATACGGCGTATGAACAATTTCTAGGTTTGTGTGATCAAGAAGCCAGTGCATCAGGATCGGGTATTAAGAGGACGAGAAAATACATACCACGTGATCGAAAAGAAGCGGAACAACGTTTAATCAACGACTATTTTGGTGAAGGTGACACTCCACCTAAGTATACAGAAAGGAAGTTTAGGCGAAGATATCGTATGAGTCCAACACTTTTTAATAAATAGTCAACGATATCTTAAGCTATGATGTTCGACCTACTCCCGAGTACTTTAATTTTTTAGACAACGTTATGATGCTACCGGTCGTTTAAGTATTGGTTCTCTTTTGAAGTGCACATCCGCCATCCGCCAATTGGCGTACGGCATTGCGCCTGATGCGTTTGATGAATACTTGCAAATTGGTGAACGTCGTTCACGACAATGTTTAGAGAACTTAATTTAACAAATGCATACATATTTTATAAATTTAAAGGTATTTAAGAAAGCCCACTTCAACGGATGTTGAAAAAATATATGCATTGCACGAAAAAGAACGTGGACTCCCGGGAATGCTCGGGAGTATTGATTGTATGCATTGAGATTGAAAAATTTGTCCAAAGTCCTTACATGCTCAATTCAAAAGACGTGATCATAAATAACCAACTCTTATGTTAGAAGCGGTTGCGGATAAAAAATTATGGGTTTAGCATGCATATTTTGGGGTTCCGGGGGCAAATAATGATCTTAATGTGTTATATGGTTCCCCGTTATTTGATGATGAACTTACTGGTAAATCTTCGGAATGTCCATTCATAGTAAACAGACATACATACAAGAAAGGTTACTATTTAGCCGACGACAGTTATCCAACATGGTTCGTATTTATCAAAACGTTTAGTGTTGCAAGGTCTAAAAAAAATTGAAATTTAAAAAAGTTCAAGAAAAGATATTGAACGACCTTTCGGAGTTCTACAAGGTCGTTGGGGAATTATACGACAACCCGCATGTGCTTTCGAAATTAACGCCTCGAAAAGAATCATGTATTGTTGTATGATGTTACACAACATGATATTGGAAGACGAAGAATTTCAAGTGAATTTTAGAGATTTGTTCGTTGATTCAAGTCCAAACATACTAAGCAATTGGGTCGAAAGATGTGATTTACTTTTTAGATTAAGCAAAGAAATTCGAGATAGAAAATTGCATGACGATCTTCAAGAAAACCTTGTGGAGCATTTATGGAACCTTAATCACTAGTTTGTAATTTTAATTTCTTGTTTACGTACTTTTTTTATGTACTTTTTTTTGTTTTTTAATTAATGTAATGTGTGTGTGTGTTTATATTAATTAATGAATTTTATGTTCGTTAATATTATGTAAGTTTTATTTTATGTAAATGAAAAAAAATAGAAAACGGCACCACATTTTCTGATGCTAACGGTAACGGCATAAAATGTGATGTCAAAGGGTTTTTGGTGCCGTTCAGTGTTTTGCTAACGTGACACTGGTTTTGGAGAACGGCGCGAGAACTATGGCCCAAAGATACCTAATGCTCTTAGATAAAGAAAGTTTTCATCTCATTCTTTTTTAATTATTTCCTAATCTTGGTATATATCAAGCGTTTCATCTTCACGATCTTATTAGTTAAAGAATTATGTTTTTCTTTTGAATTAATGTAGTAAATATCTTCTTACATATAGTACTTATATTTAAGCATTTAAAAAAGATGTCGTGCATCCAAAAAGTGATCAATCAAGACATAAGAGTAATTTACAATTAAATATAGTTTTAACAGTAATTTATTTTTCTCATTATGAAAGATTTAATCAAGCAAGATCAAATGTTGAGTAACTTAGCTCCATACATGCATATACAGTAGCAAGCTAGTCCATGCATATATAAGAGCAAGGGTGGGGGTTCCGTTGTTTTTCGCCGAATCAAACGTGGCAACTCGCCATTTCTTTTCCTTCCTCGCCACGACACCATTGTGGTTCGCCACTTTGGTTTTCGCTATTCCAACGACGAAGAAAACAACAACATGCAAATCCTTACCGTTTGATTACAACGGTTACTTTTCTTTTCAAAAACATTTACTTTTCAAATTCAAAAACATTTAAACAACTCTATAAAACCACCATCTACACAAAAAAATTCACATTTCTCAAACACAAATCAACTTCAAAATTCACATTCTCTTTACGCAGCATCATTATGGCTTGTCGTCTCCCTCATTCCGCTACTGATATGCGAACGTACGTTGAAAATCAATGCAATAACGATGACGAGGCTAGAAAAGAAGCTATTATACGCGTCATCCAATTCTTTGAGGAGGGGAGGAATGAGAAGCTGCAGATGAGAGACAGCTACAAGACTTGCAACGACATCAACACTGAACGAAAAGGTGTTATCGAGAAATTTTTGAAGGAGGAAGCCCGGAGAGATGACGAAACTATTGGCAAGTTGTGGAAGTGTGTTCAACGGGTTACGAACAACATCAACACCAAAGTCAATTGGAGCTATCGGGTGAACAACGATGATGATCCACGAGTCTCCTGTGAGGAATCTCCGGTAGACGAGGAAGCTTTGTCTCGCCTCGAAGATTATATACCTCCCGCGTATGATCCTGCGGACGAGGATTTTTCAGATTAGGATTTATGTATTTTCGTGTGGTTTATTTTAATATCGTAGGATTTATGTATTTAATTTTTCGTATGTTTTTTTGTTTTCCGTATTGTAGTTTTATTTTTATTTAAGTAAATGAAATGAATTTAATTGAGTTTGAAAAATATGGAAAAGAAATAAAATGAGGGTGGGTGGGGCCCAAATGAAGAGAAGTGAGTAAGTTGTGATTGGGGGGTATTTTTTTAGTTAGTGTGTCGGAGTGATGTGAAGGTGAGGTGGCACACGTGGGGCTCAAATGAAGAGAAGTGGGCAAGTTGCCACACCCCTTGCTCTAAGCGTTTCGAGTTTGCTAATATAAAAAAAAAGTACTGCAATACATAACTTTTTATTAAACACGAAACCAAACACACCACAGAAATTTAAAGGACATGACTCTTGAGTCTTGACCCATATGAACTACGTTCATACGTTATATTCCTATACACGTACATGACACCGTATCTGTGCGCATACATTATTACCACACACTCATATGTATAGCAAGCCTACCAATGTTGGCTTGTTTCACGTACGTGCATGCATACAGACAGATCGATGCATATACCCCATACTAACAAACTGATCTAAGCACGACGCCACCAAGTATACCTCCAATGCAAATTTTAGGGCAGCATTGGGAACCTAGGACGCAAAAAGTGCCATAAGCACCACAACCCGTACCGGGATGACATGTTCCTTGAAAAATCCCGTCGCAAGTAAGCCCATCACAACACCAATCAAACGCCCCACACGGCTGGTCTTGAGAAATGCAATTCCTTTCCGGGGATGATTTCCTTGAAATAGTTAATCACTTGCCATCTTCCAAAAGAAATTTCCCAATTTGAACTGGGTTGGCCTGCACAAAGCGATGATAGAAGAGCACATTAATTAAATGGCTCACGAGTTGGTGACAAGCTAGGGGAGAGGGAAGTTCTTTCGTATCAGGAAGTCCTGCAACATATATAAATTTGTTAATATATTATTAATGGTACCTAATTTTTGTTCACAGGCAAGATACATTACCATGGATATCATCGCCGCTGGGCCCTTCGATGGCTGGAAATTCCACAGCCTTACCCTGGGCACTCCTTTGCCGGGTAGTTCGAGAGGGATGAGTAGGTAGGATGAGCTTCTCTTCAAGCGGACTTCACGCTTTAGCACCGGCACCTTTCTCGCCCGGACCTCTCACCTATGCCGAGGGTCCTACGATGGCCAACCGTCCTTGAGACCGGTTCATCGAGTCGGCAACATTCTCCACAAGTTGGTCTTCCACATCTATGGGTTCCTTTGACGGAGGAGCAGAGGATACAGAGCTCAATGGTGGGCTTCCACATCATTGTTATTTATAGACACCGACGGGAGCCCACGCCATAGCTCATCTCTTGAGGATTCTTTGGAATGAAGCTCACCTCCTTTGCACCACCAGCTAAAACAAAGTTTCTGAATGACATTTCGCATCGAAGGAGCAAATAAGATAAATATCAAAAGATAAGTTTTATTTCTTATTTTAATCAAAAAGTACATACTTTCTCCATCACAAATAATCTCAAGTACCAAAGGAGACCCTCCCATCTTTCAAAGAATGCCACCATGAAAAGAATTGGCCTAGGGAATGTTTGGCAATCACCGGATGACGAGCCAAACCGATACAAAGGGTTCCTTCTCACAAGATAGGCAGAGGATCGTTGAACCTTTTTCGTCATATTGAAATTCGGGTTTAACAATGCGAGTATCTTGGGAGGGATAATGGTGTTTGGATATAAAAGAATTTGCCTTTCCGGTTCGATGTTCGTAAAAGGCCTATCTATGAGAATGGGCACATCCCTTTTCACCCTCTTAGCCAAGGTCAACCAATCTCCTCCGGGTATAGATTCGAAAACCCCTAGCATACCAATGATGGTTCGAACCCATAAGCTTTGCACATCACAATGTATGTCGTAAGCTTGGCTAGGCCAAAAGGGTTGAACCTAGAAGTGTATACCTCATAGTACCGGAGGAATTCTAAAATCAAAGGGTGCAAGGGTATCCTAAGGTTGGAGGTGGTGAATGCATGGGTATACATGCCTACATAGTTTTCGGGGGCATCAAATATCCCTTGATTTCTACTAGGTAACATGATTTTATGTTCTTTTGGAATTGGGTAATAGGTGAGGAACGCTTTGAGCTCCTCCCTTGTCAAGGTGCAACCTTGTTGTTTGATTACAAATTTTTTATTGGTAGACATTGATCCTTCTAAAATCCACAATAACGAATTTGAAAAACGGATACGAAGGAACACTTTACCTTGTTTGATCGAAAGCTTGATCAGAAGAGGTTTTAGTAGGTGAAAAACTTGGGCGAGAGATAAAATTATGCTAGGGTTTTACTATTTTTACATTTTATATACCCCTACATATGTTAAATCTCGGCCCTACACGTGTCATGACTTATCCCCTTACCACCGTATTTCAAAACTCTTTTAAATTTTGAAAGGACGTTTTCTTTTACCAAGGAAAAGGGGTGGTTAGGATAATTGTTTGCATTAATTACGGTCAATAGGTGCAAGACTTTTCATCTTCGTTCGCTTTTTGTGACGAAGGGAAGTTTCGTTTCTATTTCGAGTCGTAAGCAATATTTCTTGTTCACATATCACTTTCATTGGAGGGCTTGATGATGTACCCTCCGATCGGTCGAAGGACCCCTTCGCCTCGATCGAATTTGTATTACGAAGACCCAAGTCTTTCTTCATAAGTCATTGGTGGCGTAAAACAATTCATCATTGACACGGTTACCACCGGCATCCGCCACCAAGGCCTATGCCCTTCGGTGTCTTCTCTGAAGATGCCAAGATAAAGAAGAACCTTGACTTGGTCTTCCCCACGCTCCCACTATTTCCTTAGCTTCCCGCCAAGTCCGAGATAGTGGGATGAAGCCTAGCGGTTACCACAAATCGGGGGCGCCCCATGATATCCTAAACGTGTGCTAACACTCTCCAAGCTATTTTCATCACCTATAAATAGGTTGGACGAGTCATTTCAATGGTATGTTCATTCAACACGAGATTTCACATACTCCATATTATTTACAACACATATCACATACTTACTCTCGCGGAGGTGGTTCGCAGGCCCAACCCCGCGCAATCACTTAACGAAGTGTCTACTATTTCTTATTGCAGATTGGCTACAAGTTTGGCGCATGCATATCACCCCTCATACCCTTCGATCACCATTGAAGGCCTGGTCGTACGAATTATTGTACAATCAGAGTTGAACCAATTACACACAGGAAAAAAAACCGAGCCAAAAGCTTTCAAATCAAACGATCGAAGCAATTGAATTTCTGATGGTTTTAGAGGTACACCGATCCGGTGATGGTGTGGTCATACAAAACGACGTTTCCCGGCGGTTAAATGACATCCGGTCAATACTGTGGTGGTGGCCTTTGGTGGTTTTAGATCTATCCGCTTGTGTGGATGATGATAATAACTTGATGATGAAATGATAATGGGTGGATAATAGATGTGTACTCCCTCCGTCCTAAAATTATTGTCTCCGTTTGACTTTTTCGTTCTTTCTTTTACAGCCTTGACCTTAGATATTTTTGTTTGTGTTATATAAAACTTGATGCAAAATGTATGAATAGATTACGTTTTAAATGTATTTTCATTGATATAGTTTTCATCAATTATTGTATAACATAAACAAAATTACTTAAGGTCAAAGTTAAAAAAAAAAGACCGAAAAACAAAAAAAAGGACAATAATTTTGGGACGGAGGTAGTACTCGTTTTAGTTTTATCTCTCACACATGAACATATAGTAAAAATCTGATGATCATGTCCTGATGTATTTATGTACTTGTTTTGGTTTTTAATGTTCTTGAATTAATGCATTCGGTGTGCATACGAATGACTTTACCTGTACTGATTAAGTTATTGTTGTGATAATGATGATTTGTTTAGGTATTTGTAGTTTAGTTTAGTTGGAAGATGAAGAAATTTTCTTATGAAAGAAATTTCAAGTTAGAACTAGAGGGATTGAAGGAAAGGGTGGAATGGTTTAGTCATTTCATTTTCAGCAAAGGACGAAAATGAACCCAATTTTTCTTCATAGGGAGACCGCTCGCACTTTCGATAAACCAAGGACGAAACATGCAATCTGAGCAAACCACAAGGACGGTTTTTGCAATTTACTCTAGCTTATGTGTTAACAATCAAATCTCTACTACTTATAATTTATGTATAACTTTTTTTAAACTTAAAATTCTTAAATTTGAGTACTGTAATGCTTATAATATACATTACAAAACAAGTTTAAATGACAAGTTGTAAAATACATTAATTAAAAAAGGGAAAAAACATCACTCACTAAATTAATAGTTTAAATATTTTTTAAGTTTCAAACTTTTATCATTTACTGTTTATAACTCACAGACTTTTCCTTTCTCGCAACGACTACACATAAAACTCGTAATTGTTGCATCAAAGGTCGCATCAAAATACAAGTTCGCATGTATAATTATTTGTCACTTTACACCATCGCATTGCGCGAGTAATCGTCTAGTTGTGAATAACGTTTCTGTGTATGAATACTCAAAATCTCACATATTGATAATATAACATTATCACAACAAGTGCAACAAGACCTGAGAAGAAAGTAAAAACTTTCAATTAATAACAATGTGGTTTGTGCCTTATAATTGTGAATTCGACTTATACCAGTATTATTGTACGATAAAGTCGGACTTAGCCTCCGCTCCTGCTCATTTTCATATGTCAGATTGTACATATTTACCGTTAGTGACAGTTGGAAAACAATGGTCTTACGCGTATTGCATAACCTGGTGAGTTTCGCAAGGCCACATGTGGCCTGGAATTCTAGTTGGGCCTTTTTTAAAGCCTTAATTGATGAGACTTGGTAATGGGTTTAATTCGTGCATATATTTAGTGGGTTTGGGTCTCTAATATCGGTATCTTATCATGTTTAAGGATTCATATTTTTGCTTTTAAGGTTTTTATAAGTACTATTTGTCAAACGCATATTTTGTTTTTAAGCTTTTTATAATTATTAGTTGTCAAACGATTTTTTTATGTGAAACTTGTTTTTAATTTCTTTTAACATATAAAATTGTTCTAACCCAAATGGGATTTAACCATGTAACTAATCACTTAAAAGTTAAAACACATTGAAATCCACTATATCCGTGAAACTATACCATCCAACCATATCCCAAACTTGAGGGTCATTAAGCGAGCTATCATCCTATAAGCTCGTTGCTTCCACATCCAGAACGGTTTCACACAGAGCTAACTCCTGACGACATTGTCTCATTTACATCCACAACAGCTGAATGGCTAACACTTGGGCCTGTTACTTCAGCAAGAGCTACTTCTGCAAAAGCTACAGATTTAGCTGCTTGTCTATCTAAAGAGCTACTTAATTTCTCAACTACAAATTCCATCACAGTTTCTGAAATATAATAGTCCCAACGTGTTACCCATCCGGTCTACGGGCTCTGAAAATTGCTTTCTCCGGTGTTTATGACTAACCAATATTTCCATTCTTTTTTGTATTAGGAGATTCTTTCTTGTTAGATGAATAAAATTTTCATCTTATTCTTTTACTATTATTTCATAATCTTGTTATATGTTAAGCCATCTTCACAATCTTATTAGTTAAAGAATTATGTTTTTCTTTTGAATTAATGTAGTAAATATCTTCTTACATATAGTACTTATTTAAGCATTTATTAAGTTGTCCTGCATCCAAAAGGTGATTGTCGAATATAGATCAAGACATAAGAGTAATTTACAATTAAATATAGTTTTAACAGTAATTTTTCTCATTATGAAATATTTAATCAAGCAAGATCAAATGTTGAGTTGAGTAACTTAGCTCCATACATGCATATACAGTAGCAAGCTAGTCCATGCATATATAAGCGTTACTTTGCTAATATAAGAACAGTAGTGCAATACATTACTTTTTATTAAACACGAAACCAAACACACCACAAGAATTTAAAGGACATGACTCTTGACCCATATATTCTTTTACACTTACATGACACGCCGTATCTGTGCGCATACATTATTACCACACACACACACACATATATATATCAAGCCAACAATGTTGCTTGTTTCACTTGCAATCATACAGACAGCGCCTTCATAATGTCAAGCTTCAGGCAAGCGATTGGCTCCATGGGGAACAAACTCCAGCACCTCCAACTCCAATGCAACTACCCTTGCAGCATGGGTAGAATGGGCCGCAAATAGTGCCAGGAAGACGGCAACCCGTACCGGGAATACATCTTCCTTGAAAAACCCCATCGCAAGTAAGACCATCACAGCACCAATCAAGCGCCCCACACGGCTGGTCTTGAGAAATGCAATTCCTATCTGGGGATGATTTCCTTGAAAGTGTTAATAACTTGCCATCTTCCAAAAGAAATTTCCCAATTTGAACTGGGTTGGCCTACACAAAGAGACGATATAAGAGCACATTAATTAATTATACAATAAAAGGTGTACGTATTCCAAATTCAAACGGAAGCTAAGGGATGCTAAGAATATGAATTATCAAATGCATCTATCATATCATTAATTAACTTGAGCAATAAAATCATCAACTAACATGACTACGTACCTTGCTCATTCCCATTGCTGCATCATGAAAGGTTGTTTCATCGTCTACAACCATGAATATCTCCTGATCACCAGCGTTGTTCGAGGCAAAACACAAAGTCGAGCTGGTACTCGCGAAAACAACTAGAACCAACACCACTGCATACATATTGTTCATGATTAATCTTATGAGTTAGTATAGTGTATGTTTATGATGTTGTGAGGTACTACTGCAACTAGCGTTAGTGTATTTATAGACCTCATTATCTGTTATATTAACGGGCTGACCCGTGAGTTTCACCCGGATCAGATGCGCCGTAAATATTGGTGTCATGAAGGGGACCCTACACTATAAATTGTTGTCATGGAAGGCATGGACAATGTGCTAAACGTTCTTGCCACATAATTGGTGGTAAAAAAAACGTCCTCTCTCCCTACTGCGGTTCGATTTGATCAAGGTAATAAAATCATGATTTTGTATTTGAGTTTAAAAACTTAATTTCTTATTTTTATTGTTTCTGTTTTTATCCAGGATGCTTGGTACATGTTGGCTGTTGCAAAAGAAAGGAGAAAAAAAAAATGAACATTCTTAATTTCTTATGCCGTGGGGACGTGGTTGGGTTTTGGTTTCTTAACTTTACAATACAAATTCAAAATTAATTTATTTGTTGGGTTTATTTAACTTGAAGTTTTTCAGGCATGCAGGGCCTGCCAACTAAACCCAAAACAAACATCAATATGTAAACCCTATAAGATTAATGATGGGGCGTGCGCAATTATTATGGTATTAAACCTAAAACAAGTTTATGGAATTGACAGTTTTGTAAGTCGAATTTGTGTGCCCTATAAATTGAGTTTCATAAATGTTTGATTCTGGAGTTTTGCATGTAAACCTAGTTTAATATCTTAATTAAGTTTTTCAATTGGTGCGGATTGAATTGGAGTTGTATTGATCATATTTTTGAATTTTATGGGATCATGTTTCAAATCTGAGTTTTGAGAACTTAAAATCATTCAGTTTCCATGATTTTTCATTTCAAATATATAGACAGTTAATATCTCTAATTTTACAGGGGTGATGTTTAAGTTATGTGTGACTTTCTGGTACTTTTGTAGAGTTTTCCGAATGGTCAAATAGGTTTAATAAATGTAAACTTTCGGGGTGTACATGCAGTTAACTTTTTGGACAGGTTTGGATAAACGATTTTTAAAATGGTATTTTCACTTAAGAATAAAATCTCGAAAAAATCATGTAAGCTCATAAGACATATAGGTACCTGTTTAAAATATTATAGCTTCTGAATAAAAGTTTAAGTATGATTATAAATTCGTAAAGTGAAGGTTAGAATATGCTAAAATCATAAATGTGTTGGAAGCTAAGGTTTTTGTAAATTAGGTGTGTTTGAACCCGAAAATACATTTAAATGATAAGTATGATATAATTGGTCATATGTTAACCTAATTTCGATTACGAAACCCTAATTTGGATATTTATTGATTTAAATGCTTTTGTAGCCTACACTCGACTTATGACCATTTGTAAACCCTAAATTGATTAATTATGAATTGTAACCTAAAGTTACCAGAGTTACTAAATGTGGAAAGTTTCTAAAATAGAAAGAAACCCTCATTATGTAATCCGGATAACTATAACCACTAAACTTATAAAATGAGCTTATAAGTAATAAGACGATCATTAATTTGTGTAGATTCGGTGAAGAATGAGTAGCTCCTATTCCTTTGTGTTTCTGGTGTGTTTTGCATTTGATGTTTGAAGTACAGATATTCTACCTATTCTCAGTAAAGGTTTCTCATGACTTCTCGATCCTTGATTTTGTTTCATTTATGATATTCCTTTGTGATTCCTTTTTGTTATGATCCTTTGCTATGATCCCTTTGATAAGATCCTTTGATATGATTCATTTGATATTATTTCATTCGTTATGATATTCGATCTGCTATCAGTTTTGTTATGACATTTGTTATGATATCCGTTTTGCTATCCATTTGCTATGATATGATTCGATTCATTTTGATATGCTATGTTTGGATATGATATGATGAGTTGATACGTTTTGATATGCTTTGTTCCGTTCTGTTGACCGAGCTATTAACTAGTCATAAAGGTACCATAACTATGTCATTGATGGCACCAATGGCATGACACTATTTGTGGCGGTGTGATGAGTCTGCGGCGTCCCCATTTGTTATGTATGATAAGTGATCACTTGGTCTTATTGATATGTGTGTATACTTGTCTAGAACAGTGCATATATATGATTTTGTTTTGTGGGGGTATGAATATTATGCGCGGAAGGCGCTTGGGTCAAAGGAAACTTCCTTTGTTCGAGCAAGTTTTCAACCTCCTGGCAGTGAACCTAATTGTTGTAGTGTAGTATGGGGTAAGCCTCGGGGATTGATATCGTTCTCTATGGGAAAAGGAATGCTAGTAAGAAATATATGACGGGAAGGTGGGGTTGAAGATGATTATTTATTTATTTTATTTATTATTATTATTTTTTTTTTTAATCTTTTTATGATTTTTTAGAAAGCTAAGGTAAAATCTCGGGGCAATTGGTTTGGGGGTGATACTTCTACCGATTACTCTGCTTCTACTAATTATCTAATTATCTAATTACTACGGGTAGCTATGTCTAATTGAGGTGGGCTCGTATGATGATTAAAGATGTGTTCACCTAGATACTATTACTCCCTAGTTATCTTTTATTGGTCGGTTGAGTTGTCACGTCCTTTATCTTAACACGTTGTATTCCTAAAAGGTCGTAAGGTATGCGTGGTCCTTAGTTCTTTGAGTTTATCTCTCGTATATGACCTACGGAGTCGGCAAGCCTAAGCTATTTCATCCATAGACCATATCGTCATAAAACATACTCAAGCATTAAATACAACGAAGTTGCCTAGTTGCACTCCTAAGCCAATTTCAATTAAGATAAGAAACAACCTAAAAATAATCAATAACTAGGTTTCATAGATCTAAGCAAACACACAAGTAATTTAGCTAGACATGATAGACAAGCAAGCATACACACAATCAATCGAATACGGGATAGACATAGTGATAATTTGGATTAACAAACTTATCTCGATGTGTAAAATAGGGAATGAGACCCTAAAATACTGTCCAAGTCGGACTACAAATGAATTAGGGTTTTTTCTCCAAAAGTCTACCTCCTAAAATACAGAAAAATCGAATTTTATATATAGATTTACAATCGCGACGGCGTCACCTTTTGCATGGGACACCGTCAACTCGCCGTCAATAGGGTTTCGTCTGGGCCAAGTCATCGATGGGACGGCGTCACCTTAGAGTTGTGACGCTGTCGTTCTTCAGTTGAGACGTCGTCTTGATTCTAGATTTGGGCCGTCTGAGGTGGAAACTGTGAGTGACGCCCTCTATAATTAAAGCGTGACGCCGTCAGGTTATAAGACCAAAATTTTCACTGAGTCGTCGCGTGCATGTTTTGATCAAGTCTTCATAGAGGACGGCCCGCTTTGGATGGGACGCCGTGCAATCGCTGATCGCCTTGAGTGGATTCGATCTTGACTTTGCCATTTTCTTCATGTATTTGCTCCTTTTCGTCCAAATGTGCTTCATTCCAGCATTTTGCTTCCAAAAGACCTAAAAGGTAAAAAGTAACAAAATTAAGCAGTAACGGATATAAAATGTGTCGAAATAGGGCTTAAATGACCCCCTAAAATTTAAATCCTTATCAGGATGCATCCTAGGTACTTTTTTTTTGTTTTGTAGTGATTGGTTTGTGTGTGCCTTACACCCCTCACGATCTTATTAGTTAAAGAATTATCTTTTTTCTTTTGAATTAATGTAGTAAATATCTTCTTACATATAGTACTTATTTAAGCATTTATAAAGTTGTCCTGCATCCAAAAGGTGATTGTCGAATATAGATCAAGACATAAGAGTAATTTACAATTAAATATAGTTTTAACAGTAATTTTTCTCATTATGAAATATTTAATCAAGCAAGATCAAATGTTGAGTTGAGTAACTTAGCTCCATACATGCATATACAGTAGCAAGCTAGTCCATGCATATATAAGCGTTACTTTGCTAATATAAGAACAGTAGTGCAATACATTACTTTTTATTAAACACGAAACCAAACACACCACAAGAATTTAAAGGACATGACTCTTGACCCATATATTCTTTTACACTTACATGACACGCCGTATCTGTGCGCATACATTATTACCACACACACACACATATATATATCAAGCCAACAATGTTGCTTGTTTCACTTGCAATCATACAGACAGCGCCTTCATCATGTCAAGCTTCAGGCAAGCGATTGGCTCCATGGGGAACAAACTCCAGCACCTCCAACTCCAATGCAACTACCCTTGCAGCATGGGTAGAATGGGCCGCAAATAGTGCCAGGAAGACGGCAACCCGTACCGGGAATACATCTTCCTTGAAAAACCCCATCGCAAGTAAGACCATCACAGCACCAATCAAGCGCCCCACACGGCTGGTCTTGAGAAATGCAATTCCTATCTGGGGATGATTTCCTTGAAAGTGTTAATAACTTGCCATCTTCCAAAAGAAATTTCCCAATTTGAACTGGGTTGGCCTACACAAAGCGACGATATAAGAGCACATTAATTAATTATACAGTAAAGGTGTAATGTATTCCAAATTCAAACGGAAGCTAAGGGATGCTAAGAATATGAATTATCAAATGCATCTATCATATCATTAATTAACTTGAGCAATAAAATCATCAACTAACATGACTACGCACCTTGCTCATTCCCATTGCTGCATCATGAAAGGTTGTTTCATCGCTCTACAACCATGAATATCTCCTGATCACCAGCGTTGTTCGAGGCAAAACACAAAGTCGAGCTGGTACTCGCGAAAACAACTAGAACCAACACCACTGCATACATATTGTTCATGATTAATCTTATGAGTTAGTATAGTGTATGTTTATGATGTTGTGAGGTACTACTGCAACTAGCGTTAGTGTATTTATAGACCTCATTATCTGTTATATTAACGGGCTGACCCGTGAGTTTCACCCGGATCAGATGCGCCGTAAATATTGGTGTCATGAAGGGGACCCTACACTATAAATTGTTGTCATGGAAGGCATGGACAATGTGCTAAACGTTCTTGCCACATAATTGGTGGTAAAAAAAACGTCCTCTCTCCCTACTGCGGTTCGATTTGATCAAGGTAATAAAATCATGATTTTGTATTTGAGTTTAAAACTTAATTTCTTATTTTATTGTTTCTGTTTTTATCCAGGATGCTTGGTACATGTTGGCTGTTGGAAAAGAAAGGAGAAAAAAAAAATGAACATTCTTAATTTCTTATGCCGTGGGGACGTGGTTGGGTTTTGGTTTCTTAACTTTACAATACAAATTCAAAATTAATTTATTTGTTGGGTTTATTTAACTTGAAGTTTTCAGGCATGCAGGGCCTGCCAACTAAACCCAAAACAAACATCAATATGTAAACCCTATAAGATTAATGATGGGGCGTGCGCAATTATTATGGTATTAAACCTAAAACAAGTTTATGGAATTGACAGTTTTGTAAGTCGAATTTGTGTGCCCTATAAATTGAGTTTCATAAATGTTTGATTCTGGAGTTTTGCATGTAAACCTAGTTTAATATCTTAATTTAGTTTTTCAATTGGTGCGGATTGAATTGGAGTTGTATTGATCATATTTTTGAATTTTATGGGATCATGTTTCAAATCTGAGTTTTGAGAACTTAAAATCATTCAGTTTCCATGATTTTTCATTTCAAATATATAGGGAGTTAATATCTCTAATTTTACAGGGGTGATGTTAAAGTTATGTGTGACTTTCTGGTACTTTTGTAGAGTTTTCTGAATGGTCAAATAGGTTTAATAAATGTAAACTTTCGGGGTGTACATGCAGTTAACTTTTTGGACAGGTTTGGATAAACGATTTTTAAAATGGTATTTTCACTTAAGAATAAAATCTCGAAAAAATCATGTAAGCTCATAAGACATATAGGTACCTGTTTAAAATATTATAGCTTCTGAATAAGAGTTTAAGTATGATTATAAATTCGTAAAGTGAAGGTTAGAATATGCTAAAATCATAAATGTGTTGGAAGCTAAGGTTTTTGTAAATTAGGTGTGTTTGAACCCGAAAATACATTTAAATGATAAGTATGATATAATTGGTCATATGTTAACCTAATTTCGATTACGAAACCCTAATTTGGATATTTATTGATTTAAATGCTTTTGTAGCCTACACTCGACTTATGACCATTTGTAAACCCTAAATTGATTAATTATGAATTGTAACCCAAAGTTACCAGAGTTACTAAATGTGAAAAGTTTCTAAAATAGAAAGAAACCCTCATTATGTAATCCGGATAACTATAACCACTAAACTTATAAAATGAGCTTATAAGTAATAAGACGATCATTAATTTGTGTAGATTCGGTGAAGAAGGAGTAGCTCCTATTCCTTTGTGTTTCTGGTGTGTTTTGCATTTGATGTTTGAAGTACAGATATTCTACCTATTCTCAGTAAAGGTTTCTCATGACTTCTCGATACATGATTTTGTTTCATTTATGATATTCCTCTGTGATTCCTTTTTGTTATGATCCTTTGCTATGATCCCTTTGATAAGATCCTTTGATATGATTCATTTGATATTATTTCATTCGTTATGATATTCGATCTGCTATCAGTTTTGTTATGACATTTGTTATGATATCCGTTTTGCTATCCATTTGCTATGATATGATTCGATTCATTTTGATATGCTATGTTTGGATATGATATGATGAGTTGATACGTTTTGATATGCTTTGTTCCGTTCTGTTGACCGAGCTATTAACTAGTCATAAAGGTACCATAACTATGTCATTGATGGCACCAATGGCATGACACTATCTGTGGCGGTGTGATGAGTCCGCGGCGTCCCTATTTGTTATGTATGATAAGTGATCACTTGGTCTTATTGATATGTGTGTATACTTGTCTAGAACAGGTGCATATATATGATTTTGTTTTGTGGGGGTATGAATGTTATGCGCGCGGAAGGCGCGTTTGGGGTCAAAGGAAACTTCCTTTTGTTCGAGCAAGTTTTTCAACCTCCTAGGCAGTGAACCTAATTGTTGTTGTGTAGTATGGGGTAAGCCTCGGGGATTGATATCGTTCTCTATGGGAAAAGGAATGCTAGTAAGAAATATATGACGGGAAAGTGGGGTTGAAGATGATTATTTATTTATTTTATTTATTATTATTATTTTTTTTCTAATCCTTTTATGATTTTTTAGAAAGCTAAGGTAAAATCTCGGGGCAATTGGTTTGGGGGTGATACTTCTACCGATTACTCTGCTTCTACTAATTATCTACTTATCTAATTACTACGGGTAGCTATGTCTAATTGAGGTGTGCTCGTATGATGATTAAAGATGTGTTCAACTAGATACTATTACTCCCTAGTTATCTTTTATTGGTCGGTTGAGTTATCACGTCCTTTATCTTAACACGTTGTATTCCTAAAAGGTCGTAAGGTATGCGTGGTCCTTAGTTCTTTGAGTTTATCTCTCGTATATGACCTACGGAGTCGGCAAGCCTAAGCTATTTCATCCATAGACCATATCATCATAAAACATACTCAAGCATTAAATACAACGAAGTTGCCTAGTTGCACTCCTAAGCCAATTTCAATTAAGATAAGAAACAACCTAAAAATAATCAATAACTAGGTTTCATAGATCTAAGCAAACACACAAGTAATTTAGCTAGACATGATAGACAAGCAAGCATACACACAATCAATCGAATCACGGATAGACATAGTGATAATTTGGATTAACAAACTTATCTCGATGTGTAAAATAGGAATGAGACCCTAAAATCTTGTCCAAGTCGGACTACAAACGAATTAGGGTTTTTCTCCAAAAGTCTACCTCCTAAAATACTGTAAAAATCGAATTTTATATAGATTTACAATCGCGACGGCCACCTTTTGCATGGGACACCGCCAACTCGCCGTCAATAGGGTTTCGCTCGGGCCAAGTCATCGATGGGACGGCGTCACCTTAGAGTTGTGACGTCGTTCTTCGATTGAGACGTCGCCTTGATTCTAGATTTGGGCCGTCGAGGTGGAAACCGTGAGTGACGCCTCTATAGTTAAAGCGTGGCCGTCAGTTATAAGACCAAAATTTTCACCGAGTCGTCATGCATGTTTTGATCAAGTCTTCATAGAGGATGGCGTCGCCTTTGGATGGGGCGCCGTCAATCGTTGATCGCCTTGAGTGGATTCGATCTTGACTTTGCCATTTTCTTCATGTATTTGCTCCTTTCGTCAAATGTGCTTCATTCCAAAGATTTTGCTTCAAAAGGCCTAAAAGGTAAAAGTAACAAAATTAAGCGAATTGGATATAAAATGTGTAAAATAGGGCTTAAATGACCCCTAAAATTTAAATCCTTATCAGGATGCATCCTAGGTACTTTTTTTTGTTTTGTAGTGATTGGTTTGTGTGTGCCTTACACCCCTCACGATCTTATTAGTTAAAGAATTATGTTTTTCTTTTGAATTAATGTAGTAAATATCTTCTTACATATAGTACTTATTTAAGCATTTATAAAGTTGTCCTGCATCCAAAAGGTGATTGTCGAATATAGATCAAGACATAAGAGTAATTTACAATTAAATATAGTTTTAACAGTAATTTTTCTCATTATGAAATATTTAATCAAGCAAGATCAAATGTTGAGTTGAGTAACTTAGCTCCATACATGCATATACAGTAGCAAGCTAGTCCATGCATATATAAGCGTTACTTTGCTAATATAAGAACAGTAGTGCAATACATTACTTTTATTAAACACGAAACCAAACACACCACAAGAATTTAAAGGACGTGACTCTTGACCCATATATTCTTTTACACTTACATGACACGCCGTATCTGTGCGCATACATTATTACCACACACACACACACATATATATCAAGCCAACAATGTTGCTTGTTTCACTTGCAATCATACAGACAGCGCCTTCATCATGTCAAGCTTCAGGCAGCGATTGGCTCCATGGGGAACAAACTCCAGCACCTCCAACTCCAATGCAACTACCCTTGCAGCATGGGTAGAATGGGTCATAAATAGTGCCAGGAAGACGGCAACCCGTGCATCGGAATACATCTTCCTTGAAAACCCCATCGCAAGTAAGACCATCACAGCACCAATCAAGCGCCCCACACGGCTGGTCTTGAGAAATGCAATTCCTATCTGGGGATGATTTCCTTGAAAGTGTTAATAACTTGCCATCTTCCAAAAGAAATTTCCCAATTTGAACTGGGTTGGCCTACACAAAGCGACGATATAAGAGCACATTAATTAATTATACAATAAAAGGTGTACGTATTCCAAATTCAAACGGAAGCTAAGGGATGCTAAGAATATGAATTATCAAATGCATCTATCATATCATTAATTAACTTGAGCAATAAAATCATCAACTAACATGACTACGTACCTTGCTCATTCCCATTGCTGCATCATGAAAGGTTGTTTCATCGTCTACAACCATGAATATCTCCTTATCACCAGCGCTGTTCGAGGCAAAACACAAAGTCGAGCTGGTACTCGCGAAAACAACGAGAACCAACACCACTGCATACATATTGTTCATGATTAATCTTATGAGTTAGTATAGTGTATGTTTTTGATGTTGTGAGGTACTACTGCAACTAGCGTTAGTGTATTTATAGACCTCATTATCTGTTATATTAACGGGCTGACCCGTGAGTTTCACCCTGATCGGATAGCCGTAAATATTGGTGTCATGAAGGGGACCCTGCACTATAAATTGGTGTCATGGAAGGCATGGACAATGTGCTAAACGTTCTTGCCACATAATTGGTGGTAAAAAAAACGTCCTCTCTCCCTACTGCGGTTCGATTTGATCAAGGTAATAAAATCATGATTTTGTATTTGAGTTTAAAAACTTAATTTCTTATTTTTATTGTTTCTGTTTTTATCCAGGATGCTTGGTACATGTTGGCTGTTGCAAAAGAAAGGAAAAAAAAAATGAACATTCTTAGTTTCTTATGCCGTGGGGACGTGGTTGGGTTTTGGTTTCTTAACTTTACAATACAAATTCAAAATTAATTTATTCGTTGGGTTTATTTAACTTGAAGTTATTCAGGCATGCAGGGCCTGCCAACTAAACCCAAAACAAATATCAATATGTAAAATTGTAAATAGGGGAATACATAAGAATATATGTGTATAACATCCATTTATCATACTAGTATTAGTTTTATAAAAATCATTACAAAAATAAATTGGACTAATTCTTAAACTTTTTTAGACGTGGATTTAAATTTAGTAAGCCCACTTGTACCTTTTTAGAGATAAAACTAAAAGACGTGATCAAAATTCACATATAACGTTGGGGCCTAAAAAATTTGAAGGCCCTGTGCGGTTGAGCACTCTGCACACTCTAAAATCCGGCAATGAATGCATTGGTACAAGGATGAAAATGACCTTGTTCTTTGTTTTATGGAACATTTTTGTTATTAAGCATATAGCTTATGGAGTCAATTTCAAAAACCATCCTTGTGGTTTGCTCAGATTGCATGTTCCGTCTTTAGTCAGGCGCCTCCATGTAAGGAAAAGTTTGGTTCATTTTAGTCCTTTGCTCAAAGTGAAATGACTATACTACCCTTTCTATCAATCCACTGTATTTCTTACTTGTGTTTTTTATTTTCATAAAGAATAAAGTTAAAAGATCACCTGAAAATACTAAAGCTTTTTCCCAGGTTAAACAAGAAAAACTATAAATTTCATTGTCGTTTTCAAATCTCTTTCACGTTAAAAACACAACACCGCCACCATTATAACATAAATCTCTATTTCGAATTTTAACTAAAAAATCAAACCCGAGAACAGAAAAACAACCCAATGAGTCGAACCAATTACAAAAAAAAAAAAAAAAAAAAAAAACGAGCCAAAAGCTTTTAAATCAAACGATCGAAGCAATTGAATTTCTGATGGTTTTCGAGGTACACCGATCCGGTGATGGTGTGGTCATACGACCTGACATTTTCCGGCGGTTAAATGACATCCGGTCAATACTGTGGTGGTGGCCTTTGGTGGTTTTAGATCTATCCGCTTGTGTGGATGATGATAATAACTTGATGATGAAATGATAATGGGTGGATAATAGATGTGTACTAGTACTTGTTTTAGTTTTCTCTCTCACACATGAACATATAGTAAAAATATGATGATCATGTCCTGATGTACTTATGTACTTGTTTTTGTTTTTTATGTTCTTGAATTAATGCATTCGGTGTGCATATGAATGACTTTACCTGTACTGATTAAATTATTGTTGTGAAAATGATGATTTGTTTAGGTATTTGTAGTTTAGTTTAGTTATTGTTGTGAAAATGATGATTTGTTTAGGTATTTGTAGTTTAGTTTAGTTGGAAGATGAAGAAATTTTCTTATGAAAGAAATTTCAAGTTAGAACTAGAGGGATTGAAGGAAAGGGTGGTTTAGTCATTTCATTTTCAGCAAAGGACGGAAATGAACTCAACTTTTTTTCACAGGGAGGCCGTTAGCATTTTCGATAGACCAAGGACGAAACATGCAATCTGAGCAAACCACAAGGACGGTTTTTGCAATTTACTCTAGCTTATGTGTTAACAATCAAATCTCTACTACTTATAATTTATGTATAACTTTTTTTAAACTTCAAATTTTGGAATTTGAGAACAGTAATGCTTATAATATACATTACAAAACAAGTTTAAATGACAAGTTGTAAAATACACTTATTAAAAAAGGGAAAAAAAACATCAGCCACTAGATTAATAGTTTAAATATTGTTTAAATTTCAAACTTTTATCATTTACTGTTTATAACTCATAGACTTTTCCTTTCTCGTAACGACTACATACGAAACTCGTAAGTGTTGCATCAAAAGTCACACCAAAATACAAGTTCGCATGTATAATTATTTGTTACTTTACACCATCGCGTTGCGCGAGTAATCGTTTAGTTGTGAATAACGTTTCTGTGTATGAATACTCAAAATCTCACATATTGATAATATAACATTATCACAACAAGTGCAACATGACCTGAGAAGAAAGTAAAAACTTTCAATTAATAACAATATGGTTTGTGACTTTTATCTACAAGAGAAAAACACAAAAGTCGATATTTGAGATTTTTATGAGAAAATAACACAAAAAAATCGATAGAATTACAAATTGTTTGAACATGTTATAAAGTACAAAAAATATGATTTAACTGTAAAAGTGTCATCGAGAAACAATCAAGACACCTTTTAAATTTTTGGAAAGAATCAAGAGCAAAACCAAAATATATATTTTGAATAAAAGTTGGGAAGAATTTATTAAAGACAAAATGATGCAAAATTGTAAAGTGAGAAGTGAATAATAAATGTACTAATAACATATTACACATATTTAAAGTTTTATACCACATATACATGAATAGCATTTTCTGTAATAAATTTTGTAAGACAGCCAATAACGTATTTTTAAGCAATACAAGTATTAAAGCATCACGTACACTCTATAAATATTTAATTAAGTTATCGTCCGCAATATTCTATTACCTCATTTAGTATTTATTTTGAATATACATATTTGTTATGAAAAATAACACAAACAAATCGATAGAACTGCAAAACATTAGAAAGGGTTATAAATTTTGTAAAATATGATTTAATTGTAAGAGTGTATAACACCCTAAAATCTGGACTCATATTTTCATATATGTTTTGTACCTAACATAAGTTATATGATATGAAATGACATAAAAACTTTATGTTATAATCTTATACACATTGAATTAATATTCTTAAACTAAATTACGTAAGTTTTTATATTTGAGATAAGAATTAAGAATATATCAATTTCAAAAATTAGAAAATCACAATCTCCTTTATCCTCTCCATCAAATATACGGTACCCCCTTATTATTTCCCATTCCATACGTTTTTTTTTATAACCGTATACCACTCTCCACATGAAACCCTAAATCAGCCATTATCACCTTCATTTAGCTCTCTAGAATCAGGGAAGAATAAAGGTGTGATGGTTGTTCTGATCTTGCTATTCTTCGGTTCATTGGTGTCTTTGATTCGTGGGTTCTTATTCTTGTCCGTTGCCTTGTTATTTCTTCCTAAGAAGGTACCATCGTCCCTTTTGTTTTCAATACATTCGACAAACCTCTATATGATGTATAATCAGAAGTAATACATGTTATACTAATTAATGAATCATCTTATCATGATATTTGATGGCCTCGTTAAATCTGTAATACAAATAAGCATTATACGCCTTATAGAATCATGAAACACTAAACATATGTGTCGACCTTTAATTCTATTTTGGCCATTCGAATCATGTTGTTGTATGAGCCCTAGATCTGGTCATCTAAACCCTAACATGCTCATTTATATACGACCTAAAAACGTGGAATAAACCCTATGAGATTAATGGCGTACACAATTATTATGTGTATTAAACCTAAAACAAGTTTATGGAATTGACAGTTTTGTAAGTCGAATTTGTGTGCCCTATAAATTGAGTTTCATAAATGTTTGATTCTGGAGTTTTGCATGTAAACCTAGTTTAATATCTTAATTAAGTTTTTCAGTTGGTGAGGATTGAATTGGAGTTGTACTGATCATATTTTTGAATTTTATAGGATCATGTTTCAAATATGAGTTTTGAGAACTTAAATTCAGTCAGTTTCCATGATTTTTCATTTCAAATTTATAGGGAGTTAATATCTCTAATTTTACAGGGGTGATGTTTAAGTTATGTGTGACTTCCTGGTATTTTTGTAGAGTTTTCTGAATGGTCTAAATAGGTTAAATAAATGTAAACTTTCGGGGTGTACATGCAGTTAACTTTCTGGACATGTTTGGATAAACGATTTTTAAAATGGTATTTTCACTTAAGTATAAAATCTTGAAAAAATCATGTAAGCTCATAAGACATATAGGTACCTGTTTAAAATATTATAGCTTCTGAATAAGAGTTTAAGTATGATTATAAATTCGTAAAGTGAAGGTTAGAATATGCTAAAATCAGAAATGTGTTGGAAGCTAAGGTTTTTGTAAATTAGGTGTGTTTGAACCCGAAAATACATTTAAATGATAAGTATGATATAATTGGTCATATGTTAACCTAATTTCGATTACGAAACGCTAATTTGGATATTTATTGATTTAAATGCTTTTGTAGCCTACACTCGACTTATGACCATTTGTAAATCCTAAATTGATTAATTATGAATTGTAACCCAAAGTTACCAGAGTTACTAAATGTGGAAAGTTTCTAAAATAGAAAGAAACCCTCATTATGTAATCCGGATAACTATAACCAATAAACTTATAAAATGAGCTTATAAGTAATAAGGCGATCATTAATTTGTGTAGATTCAGTGAAGAAGGAGTAGCTCCTATTATTTTGTGTTTCTGGTGTGTTTTGCATTTGATGTTTAAAGTACAAATATTCTACTTATTCTCAATAAAGTTTTCTTCTCGATCCTTGACTTTGTTTCATTTATGATATTCCTTATTCCTTTTTGTTATGATCCTTTGCTATGATCCCTTTGATATGATTAATTTGATATGATTTCATTCGTTATGATATTCGATCTGCTATCCGTTTTGTTATGACATTTGTTATGATATCCGTTCGCTATGATATGATTCGATTCAGTTTGATATGATATGTTTGGATATGATATGATGAGTTGATACGTTTTGATATGCTTTGTTCTGTTCTGTTCTATTGACCGAGCTATTAACTAGTCATAGAGGTACCATAACCATGTCATTGATGGCACCAATGGCATGAAACTATTTGTGGCGGTGTGATGAGTCCATGGCGTCCCCATTTGTTATGTATGATATGTGATCACTTGGGCATTATGATATGTGTGTATACTATTCTAGAACAGGTGTATATATATGATTTTGTTTTGTGTGTGTGTGTGGGGGGTATGGATGCATCCTAGATACTTTGTTTTGTTTTGTAGTGATTGGTTTGTGTGTGCCTTACACCCCTCACACTTTCGGTACATTGGAGGCTGTAGCTCCGTGTACAACTTATGATTTGACAGATATATGGATATATATTTGGTATTATCTTTTGATCTCTCACTTCATTTGACTCATTTGACTTATGATATTTGTCCAGTTGATCCTTGCTCTCTTATTCGTTTGACATATGATATTCATTTCAGCAGAAGCTTATATTTCCCTTTTCTATATACTTATATATGTATGATTATTCGTTTTGGTTATATATGTTCACTGAGCTTTTGAGCTCTGCCGTATTTCTTTTCTCTGCGGCAGGTTTTAAGAGGGTAGCTGGGATTTGAGTGAAGAGTGCATAGGAGCTCTTAGTGGATTACCCTAATGATAGATACCCATTTGCTTCTGGATTTAGACTTTGGGTTTATCTTAAGTTAGATTTATTTTGAATTTATACTTTAGTTTGGAAGTCATTATGTTCAGATTTAGTGTTTCAATTTTTCTTTAGAACTACATCTGTAACCTTATCATTTAGTAAGTCTTCCGCTTGCGTATTATGCTTTGTATGACACCATAATATGTGGCATTTGACCCCTTTCGGGGGGGGGGTTTACAATTATGATATCAGAGCCTTAGGTTTCGATTTGTAGTACTTAAGTTATGATCTGTGAAGATTTGGCCCTTATAGGAGCTTATGAAACAAACCTTTGAACTTTTGCTTTAGGTTCCCCTTGCAGAAACTTTAGTTATGACCGGTGAGGATTGGGTAGATTATACGATAAGGCATTTGTTAGATATCTTTTTTCCGCACAACTCTGATTTATGCCTCTGCTTTTAGTTAAGCCCTTATAAGATCATTCGTTCTGGATATTTAGAAAATTTATCCAAGTATGCAACATAAGCTTAGTGATCTAATAAGTTTAGAATTCTTTGAGAATTTTGTAGTAATGCCATACAGGTTCCACTTTCTGATGATATCACATTCTTTCGAACTTTGATTTTTGATTTGTTTGTTAATCGGTTAGAGTCCTTTTCATCCGTTCAGAGAATTTTGATATGTTCGACGCATTCCGTGGTTTCCTCTTTCTTTTGCTAAGCATATTAAGGTACCCTCTGCACTATTAGGTTTTGATATACCTATTTCTATCTCTATGATAAATCTTGAATTATTCGTCACGAGTATCGGAATTGTCCAGTACGTTTTGAAGATATTTGAAGATAAGTTTTGTTCTGATAATCTGTTTCCTTTGGTAATTTTTGATTCGATATTATTCTGGATATGGATTTGTTGACTGAGCATCGAGATTCTAATAACGGTCATATTATATTTTTCATCTTCGGCGATTTGAGAAACTCAAAATTCTGTACCATGGTCCCCAACATGGTAAAACAATTATGATCACCTATGCTTTGAAAACTCGTATGTTAATCCTTCCCGAGTGTGAAGAAACTTCGTTTGATGAAATCGCCTTGAGAGTTATCTAGTATGTTAGTGTGATAAGGTTTTAAAATGTACCTTTTTGAGGGGTCGTTTAAGCCCTTATTTGATCACTTTTGTATCCGTTATTACTTAATATCGTTCCTTTTCACTTTTTAGGTCTCTTGAAGGCAAATTGCTGGAATAACACTTATTCGGACGAAAATGCGCGAATATAAGAAGAAAATGGCCAAAGTCAAGAATCGAGACACTCAAGCTGCTGAATTGAAAGGGGACGGCGTCAGGTTATACCTGTGACACCGTCGGAACAAGTGTTGTGACGATACAATAGCCAAATTGCTTATTTTCAAATGACGGTTTCAGGTTTTAAAAGAGTAGGGTGTCGCAACTCAGACGGCCTAGATTTAATCCAGATGGCGTCAGAGACTCAAGGTGACGACGTCACAGACATAAGGTGACGCCGTGACAATGATAACGTGGCCAAGACGAAACCCTAATAACGGCGACCCGACGGCGTCACAAATTAAAGGGTGACGCCGTCGCAGTTGTAACCTTATAAATAGAATCCGAATTTTTTAGTTTTTAGTGTGTAGTTTTGTGGGGTAAAAACCTAAACCGAACCAAGGTGTCTTGTACAGTATTTTATGGTTCCATACCCCATCTTACATCAAGATAAGTGTTTTACTTCATTAATTTAATTATGTCTTCAATTGATTGTGTGTATGCTTGCATGTTCCCCATGTCCGGCTAATTTACTTGTGTGTTTGCTTAGGTAATTTGAAACTTAGTTATTAAATATTGATTGGTTGTCTCTTATCTTAATTGTAATTGACCTAGTATTGCGATAAGTCATTCGTTGTGTTATTAATGCTTGATTAAATCTTTGTGGAACCTTAGTTTGTTATCACCTAGAGTAATTGTAGGCTAAACACCCGAAGAATACCTTAGTGTTAAGTTTATGAATCCTAGAGATTTTGTAGTCGTTAACCTTTGGTAGTTTTAAAGAGTTAGGGATAACCGCATACCCTACAACCTTAGAGACACAACGCGATTAAGAATAAGGACGTGACAATTCAACCATCAATAGGAGATAACTAGGGAGTAATAAAGCCTAAGCAAATACATTTTTAATCATCATACAAGCACACAACAACTAGACATAGACTACATACACCTTAGGATTAGATAATTAGATAGTAGAGTAATCGGTAGAAATACCAACCCCCAAATCCAAACCCCGAGATTCGTAATTTCAATTTTCTAAAAAAAATAAAAAGATAAAAAATAATCTTCCTCAACCCCAACCTTAGCGTAGTAACTTCTCATTAGCATTCCTATTCCCCTAGAGAATGATATCAATTTTCGTGGCTTACCCTAATACTACACTACAACGATTAGGTTCACTGCCTAGGGTGTTGAAAAACTGGCTCGATGAAAAGGAAGTTCCTTTGACCCCGAACGCGCTGTGTAAGCGTATCATAGTGCAAATATTACGATATTTAATCTATACATTCTAATTTGTTTTGTTGATTACAAACATGTAACTTGTAATACATAACGTAAATTGTATAAGTTGCTTGTAATTATATTTTGTCTCAACATACTCTCAACACCTCTCGACGACTCAAGTCCTTGTATGCTACAACACAGGTTCGTACATGTTTGTTATGTTGCGTTATGATCAAACCCCTAACAAACCATTAAACATGTTTAGTTAAATAGTTTATAAGACACTTAAGTAATTTTGGTTACTTACATTTTATAAAATACATAAACATAAGTAAATGTGCTGGGTAAAACCCATGACCCATGACCCAAGACCTATACCCAATGTCTAGATACATTGTACCTTGGTGGGCACTCAAAATCCATGACTCATAGCCCATAGTTTTAACCCATAAACCAGGGGTAAAGAGGAGCATCCATGGATCCCTCAAGTGTCCCACGGATCCCTTGGAATTACAAGGGTCGGATCCCTCCAGGAGGGATCCTTGGGGCAGAACATGGTTTTGGCCTTTTGGCCTATAAATAGCAAGCTACTTCTTACCATTTCTTCACACCTTCACACATAGTTTCTCTCCACCATTTCTAGGATATTTAGATCATTAGGAAACATGTAAACCACCCTCATCTTATATGATCATAATGCTTCTAACTTTCATTCGTTGTAAGCATACTCCCGAAGTGATCCTCCAAATCAAACTTAGAGATCTTGCATCCTTATCTACTGAAGTGATCACCCATCACAAGCATACAAGCACATGAAGATCTTCTACAAAAAGATTGGGAAACTTGTCATCTTCATTCATAGAAGACTAACTACATCATGCTTTGTGTTCTTGATGTTTACTTTAGGACTTCATATCCATTAGACACATTGTCTTGGATATTTTCTAGTATCATATTCTTGTATCTATGACTAGACCAGATGGTTTATGTGTTTGTGCCATAAAACACAAATTTTGTTATGTTGGGCCACAAAACATAACGGGTATCATAGATGTGTCGTACATCTATGACTAGACTAGATGGTTTATGTGTTTGTGCCATAAAACACAAGGTTTTTTATGTTGGGCCACAAAACATAATGGGTGCCTAGAAATCAAGTCACAAGGCATTAGTGAAGGGTGCCTAGAGATCGAGTCAAAGGAATTAGTGAAAGGTGCCTAAGGTGTACATTCGATATGGTGTGATTCGATTTACAAGATAGATTAGTATTGGGTCAAAGGATATTGATATCATTAATGGTGTTGTAATAAGGAGTTGGTCTCCATTGGGGTTAGGTGTTGTGTAGTGTTGGGTAGTAGTTCCTCCATCGTAATGAACTTGGTACTTAGCCAAGTACCGTATAAAGGGTAGGCGACGTTGTGGTAGGTGTGGTTCTCCTTGGTGAAAGAACCCGATGGTTAGCCTAGTACCGGAAAAAGAGTAGGCGACGTTGTGGTAGGTGTGGTTCTCCTTGGTGAAAGAACCCGGTGGTTAGCCTAGTACCGGAAAAAGAGTAGGCGATGCTGTGAAGGCTTCTCTGCCACAAGGATTTGGTGTCGTGTAGTGTTTATGAACTCCCGAGTAGGTGACTCGGGGAGTGGAGTAGGGCAAGGAAGGTGTCCTTGTAGCCGAACCACTATAAATCCTCGTGTTGGTTTGTCTATCCTTTTACTTATCGCTTTACTTTTATTCTTGCATTACATTGTTTATTTTTCTATGTGGTTGATGTTTATGTTTGTGATACATACTTGGTCTTTCGTATAGTCATAAACTATATTTAACACTTTATATATTATGACACGCTTGATCAAGAAAAAGCAACCGGACTAATAATGGTGAAACTTGATTTATAATGAACCATTAATCTTGCGAATCTTATGTGATATTAAGGTGTTGGCCTTACATGCCGTGTCGTTAAATGCATCCTCGGCGTCGAGATTAGCAAATGCAATGGTTTATACTATATTTGATACAAAATTTTAAGTTTGAAGCGAAACGTATTCACCCCCCACTGCGTTTTCACATAGTAGTTTGAAATTTTCGTGATGTATTACTTGATAGACTACCAAGATTTCCACCAGAGTGTGAAGTTGTTTTGATGTGTGATGAGATTTTGTTTAGTCACAACTCGAGGTAGAATGTGATTGTGATAAAGGTATGTTTATATGATGCAATTATTATAACGCCTGGCCAACGAGATAATAGTTACATCATATAACTTGAACTTATTGGAATCATAGGATGTCTTGAGAAGTGCCTAAGAACAGTGAGTTATTTGAGTCAGAATTCTATCCATATAAGTGTGACGTTTGCCCGATTCTGAAACTCCGTATCGTTTGACATTAGTTGAATGGAAAGAATTGAAGGACCAACTTCTATAAAGTGGTTTTATCCGTCCGAGTATGTCTTCGGGTGTATTCCAATTGTATTCGTGAAGAAGAAGGATGGTAGCATAAGGTTGTGAATTGATTTCTACAAGCTGAATCGTATTATAATTAGAACCGTTATCTATTACCTTGAATCAACGATTTGTTTAATCAACTTTAGGGTGTGAAGTTTTCTCAATGATTGATTTAAGATCCAATTATTTTTAGCTGCGTGTAAAGGAGCAAGACGTTCCTAAAATTTCCTTTAGTATTCATTATGATCTCTATGAGTGTTAGTGACGCCAATTGTATTGGCTACTACTCCGACTGTTCCTATGAGCTTGATGAATCGTGTCTTTCATGAGTATTTGGACAAATTTGTCATAGTATGATATCTTAGTCTATTCGGAAATGAAAGAGAAGCACGGGGATCATCTTCGTATTGTGTTGAAATTTCTACGTCAGAAGGACTTTATTTAATATTTTCGAAGATTAAATCTTGGTTGGGAAGAAAAATGAGAGGAGAATTTTGAAAAGCTGAAAGGATATTAGTTTCTGCTCAAGAAGGAGACTTGGCTATGTCCTTATGCAACACGAGAAGATTATTGGTTATGTATCAAGACAACTAGAACCGTATGAGGTGAACTATCTGATGCATGACTTGGGAGTGATATGTGATGAACATGAAGAAGCTCAAGAGTAAGACGGTGGAATATGATCTAGGTTAGAAGACTTGAAAGAAGATGTTTTAATTGAAGCATGCAATTCTATTGCAGCTTTTTTAGATATGCCTTTTCTTGTTTAGTGGCTTTTTGAATCAAGCAAAAAAATGTTTGTATGAGGAATTTATGGCGAAAATACCACAACAATTAAACGAGAAAAAGTTGTTGTGGTATTTTGGCCATAACATTCTCATACGAACTCTTTTTCGAGTGATTCAAAAAGCCACTAAACAAGAAAAGAGATATCTACAACTTTCATGTTTTGAGCTAAGCATGAAAACTGAAAGAAAAGGGAGAAATTTATAAAAATTCGCAAAGTTTGCAATATTTTAAAAAAAAATCGCAAACCTTGCGATTTTTTTTCCAAAATCGCAAACTTTGCGAATTTTATGGGTGTTTTGGCTTTTTGGAAAAAAAAGTTATTTTGTGAAGTGCGAAAATGGTTATTTTTGTCATTTTCCCAAAAGTAAATTGGGAAAACTACATCTTTACTTAACATTAAATGACTTTTAATATGGAAGTAAAAAAAAAAATTACTTAGGAAGAATGGTGCCTCATTAATGTTGCACATTGCCTTCTTATAAAGGGAGTGATAAGTACACCGCGTCTTTTTATTTGTACACAGAATTTTACTGTGAGATGCCTTTATACCCTTAATTGTTTCCTATATCTCTTTGATATTGTTTTGATCCTTCAGAAACCATTATTAACACTGGAAATCACTCAACGCCCATTGATACTCATTTTGTGTAGAAACCAAGTTATTTCTCTACTAGTTATAGGGCAGTTGATCATGGATCAACTGTCACTAACAATTATAATAAAACTTTTTTTCAACTTCTTTCGTGTATTTCATTAGTTTCATCCTAGCTATCACACTGAAAATACAAGTAAAACTTTCACAAAAGACTCATAAGCTGCTAAATGGATTTCTGTGTATCCTTGACAGCCTCAAATTTATATCCTCAATTGATATGGGTCCAGAAAAAACATCAAGAAAACCTATGCAATATTGTCTAAAACATTGGCCCATTTTTTCCCTGATGTGTTACTAGCATGAGCCAACACTTGATGAGAGGGGGTATGCAGAAGGGTGTCAAGATGCAGTTGGGTGCTGGTTTCTTTTTTCTCGCCCTTCAATCGTAACAGAGACAAAATAAACCTCAAGAAAGCTATGATAAACTTACCATTACCGGATAATAGAAAAACATGATCGAAACAATACAATATATGTATTTTTGGTTGTTTAATGTATGACTTGTGATTTGCTTTAGGTAGTAATAGTTGTGAATGTTCAATAAATTGTGGCAGGATGATGATGAAGACAATAAATATTTGCAGGGGTATAAATGTCCTTTTATCTTGAATTTATGTGTGCAAATAAAAACAAACCGCGTATATGTCATGTCCCTTCTTATAATCCTCCAAACAAAATTCTGGCCGTTGAAGTATGGAAATGATCGTTGGCAGAGAAGGCTTGTTGCGTTTGATTGGAGACACGCAGGAATGGGGTCCACGAGCTCAACAGCTAACTTTTATTGAATTTTTAAATATATAAGGGCACGTGGGAGATGAGCTGATGGTAATTCTTTAGGTACCCTAAAGGTACAAAGGTATACACCTCATATGCCCCAAAAAATCACTTTCTCCAAATGTTTCATGGGCGAAGGTCGCCCTCGAAATCTTAATGCGACTATCATATAATCTTAACACGTGTCCCACCGTTCTATGGGAAACTATCATGCGAATATCATTATGGCCCAAATTGAAATGACTAAAATGCTCAAAAGTTAAATGACAAAGTCCTACTAAAGTATTGTGGCATTTAGTCATTTAACTTGAGGTACGGATGAAATGCACACAAAAATTTCACATACGTGGTTTGCAGACTTCCACTTTTGAAAAGATATGGATCGTCCATGCAATTTGAACATACCACATGGACAAAGTGAACAAAAATGTCTTTTCAAAGTTCTCTAAACCAAAGAAAAAATAATCCTTGCTCAATTCTAGGTTGGATGGAACCAAGACAAAGAATTAAATTGCGTCAAAATATAGAAAGAAAAACATGAAAAGGTGCTCTAAATGGACTTTGAAATATTAAATGGGCTTTAGAAAAATGACCATGCAAGAAGCCCGTTAATAAAGCCGAGTCCAATCGCCTCATATTGTGAAAAAGTTAAAAACTTTATATCGGTTTATTAATCCTAATTATATAATATGTGATATATGATTCTAACAAGATTTATTCTTGGCGTGTTACTTATTGACAAGATTAAATCGATATCATGGCCAAAAGCGTAATGTTTACCATCAACTACAACTCTACTAGTTCTCCAACTACAACTATGCCAATCAGAGAGGCGAAGATAGGATTTGAGGTTGGGGTCGAACTTCATTATAAAATAGTCAATATATTTTATAGATTGATATTTATATAGGGGATAGCTTGGCCACAAAACCTTCATATAAATTTTATAAGAAAGGACTTAGAGACCCACCAAAAGACTCGTAAACTCACAAAATATAACACAAATTGTAAGAACTTGGCCATAACGCAATTGTAGCTAATATATTCTTATTTATATATTACTTCAATACAACTAAAGAACATAAATAAACAAATAAATAAATAAATAAGTTAAAAGCTATATTCTGGTTATATTTGGGTTGTATAAGAGGTGAAATAAAAGTCAAATAAGTTATAATAGCCACTCGGTTTCTTTTTTTCTCTCTTTACTCATTAGCTCTTCTTCTTCATAACTCAATGTATCTACCATTCTATGATGGCTTCATTAAGTGACCAAAATAAACAATTAAATCAAGCGACTATCATGAGTGTATGTATGATATGCGTGATTGAAAGGGCTAGATCGACACAAATAGTAGGTCGAAACAAAGCTGCAAAATGACTCTAGCCGGCGCTTCTGGCTGGCGAGCACCCACCGTACCTCCAGCCTGCTCTGTCAACACGTGTTTGGAACATATAAATTCAAAACTAAATGAGTTGGTATAAGTTATACGCTATTTTCGAGATAGACAAATTATAAAACACATAGTTAAAATATATAAGTTTTATAAGAAACTTAACTAAAAAAAAACGATTATTACTACTCAAAGAAGTTTTTAGAATACTAGATGTATACTGCCAGCCAGCGGTATATACCGAAAATAGTTATAAATCGTGTAGGTTCGACCTTTGATGCAAAATATGTGCTTTTTGAAATACAAAAGTGTGTATTTACAATTAATATAGCGTGTGTTTTGAAAAGTTGACAAGTTTAGAATTGATCAAACTTAAAAGTGTACTAAAACACACTTGGAGTAATTTAGACAAACCATATTAATATTCAAGATTTCAAGAATGAGCATACATGTTTTATAAGTAGTATAAATTAATATTATTATGTCGAATTTGTATTATTAATACTTGTGATGTCTATTTGAATCGTCTTTATTCTAGAATAGACAAAAATTTCTTCATCGCTATATATAAAGGCAACACGATCACGATCGATTGATGACGATGCAATTCATTGCTACCTGCATGTTTGTACGCAATGGGTCGGGTTTGGGTCGAGGCTTATATTATAAGCGAAAAATGAAGATTATCTCTACTACTTATAATACAATCGATGCATCTCTCTCTAATAATTTTTCGACTTGCAACAAATTAAGCATTATGTACAACACTTGAAAGCACGTATTTTTTCGACTTACAACCAAATAGGCATAGTGTACAACACTTTAGTGCACATATGAAAAACAACACCACATTAATACTATTAAAGTCATTATCATTACACTATTTAATTTTCTCCCTACACCATAAACAACAATTTAAGCTACAATATACAATTTAATCAAGTTATGAAGCCAAACAAACACTAAAAATTATTAGGAGACATAAATGTTAGGATCTTATATTTATGTTGTTTAGATGATTCTGGGTGGTCTAGTATCAGATTAAACAAGCTGAGCCATTAGAGATGATGAGAGAGAGTAGGAGGTTTCCAGAGAGAAAATATCAAAAGGAAAGGTTAGATTAATGAAAAGCACCACCCCTTCCAAGGATGGAAGGGGCATTTATATTTAAAAACTAAACGCCCTCCTATCGGGCTATGGATCAGGCATACAGTGGGTAAAGACCCGTCCTTCCTCCACGGTGTTACTCTAAACTAATCTACGCTAATAACTAACTAATAAACTAGTAAACAACGTAAATAACGATATGTCACGAGCTAACTTATGCTAGATTGTATTTGGGTGACCGACTCTTCACTATGGAATTTCTAATTCCTAACAATCTCCCACAAGGAGGCCACGCCATGATTTACATTTTGAATCTTAGCATTCTATTTTATCTCGCTAGCCTTGAGCTCAGTGACTCTGAATTCTTCAACTTCCAGATATTTGTGTTGTTGTAGCGATTCTTCAAAGTCCAAGTGCTTTGTACTTTCAATGGAGGTCTTTAATCATCCAACATTTGATGATCTTCGGCTTTCTTTGAGATCATCGGCCATAGTAAATCTCTAGATCACCTTTATCAGGTTGCCATCATGCGATGTTATGACTTTCTGACCGACACCCTCACGCTACGGATCATGAGATCATTTCATCGAGTAGCGTAGCTTTCATCGGTTCAAGATATTTGCGGCGAACAGAACAGTAAGCATAGTATAAACATCTGAGAAAAGTTATGTAGATAAGTACTTGTCATGATTTCTTTAATTAAGTGCGCGATGTTGTGAGAAAGACGCTATGAAATTGACTTCCTCAATATCGATCGGTTGCATCCGTCAAGTGTACCGCCAAACAATAGTGTTGCAATGAAACATACCTAAAGCGTCTTTGATCACTGAATCGAGGCACACACCAATTTCGTGATGAGCGCCAAGGCAGTGATTTCTACCACGCAAAGCGTAAGAAAATTTAAAGCGCCTTCAAAGACGAAATCAATGAGGATCCGAGGAGTATAGAGTCTCGGTGTCGTTATGTCCCGCCGAAATGTGTGTAATGGATCACCCCGCGTATGACAAGATCGGGAGATTCGACTCGAAAAGAAATTTGGATTTATTATAACCACTTTAAAAAAGACATAAACTACAAGGGCTAAAATGAAAATTAAAGGAAATTTAAAAAGATAAAAACTATTAAATAAACGCTATCACTATATTTAAAGTGATGAACGCTTAAAACTTAAACCTAAAAACTTACGCTTAAATTAAAATTACTGTACGTCTGAAAATAAAAAGTGAAACTAACACAATATAAATCCTAAAAATATGAAAATACATTTTTACAATCCTAATGATAAAAGAAAATTTATAGAAAAATAAAATTATTTTTATAACTAATTATCTAATTATTATTAATTAAAAACTATTTTTAACTATTTAATAATTACCTAAAATACAAGAAATTAGGAAATAAAGCTAGAAAAATAAAATTAGGACTTAGAAAAGTCTAAAATATCAAAATAGACTTTTCAAAACTATTTTTGTATTTTTATGATTATTTTTCTATTTTTATGATTTTAAACTATTAAAACCACTTAAAATATTTAAAATACAAATTTAACTAAGAAAAATATGGAAAAATATGTTTTTGGCTTTTTATATTTATCTTAACTTAATAAAAATGAAAAATTATTTTTTTTTTGATACTTTTTCTCGATTTTTATATTAAATGCTATTTAAAAAAGACTTAAAACTAATTTAAATTAAGAAAAATAGCAAAACAACCTAGAAAAATCTGAAAAATTTTAAAAGTCTTAAAATGATATTAGGAAGCTAGGAAAATTAGAAAATGTGGGCTTGTTTAGAGGATTAAGGATCGATGAGGAAGTGCTTATTGAATAAAGCACTTCAATAAGCAAATGGAGTTCAAAAGCCACCAAAGCGATAAAAGAAGTTAGGTAATATCTAAACTACTCTAAAGCAACTAATTCTAGTTTATTTCAACACCTAATAAGTGATCTACCTAAGATTAAGGCAATCTGCTTTATTAAGCAAAATACCTAATCGATCGCCAACTGGTAATCGGTTGCAGCCCTTGTCGGGGAGAACTTAAGTGCAAAATGATATTTGGAACTCAAGTCAACCAAGCAAGGAACAAATGTGCCAAGTTTCAAAGCAAATAAGGACTATTAATGAGGGAAGATATCGATCAAACAAATATGGCGAAAACGGACGGGGTCAGCTTGTGTATGCAGAATGATGCGTAACGTAAATGTGCATTTGCAGATTTAAAATAAGCACCAGAATAAGCTCCTAAGGTGAATTTGAAGGTTAAGCATACTAAACCCAACTATTAACTTCTTAAATAATCAAAACCAAACCAATACAAATGCCTCGAAAAGTTAAGATAATAAGATTAGATATAAGCTAAATGGAAAGCAACCCGGTGGTGCAGATGCTTGACTAGATGCAATCGAGCTCAAAATTTACCACTCCAAACTAGCTCAAATGGCCAAATAAACCGAGATTATACAAACTAGGGTGTGTTGACAACACCAAAATCCAATCTAGACAAACTATGAATCACTTTAAAAGCTTGAACCCGATTGACATACATACGACTCATTTTGACGTAAGAGAAGTTAAGACAAGCTTTGGTTTGACATGCAAAGCGAACCAAAAGCTTTAGAAACTACAACCTAGACCAAGGAAGCTTTAAAACCATCACCGGATACTTCTAAACCAAAATCATCAATGTACAGTCATTGAAACACATATCTCGGACCATAATCCAAACACTACTAAAAAGAAGAACAAAACCACAAATCACTATGTAAACCATGAAATATCATTGCAACTAACTTGAATCAATCATTAAATCCTAAAACTCAACTTCAAGCAGTATTAAAACCGTAATCTACTCGAGAAATTAATTTGACTTCAAGGTTTGACTTTTGTTGACCCTAATGTAAAAGTGTTAAAAACTTAGAGGTAAACTCATAAAAAGCTAAGCAGAGCTTATATAGTTATATAAGCTCAAAAAAATTCGCTATTGTTTTGAGCATAGGAATTTGAAAAGCACATGTGCAACGAGAATATGATGAATTAGAGATGAACACAACTTTGAATTTGAGCTTAAAATTAGATTAAACTCATAGAGTACTTGAATTTGACAATATAAACCTAAATTACACCATTTTAAATCAAACTAAGACAATAATTAAAAACGACCATAAGTAAAATTTTTTATAAACTAACTACTCTTTATTCTTCTCTCTAACTCCTCTTTAATACACCCAAGCTTCTTTCTCTCTTTACGAGCATATCCCACATATCTTCAGGGCCATTGGATCACTTAGGTGATTCTCGACCGCTTCGATATGTTTTCAGTGGGAAACAAGTATTTAGCAAATGAGGTCGAGTGTGAAAGGAGATGCATTAATTGCACTTGGGTAGGTAGGTGAGGGAGGGGACAAAGGGTGGTGTAGGGAGGCAAAGGGTGGGCTCAGAGAGGGGGGGATGCGAGCGAGTGTTGTTGGATGGTGTGACAAAGGGCGTGGTTTTGTTTATTTAAACACTGGGTATTGGGTTGTCGGGTCAGGAGTTTGGACCGGGTAAAGTATTTCTGCGAGGGTTTAGGTTTTGGGCTTGGGTTAACAATTAGGTCCGGTTGGTTTAAGTGGTATTAATAATACTAAGGACCAAATTTGTAATTTTCCGAAAAATGAGTGGACCCAATCAGAAATTATGAAGAGTGATCCAAGGGTTTGTTTTGTCAATATTTAATAGTCCAAGGTCTAGTTTGACTTTTTTTTTTTTTTTAATTCCCAAAGACTGAGCTGATTACCAATTTTGGATTTTCGTGGACCAAACATGTAATTTCTCAAAACTTTTAGATTTTCCACCAAAGGACCAAATATGACAATTTGTGATTTCAAAAGGACCTTTGGTGACTTTTTTCTAAAAATTATGACCCGTGGACTATTTTTGACAATTTAAGAAACTTGGGGACTAAACCGCAATTTTTGTAAATTTGATATGTTTTCATCCGATTTTGATATTTTTTGCATTTAAAACACATAAAACACCATTTGTGATATTTTGATCATTTTGATGTGTTTGAGTGTTTTCGAGATGATTTTGCGCTTTTATCATGTACAAAATGACGAGTATTTAGACACTCATCACACGTTTCCCCTTTGATCGCAAAGCATCACTGCGGATCGTGCATAATCTCAAGAATCTCACAGCGTGGTTTCGCAGCTTGTTCTAGTCGTGCTCGAACCGGAGCGCCTCAAAGAAGACAACACGGAATGAGCGAACCAAAGAATCGAGCTTCATCGATTAATGAAAAATTGATTTAGAACAATCACATTGCTTGAAGAAAGAGTTTTGCAACACGATGAAGGTTTTATAAGAAAGATCAATTTTCAATCAAAAATACCTTTGCATTTGAAAGAGAATACTGACTCGATGTGCTAGAGAAAGAAAAGAAATTTCGACATCAAACCGGTTTTTCCAAAAGTATTTTTTCAATTAGAGATACTTTTGAGTTTGAAATATGAATACACACATTGATGTGCTAGAGAAAGAAGATTTGCACATCGAATGGTTTTCCAAAAGTATTCGTCAATTCCATTCCTCGGACCAAGGTTGATTCAGAAGAGTAAATCGCTCCATCGTTCTGTCCGCTTGTCATCTCACATGTCACCCACCAAGAGCTTGTTCGATGTCGTTTCTAGAATGATTTCCATCTTCATTGTGAATACTTTACATATCACTTGGACAACCGGGCAATACCAAAGGATAATGCGTGAGGACTCTAATATATACTCACTTTCCATATTGTGAAACATCAAGTCTTCATTACTTTTGTGTCCCAATGAGATATTGTGGATGATTTCTTGGCTCTAGACTCAATAGTGCACATTTGGTTTCCTAAGTCTGAGATCAGGTAGAGTGTCCTTCTTCAATATCAACAATCTCTAAGAGAAAGTCGATAGATAGTGTAGGTTCCCTGTGAGAATGAAACAAGTCCTTTTAAGAGGAATTTCAGTAGCTTGGGAAGTTTTAGTGCATGCCTTGTCTTCAATATCGACGCTACATTAGTAACCACCCGAGAGCATATATTGAACCCGTTTTCGCCTTTAAGGTTGAATTATCGGAGGGCTGGCTTTTTTTCAACTTTTTCACATTCATTTCTCATTCTTTCTTGATTCCCGAAGCTGGGCCTGAGACTTCATTACCTAGAACCTTGTTGGGTTTATTCCAGCTCTATCTCTTTCGGTCAAGCACTCTTCCCATTTCTCACTTTTCTCCTTTTTCATCATACCCAAGTGACTCTACACCATTCAGTGGATTGTCTCCTCGGTAGATCCCTCTGCTCGGAGGGATCGGTGGAGCGAATACCCAACCCAACCATCCTTATAACACCATGCATAAAGTAAATTGGTCGGTCTTTTGGTATTGTTCTTTCCTTCATGAAACCAATTGAGAAATTATTTGGAAAATCAATCAAGGTACTTGTGATATAAAACAAAAACATTTTGTACCTTAATTGTTTTTATCATTTAGAAATGCTCCCCTCAACATGTGCTTATGATTTTGAAATTGTTTTAGCACACTGGAGGCAAAGAGTTCTTTGAAATGTATTCATGATCACACTTTCCGTGAAAAATCAATTTGAATTTTTGTTAAATTCCTCCCTCGATATGCGCGTAGGATATGAAATCAATTTATCACATAGAGGAAATAGTTCTTTAGAAGTACTTTTCACGATTGCCAATAGAAACCATTCGCTCCCCTCGATATGTGCATCAATAAACGAAAGAGTTTAGCACATATTGGAGAGAACTGCGCATAATCGAATCAAAGCGATCATCTTTTATCAAATTTCATATTAAACCAAATTCTCCCCGATCAAAAATAGCAAACCTTTGGAGATTTTGGATCCCATGTAATTTAATAAGGTTTGGAAAACATGAGAGATACGTGGCCTTGTTTAAATACTCTTACGGTTTTTGGTTAAATGCTCCACAATCATGTGCGTTATGTATTTCAAAATCATTTGGCACATGGGGGAAGGAAACTTTAGAAACAATCACCCTTTAAAACCGATTTGAGATTTAAATCACGATCTTCGCTCGATCAAAATTTCAAACCAATTGAGATTTTGGATCCCAATTGATTTAAATCATTTAGAAAATTTTGGGGAAAGACGCTGGCAAGATTTTATTTTTGAAATTGACCGATATGGACCAATTATAGATATTAAAGATTGTTAAGTGTCGTGTATGATAGTTTTAAGAGATCTTTAAGAAAAATAAAACAATTTCACAATCGAACAAGAAAAAAAAAATTTCATTTTGAAAGATCTTTGAGTTTTAAAGAAAAATCATACCATGACATAACATTAAATCTTTTGTAGACCACTTATTATTGTACAAAACGGACTTTACAGATGAAATATCGCTTTGAAAATATTTAATTTGAAATCACTCTCCCCTCGATCGATAAACCGTAGATCGATGATTGAGCGACTTAAGTTTTGATAAAATGAAGTCCCGTGATTTCCAAAATTAAGTCAATTTATTTTCAAAAACAATATTTTTCCATTTTTTCAACACATTATTATTCAAAAATTGTTTAAAAATGGTATCATCACTATTATCCTCGCCTGAATATACACGTGGTTGGTTGAGGTACGCTCTTGTTGTTTTTCGGTTTGGAAGAAAACCATCTGTTATGCGATGAGACCTCTTACATTGTATTTTCATGCCAACTCTCCATAGAGGTCAAATTAAGCTCTGCTTCTTCATTCGATGATGAAGAAACCATCTCGCGATGCGGTGAGACCTCTTAGTTGCATTTTTCATGCCAACTCTTCATAGAGGTCAAATTAAGCTCCTTTTCTTCATTTTTCAACCCAAGATATATCATTACCCTTTTTTCGGCATCCAATCATCTTATATTATGGGATCCTGGATCGAGAACATTCTTATATACCAATATACCGACATATGCTAGTGAACACACATGGCAGATATGATGGTATTCGACATCACCCAAACAACAATCTAATAATAAAAGTCAATCCAACATATCAAACAGATCATACAAATGTAT
This sequence comes from Chrysanthemum lavandulifolium, assembly GCA_022545495.1. Classification (NCBI taxonomy): domain Eukaryota; kingdom Viridiplantae; phylum Streptophyta; class Magnoliopsida; order Asterales; family Asteraceae; genus Chrysanthemum; species Chrysanthemum lavandulifolium. Next base: position 67,109,231 of record CM040244.1, on the reverse strand, counting down.
GGGAATTATGTGTTTATCAAACTCTAAACATCTAATCCTAAAAATCATATTCTAGGCACCTAGTCCTTCAACTTAAGTTAACATGTTTTATATTTAAGTATATAGATTAATTAGATGAGCTCGTTAGATGATATAGATTTGAAAACATTCTCCCCTCAATCAATGAATTATTTTTTGAAAAGTTTAAAAGTCGAAGTCATTGATCGAGTTTACATTTTTTACTTAAAACTACGAATCGATTGATTTATAAGCAACTCATTTACCACCATTTTTGAAAACAACAAATATTTTTCGAAGAATTTATGGAAGGAAAAACATTTGTGTAGGAACAAAGAATCTTTGACATACTTTCCTCTATTAGTTTTTAGGATAAGTGCACGAATTTTGAAAAAAGGTTTAGCAAGAACACTTTCCTTTTCTCGAAGAACGGGTTGATATCTCGAAATAATAGCAAACCATGGTTTAAGCACGGGTTACGCGCTCCACGTGAATCATAAGCCATAATTTTAGACATGTTTTGAAAAGAAATATTTACACCTCTGCCCGTCGAACTTTATCTATGGTCACGCGTTATTATTGAATGACATTTCTAAGACCGTAGATGTTATCGATACCATAAGACATGTCTTGAGAAAAAATATTTTGGTATTTTTAAATCTTACGATTTTATGGGTTTTTGTTGGTTTTATAATTTTCTATTTGATTTTTGATAAATATATGTATAGTGTAGATGATATAGTTTAAGAAGATGATGACACGAAAGCACCGAGATAAGGATATCGCTCAAAGATCATTGTAGAAGATAGAAATCGTCATCTCTTAAACATCCACCACCAAAGCTTCAGAGGCTCTCGAGAAGAAGGAATCGAGCCTTTAAGAATGCGAGACTTTGGCGACTTCCCCAAACCGAAAATCCTTTAGCCGAAAGCATTCAAAGCTTTTTTTCAAGCTTCCTTAGTCAGTCGCGCAAGCACACCATTATCCTCGATCTTGCTTTCCTTTTTAAGAATAATCATCGTGATTCTTTGTTCGAGGTTATATCATCCACTAGAACAAAGAACGTATGTATCCCACATATTAGAATAATCTTCTCAAATTCCTTTTCCTTTGAAGCAAGCAATTCATACCAAAAAGCTAAGAGACCACTTCCCCCAAAAATCAAAATTCACCATTGTTTAGTCCGCATTATTTTTCTATTCAAAATTGCCCTTTGCTTAAAAATGTCACACATAATAAACAAACAAGTAAACAAATAAAAATAAAAGAACTAATAACAATGCACACATAACTAATAATTAATACGTATAAATGTTAGATATTAACTTTTCACATACATATCAAACCATAACACAAAGTAGCATATAGATGGAATTCTAGAGAAAAAGTTAGAGGTTTGGGGAACTTGGCGAGAAAGTGAAAGATCTTATTATGAGTTCCAACTCTCACCACTGGGAGGTAGGTAGTATTTATAGTCTTACACAAATCGCCACACACTGGGGCATGGATCGGTACGAGCTGGTAAAGACCGTCCATCCTCACTTCAGTTGTTACTTAACTAAATTACTACTTAACTTAAAAGAACTACGACTAAGCTTACGAAGAACGACATATACTTGAGGTGACCCACTCTTTAATACCGGGAATTTCTAATCCCTAACAATCTCCCTGCGGAGGTCACTTCAATAATGCACAAAATTACATAGAATACAAATAGATATAACATTTAACAATTGATCTTGCGTTCTTGATGTAAGCTTTCGCTCCAAGCTCGTAGTCATTGATTCTTCACATCGCATGCTTCGTTATTCAAGTGGAGGGTCTTTAACGATCCACGCCGATTATAAGTTCGAGCCATCTTTGAAGATCATCACTGTCAACAATCTCGCGACATCCTTTGTGGTGTTGGTATTTTGTGATGTTGTGACTTTGGGACCGACATGCTCACATTCTCGATCATGATATCTTCTCATCGTAGTTAGCGGAAGCATTTGTTGAATCATGATATTACGCGAAGGTAGCGTAAGCATGGAGTGAAAATATCGTAGACATCGATGCACTTATCATGATTTCTTTTGAGACGAATGTGTAGTGTGAGCATACGCGGCTATGGATTGACCGCTTCGACTACGATCATTTAGCAAACGTCGGGTGTACATATACAACGAGCTAGCAATCATACTAGTGTTCCTTTTGATCACTTTCGCTGACTGGAGGTACTGGACCCACTGCTCCCGCTGATCAAGACAAATCTTGCTCGCGATCGGTGGGATTCTTAAGAATCTCCTCGACGAGTGGTTTCGCATTTGTTTCTACCTGCTCTCAAACCGAACGCCTCAAAGAAGACAACAGGTAGTGAGTGAACGAAATAATTTTAAGTCCACCGATTGATGAAAAGAGATTTGAAAAGCAATCGTGTATTGCTCAATAGAAATTGTTTTTGCAATACAACCAAGGGTTTTATTGAAAATCAATTATCAATCATAAAAAACCTTTTGGTTTGAAAAATGAGTACCACAGTCAATGTGCTAAAGAAAAGAGTTTATTACACACGGCCACCGGGTTTTTCAAAGGTGTCCGTCTAATCCCTAACTTTGAATCCGTGATTGATTCAAGAAATTGAATTCCTCCATTGTTTCTCGTCGGTTGTCACATGGTTGATCCATATAATAGATCTCACATGCCACCTACCGGGAGCTTGTTTCGATGCTGGCTCGGAAGGCTTTCCACATTCATTGTGAATGTGTAAACACATCACTCGGGATGTTCCACCATCCACAAGGATAATCGAGGGACTCAAGATATAATCTCTCTTCCACATCAGTGTGAAGCACGTAGAGTCTTCATTGAAAGTGTCCTAATGAGATTTATTGATGATCTCGTGGGTTCTAGACTCAATTTGTGCATATTTGGATCCTATAACGAGACTGTGGGAGAGGTCTCCTTCAATATCACCACCCTCTAAGAGAAAGTCGATAGATAATGTCGCCTCCACCCGAGAATGAAACAAGTCCTTTTAAGAGGAACTTGAGTGGTTTGGAAAGTTGAAGTGCAAGGCGTCACTTTGGGTCCATGACGCCTTCTCTTGTCTACGTGTTACCATCGATGGCATAAGAAGTGAACCCCTGCCGCCCTAAGGTTGAATAAATGGAGGCTATTTGTTTTCACCCTTTCTCATTCAACTCTTTTAATTCTTCATCCCCTTCAAGCTTACCAAGACTTCATAGCTAGAACCTTGTTGGGTTTATTCCGCATTAGCTCAGCCTTAGTCCAGACTCTTCCCATATCTCATTTTCTCCTTTTATCATCATACCAAAGGACCCTCATTAATTAACTAGTGGATCGTCTCGGTAGATCCCTCCTGGTTTCGGCGGATCATGGGAACACATACCTAACCTTATCATCCTTATATCACCGCACATAAAGTAAAGTTGGTCGGTCTATTTGGTATTGTTCATACGCCATTGGATCCAATAGAAACCATTTGAAAATCAATTAGGATACTTGCGATGTATTATCAAAGCATTATTTCAGCCCGAATTGTTTTTGAAATTTTAGAACGAACTCCCCTCAACATGTGCATCAAGTATTTGAAAAATGTTACACACGGAGGCAAGAGAAAAGAATTTACCTCTTTGATTACCATTTTCTAAAGATATCAACATCACTTCCCATATCAAATCAAGTAAATATGGCATTTCAGGAAGGATGAGGTTTCATGAATTTGCTCCCTCGATATGTGCCTCGAGGTTTGAAAAGAGTTTTGCACATACCAGAGGAACCCGCACATTGGGATGAATGATCACGTTTCAAATCAAAGGTTTAAGATAGATGCTCCCCTTCAACATGTGTATGAAAATTTGAAATCGTTTGTCACATGTGGGGGGGATAACATGTACATCCGCTTATAACCATTTACCTAATTATCGGTTTAAATCTAATTTAAATCACACATTCTCCCCGATCACACTTATCAAATCATTTGAGATTTGTGATCTCGTGATAGATTTAAATTGATTTTGAAAGCTTTTAAGGAGAATTGTGACATGATTGTAAGAGCTTTTAATCTGATAAGGATCTGGTTTTAAGACTTTTAACCTTACTTATAAAACATGCATGTATATCTTTTGAAAACAATTTAATGCCAAATAACTTTTATTTAATTGAAATCATTCTCCCTCAATCAATGACGAGGTTGTTGATTGAGAGATAGAGATTTTGACAAATAAGTCCCGATGATTATCAAAAATAGAGATCGAGTTATTTTCAAAGCATTTAGTTTTCAAAGCAGATAGAGTTTATAGAATCGATAGATAGGATTTGAAAACATGGTAAAACATGGCTCGTTTCTTTTCTTTTAAACCCGGTTATTGCAGCTCAGATGACAATAAACCATTTCTCTTTCTTTAAACCCGGGTTATTGCTGTAGATGACAATCAATTTTTTTTTTTTTTTTTTTTTTTTTTTTTTTTTTTTTTTTTAAGAATTCAACAACATCTAAAGTCCGTGTCATTCTTTTGAATAATGACAGCAAAGACCATAGATATAATCGAACCGGAAGAAACATGACAAAAATGACAATATTTTTTGAAGAATTTTCGAATTTTTCAAATTTTTATGGATTTTGAAAGTTTTATATTTTTCTATTTGATTTTTAATGGTTTTATAATTTTGTATTTTGTTTTTCGAATAAATATTTACAAGAAATAGATGAAGATAGACCTACTCCTCGCCTTCCTCACGAAGGCGTTGAGAGATTCTGGTTCAAGGCTTTTCAAACCAAGACGTGGAAGAATAAACTCAAACCGTTTTCTCGGAAGAGCTTTGGTGAAGATGTCCGCTAACCCGATATTCGCATCTCACAAAATATAGTTCCACCACACCTTTTTCCACGTGTTCCCTGTTGAAATGATGTCGAATGTCGATATGCTTTGCTTCTTGAGTGTTGAGCGGTTGTTGCATGCAGAGGCAATAGCACTTTTATTATCACAAAGTCTGGAGGATTTTGTTGAATTCAAAGCCATAGTCGGATAATCGAGATCTCATCCATAAGATTTGAGCACAACAAGATGACATGGCTATGTACCCTCACTCTGAGGAACAGAAGCAATTACTTGCTTTTTTGAAGACCGACTCACGTTATACCCAAAACCGAGCGAGCACCTCCGGCATCGCATCGACGCAGATCTTGACAACCCCGCATGATCGGCATCTCAAGATAGTCGTTAGTGATACACCGGTGTCCTTCTGGCACTATAGTCCCATATTGATGGTTCCTTGGAATACCGAAAGCATTCGCTAACCGCTTCAAGGTGCTGCTTAGTAAGCTTAGCTCGGTATCTAGCACACATGCATACGAGAGAACAAAATGTTCGGTCTACTAGCGGTGAGATACATCTGGGATCCAATCATACTTCGATATTTAGTTTGGTCAATCATGATCCTGAGAGGTCCTCATCTAGTTTGGTTCGGGTCAATCATGGGGGTGTCAGCAGGTCACTTGAATCAAATCCAAATTTCTTTAAAATCTCTTGCATACTTAGCTTGATTTATGAAAATGCCTCCTGGCTTTGAGAAATTTGTAATCCCAAGAAAAATGACATTTGTCCCATCATCGACATTTGAAACTTTGAACTCATTTCATTTGAAAAGCGATCACATTCCATCCCGGCCATCCGACGGCAAATATAATATCATCAACATAAATTTGAACATGAGTTAAATGTTTGCGACGACACGGTGAACAATGTAGGATCGGCTCCCGCCTTGTTTGAATCCGGTTGATAGAAGAAACTTTGACAAAGGTATCATACCATGCCCTCGGAGCTTGCTTTTGAGCCGTAAAGAGCCTTCTTCAAACGAGCAAACGGGAGTAGGATGCTCTTGATTCACAAATCCTTCGTGTTGGGCGACGTAGGCGACTTCTTTAAGATCTCCGCTCGTAAATGCCGCTTCACATCCATCCGACATACCATGTTCTTCTTACTGCAACATTAGCCAAAAGATTCTCGATTGCCTCGATTCGAGCCAGCTTTGAGCAAAGATTCTTCAAAGTCTATACCCTCTCTTGACGATATCCTTTAGTAACTAATCGAGCCTTGTTCTTCAACACATCACCATGCTCATCAAGTTTTACTTTGATGTTTAAGTTGAAGAAATATGAAATTGCCCAATAATTATTAATGCTTGTGGTTAGTAAACAAATACATATGGATATAGTATGGATCTTTTTGTATGGTGGGAATTAAAATGTGAGTCTTGATATCAATTTGTAGCTTTGAAGAAGTTGTAAGATTTAATGGTTGTTATTGATAAAGATTTGTATGAAAACGTAGGTTAAGGTTGTAGAAAATCATGTGTTATTGTTTTTTATGATCTTGATAAACTTTAAAATTAATTAGAAATTTTAAAGAATATAAAGTGGGGAAGAGATGAAGATATATTACTCATTTCGTAG